>OU342746.1:152174254-152644148 GCA_910589775.1 Avena eriantha | reverse complement strand
AGAGTTGGGAATATCGATTCCTATGAATTGGGGATTCACCGTCTCCTTCAATCACTGCCACCAAGTTACAAGAACTTTGTGATGAACTACAACATGCAATGCATGAACAAGACGTTGCATGAACTGTCGTCCATGCTGAAAACTGCTGAAGTGGAGATCAAGAAGGAGCACCAAGTGTTGATGGTCAATAAGACCACCAATTTCAAGAGACGAGGCAAGCCTAAGAACAAGGGCAACTTCAAGAAGGACGGCAAGAAAGCTGCCGCACCTGCTAAGAAGCCCAAGGCTGGTCCTAATCCTGAAACTGAGTGCTTCTACTGCAAGGGTGCTGGTCACTAGAAGCGTAACTGCCCCAAGTACCTAGCGGATCTGAAGAACGGCAACATCAAGAAGAAAGGTATATTTGATATATGTGTTATAGATGTGTATCTTACTAGTAATCGTAGTAGTGCCTGGGTATTTGATACTGATTCGGTTGCTCATATTTGTAACTCGAAACAGGAGCTGCGGAATAAAGGAAGACTGGCAAGAGACGAGGTGACGATGCGCGTTGGAAATGGCTCCAAGGTTGATGTGATCGCCGTCGGCACGCTCCCTCTACATCTACCTTCGGGATTAGTTTTAAATTTGAATAATTGTTATTTGGTGCCTGCGTTAAGCATGAACATTATATCTGGATCCTGTTTATTGCGAGACGGTTACTCTTTTAAGTCCGAGAATAAAGGTTGTTCGATTTATATGAGTAATATCTTTTATGGTAATGCACCTGAGATGAATGGTTTATTCTTACTGAATCTCGATAGTAGTGATACACATGTTCACAACATAGATGCTAAACGAATAAAATTGAATCATAATTCTACATACATGTGGCACTGTCGTCTTGGTCACATTGGAGTGAAGCGTATGAAGAAACTCCATTATGATGGACTTCTTGAATCACTTGATTTTGAATCACTTGAAAGATGCGAAGCATGTCTAATGGGAAAAATGACTAAGACTCCATTCTCTGGTACAATGGAGCGAGCTACAGACTTATTGGAAATAATACATACCGATGTGTGCGGTCCAATGAGTGTAGCATCGCGTGGTGGATATCGTTATGTTCTCACTTTCACGGATGACTTGAGTAGATATGGGTATGTCTACTTTATGAAACATAAATCCGAAACTTTCGAGAAGTTTAAGGAATTTCAAAGTGAAGTGGAAAATCATCGTAACAAGAAGATTAAGTTTCTGCGTTCTGACCGCGGAGGTGAATATCTGAGTTATGAGTTTGGCATGCATTTAAAGAATGTGGAATACTTTCGCAGTTGACACCGCCGGGAACACCACAGCGTAATGGTGTGTCTGAACGTCGTAATCGAACTCTCTTAGATATGGTTCGGTCTATGATGTCTCTTACAGATTTACCGTTATCATTTTGGGGCTATGCATTAGAGACAACCGCATTCACTTTAAATAGGGCACCATCTAAATCCGTTGAAACGACACCGTACGAATTGTGGTTTGGTAAGAAACCTAAGTTGTCGTTCCTTAAAGTTTGGGGTTGCGAAGCATATGTAAAGAAGTTACAACCAGATAAGCTAGAACCCAAAGCGGAGAAATGCATCTTCATAGGATACCCTAAAGAAACAATTGGGTATACCTTCTATCATAGATCCGAAGGCAAAGTTTTCGTTGCCAAGAATGGATCCTTTCTTGAGAAGGAGTTTCTCTCGAAGGAGGTGACTGGAAGGAAAGTAGAACTCGATGAGGTTATTGAACCTTCTCTCGGATTTGAGAGTAGCGCAGCACCGGAAGATGTTTTTGTGCCGCCTGCACCAATTGGAGAGGAAGCTAATGATAATGATCATGAAACTTCAAATGAAGTTACTGCTGAACCTCGCAGGTCAACAAGGGTTCGTACCACTCCTGATTGGTATGACTCTGCCTTGAACGTCATGTTGGTGGACAACGATGATGACCTTGCGACGTATGAAGAAGCTATGGTGAGCCCAGATTCTGACAAATGGCTAGAAGCCATGAAATCCGAAATGGGATCCATGTACGAAAACCAAGTGTGGACTTTGGTGGACTTACCGGATGGCCGTAAGGCTGTCGAGAACAAATGGATTTTCAAGAGAAAAACAGATGCTGATGGTAATGTTACCGTCTATAAAGCTCGACTTGTCGCGAAAGGGTTCCGACAAATTCAAGGAGTTGACTATGATGAGACTTTCTCACCAGTAGCGAAGCTAAAGTCTGTGAGGATTTTGTTAGCAATTGCTGCATATTTCGATTATGAGATTTAGCAGATGGATGTCAAAATGGCGTTCCTTAATGGTGACATTGAGGAAGAGTTTTATATGGTACAACCCAAGAGTTTTGTCGATCCTAAAGATGCTGACAAGGTATGCAAGCTTCAGCGCTCCATTTATGGACTGAAGCAAGCATCCCGGAGTTGGAATCAACGTTTTGATAAAGTAATCAAAAACTTTGGATTTATACAAACTTATGGAGAAGCTTGTATTTACAAGAAAGTGAGTGGGAGCTCTGTAGCATTCCTAGTACTGTATGTAGATGACATATTGTTGATTGGGAATGATATAGAACTTCTTAATAGCGTCAAAGCCTATTTGAATAATACTTTTTCGATGAAGGATCTTGGCGAAGCGGCATATATTCTAGGCATCAAGATTTATAGAGATAGATCAAGACGCCTGATAGCGCTTTCACAAAGTACATACTTGGACAAAGTTCTAAAGAAGTTTAGAATGGAAGAGAGCAAGAAAGGGTTCGTGCCCATGTTGTCAGGTAAGACCTTGAGTAAGACTCAAAGTCCAGCTACGGCAGAAGATAGAGAAAGAATGAATAATATTCCCTATGCCTCAGCCATAGGTTCTATCATGTATGCCATGCTGTGTACAAGACCGGATATAGCACATGCTATTAGTTTGACTAGCAGATATCAAAGTGATCCTGGAATGGAGCACTGGACAGCGGTCAAGAATATCCTAAAGTACCTAAATAGGACTAAGGATATGGTTCTTTCTTACGGAGGTGATGAACAACTTGTTATAAACGGTTACACCGATGCTAGTTGGAACACCGATCCGGATGACTCGAAGTCACAATCGGGATACGTATTTATTTTGAATGGTGCTGCAGTGAGCTGGAGGAGTGCAAAGCAAAGCGTTGTGGCGAAATCTTCAACTGAATCGGAATACATAGCTGCTTCGGAGGCTGCACAAGAAGCCGTTTGGATGAAGGAATTCATTACTGAACTTGGCGTGGTTCCCAGTGCGTTGGACCCGATGGCCATCTACTGTGACAACATAGGTGCCATAGCTAATGCACAGGAGCCAAGGTCACATAGCAAGCTGAAGCACATCAAGCTACGTTTCCACGCTATTCGCGAGTATGTCCGAGATGGTGACATAAAGATTTGCAAAGTACACACTAATCTGAATGTGGCAGATCCGTTGACTAAACCTCTCCCTAGGGCAAAGCATGACCAACACCAGAACGCCATGGGTGTTTGGTATATTACCATGTAATCTGGATTATTGACTCTAGTGCAAGTGGGAGACTGTTGGAGATATGCCCAAGAGGCAATAATAAAAGTGGTTATTATTATATCTTTGTGTTTATGATGAATGTTTACATCCCATGCTATAATTGTATTATTAGGAAACACTAATACATGTGTGATTTGTAAACATAAGAGAGTCCCTAGTAAGCCTCTTGTTGAACTAGCTTGTTGATTAATTGATGATCATGGTTTCCTGATCATGGACATTAGGATGTGATTAATAACAAGGTTATGTCATTAGGAGAATGATATGATGGACACACACCCATAGTAAGCGTAGCATAAGATCAACTCATTAAGTTCGTATTGCTGTAAGCTTTTAAATGCATAGTAACCTAATCCTTCGACCATCAGGTTATGTTAATCACCATCACCGGATGGGTACTTTGATGACATCAAACACCGCTTCGTAACTGGGTGGTCATAAAGGTGTCATTGGGTATTCTGAAAGTATGTGTTGAAGCGCATGGACCAAGATTGGGATTTGTCCATCCATATGACGGATAGATATGCTCTGGGCCTCTCGGTGGAATGTCATCTAGTTAGCTTGCAAGCATGTGACTAGGTCACAAGGGATGACATATCACGGAACGAGTAAAGAGTACTTATCAGTAACGAGGTAGAACTAGGTATGGAGATGTTGATGATCAAACCTCGGATAAGTATAGTATCGCGTGACAAAGGGAATTGGTTTCGTATGTAATTGGTTCAATCGATCACGAAGTCATCGTTGAGTATGTGGGAGCCATTATGGATCTCCAGGTCCCGCTGATGGTTATTGATAGGAGATGTGTCTCTGTCATGTCTACATATTCACGAACCATAGGGTGACACACTTAAGGTTCGAAGTTGTTTTAAGTAGATATGGAATGTGCGTTGGAGACCGAATGTTGTTCGGAGTCTCAGAATGGATCCAGGACATCACGAGGAGATCCGAAATTGTCCGTAGAATAAGATTCATATATGGGGGATCATTTTCTGAGTTAGGAAATGTTCCGGAGTGTTTGTATGAGGATTCTAGAAGGTTTCGGAATGTTCCGGAAGGTTCTGGAAGGTTTCTTGGAGTTTGCTTGAAAACCAAGGAAGGGATCAAGGAGTCCTGGTGGGTCCAGACTAGGAGTCGTGGGGGAGGAGGACTCCTCCCCCCTCCCCAATCCGCCGGCCTAGGAGGTGGGGAGTCTTACTAGGACTCCCCCTCCCCAAGGCGCCCTCCCCCCTTTAAATAGAGGGGCAGGGGCGCCACCCCTGGCCCTCCTCTACAACACCCAATCTCCGCCGCCCCTCTCCTCCTCCTTTCTTCTGCACAGGCATAGGCGAAGCCCTGCAGAATTCTCTACTCCACCACCACCACCACGCCGTCGTGCTGCTGTGTTTTCGTGGAGAAGATCTACTACCTCCGCTGCTCGCTGGAACGAGGACAGGAAGGTCTGCTTCGACTCCGCACGTGTGACCGACTGCGGAAGCGCTGCCCGAACGCGGCGCCGGAAGGATCGTCCACTTGACCGACTGCGGAAGCGCTGCCGGAACGCGACGCCGGAAGGATCGTCCACACGATCTTGAGATCGGCAAGTGATCGACTACATCAACCACGAGATCTAATCTCGTTAACGCTTTAGGATCTACGAGGGTTAGTTCCTATCTATCTCGTTGCACATGTCTAATAGATTAGATCTTGGCTTTTATCTAGATTAGATCTGGGTTTTGTTCGTTCTTGCGGTAGAAATTTTTTGTTTTCCATGCTACGAACCCATCAGTGGTATCAGAGCCATATCTATGCGTAGATCTGTTGCACGAGTAGAACACAACGTTTTTGTGGGTGTTGATGCTTTTGTTGTCGGTGTCTTAGCGTGTACTTTGCATCTTGCGGCATGGTGGGATGAAGCGGCTCGGGCTAACATTACATGTCATCGCACATGAGACTTGCTCCATGCTTGACGTGCAACTTGCTTTGCACAAGTGGCTTTGCGGGTGTCTGTCTCTCCCACCATAGTTAAGACTCAATTTACAATGAGCATCTTGACAACACTTGTATCAACGTTGTGGTTCTTGTTCGTAGGTAAGATCGGTCTTATGCGAAGGCCCCAAACCACGTAAAACATGCAAAGAAAATTAGAGGCGTCTAACTTGTTTTTGCAGGGGTTTTGTGATGTGATATGGCCATCATGTGATTGTGATTGTATTTGATGTATGCGATGATCCTTGTTGTAATATGGCAACCGGTAGGAGCCTAATGGTTGTCTTTAATTCTGTTAAGACCTGCGTGTCTATTCATCTTGTAATAGCTTTATTCCAAGTAGTTGTAATAGTTGCTGGTGATGATGGACAACCATGAAGCGGCGCCACTGACCTTGACGCAATGCTGGTGATGATGGAGATCATGTTCGTGCTTTGGAGATGGAGATCAAAGGGGCAAGAAGAAAAGGCCATATCATATCACACTAATTATG
This sequence comes from Avena eriantha, assembly GCA_910589775.1. Classification (NCBI taxonomy): domain Eukaryota; kingdom Viridiplantae; phylum Streptophyta; class Magnoliopsida; order Poales; family Poaceae; genus Avena; species Avena eriantha. The sequence goes on along the minus strand of OU342746.1, from coordinate 152,638,127 downwards.
AATTGCATGTGATGGTAATCCTTTATGCATCTTGTTTTGCTTAGATCGCGACGGTAGCATTATAAGATGATCACTCTCACTAAATATCAAGTAATAAAGTGTTCACCCTTAGTTGGCACCGTTGCTAAGACTCGTCGTTTCGAAGCATCTCGTGATGATCGGGTGTGATAGATTCTACGTGTGCATACAACGGGTGCAAGCCAGATTTGCACATGCGGAAACTAAGGTTGTCTTGATGAGCCTAGCATGTACAGACATGGTCTCGGAACACGGAATACCGAAAGGTAGAGCATGAGTCATATAAATGATATGATGAACATGAAGATTGTTCGCCGATGAAACTACATCTTCTCTCATGAAGATCGGACTTGGTGTAGTGGACTTGGTTCGTGTAATCACTAAGACAATGTGAGGGATGTTGTTTTGAGTGGGAGTTCACCTAGTTAGTTTAAGAATTAAATTTGAACTCAATTTGTCATAAACTTAGTCTAAACTACTTGCAAATTGTTGTAGATTATGGCGACCCCCTCCATCAATTTCAGTGCGTTCCTAGAGAAAGAAAAGCTTAAGAACAATGGAAGCAATTTCACGGACTGGTTCCGTGGACTGAAGATCGTCCTCAGGGCTGGTCAGTTGACCTATGTGCTCGAAGCACCGCTAGGTGACCCACCTGCAGATAATGCCACCGATGACGAAAAGAATGTTTTCGCCACTCGGAAAAATCATTACTCCACAGTTCAGTGTGCCATCCTGTAAGGTTTAGAATCAGAGCTCCAAAAGCGTTTTGAGCACCACGACCCGTTCGAGATCATTAAGGAGCTCAGGCTAATTTTTGAGACTCGCGCGGCCATGGAGAGCTATGAGGCCTCCGAAAAGTTCTTTAACTGTAAGATGGAAGAGGGAAGCTCCGTTAGCGAGCACGTGCTCACCATGTCTGGGTACGCAAAGAAGCTCCAAGAGTTGGGAATATCGATTCCTAATGAATTGGGGATTCACCGTCTCCTTCAATCACTGCCACCAAGTTACAAGAACTTTGTGATGAACTACAACATGCAATGCATGAACAAGACGTTGCATGAACTGTCGTCCATGCTGAAAACTGCTGAAGTGGAGATCAAGAAGGAGCACCAAGTGTTGATGGTCAATAAGACCACCAATTTCAAGAGACGAGGCAAGCCTAAGAACAAGGGCAACTTCAAGAAGGACGGCAAGAAAGCTGCCGCACCTGCTAAGAAGCCCAAGGCTGGTCCTAATCCTGAAACTGAGTGCTTCTACTGCAAGGGTGCTGGTCACTAGAAGCGTAACTGCCCCAAGTACCTAGCGGATCTGAAGAACGGCAACATCAAGAAGAAAGGTATATTTGATATATGTGTTATAGATGTGTATCTTACTAGTAATCGTAGTAGTGCCTGGGTATTTGATACTGATTCGGTTGCTCATATTTGTAACTCGAAACAGGAGCTGCGGAATAAAGGAAGACTGGCAAGAGACGAGGTGACGATGCGCGTTGGAAATGGCTCCAAGGTTGATGTGATCGCCGTCGGCACGCTCCCTCTACATCTACCTTCGGGATTAGTTTTAAATTTGAATAATTGTTATTTGGTGCCTGCGTTAAGCATGAACATTATATCTGGATCCTGTTTATTGCGAGACGGTTACTCTTTTAAGTCCGAGAATAAAGGTTGTTCGATTTATATGAGTAATATCTTTTATGGTAATGCACCTGAGATGAATGGTTTATTCTTACTGAATCTCGATAGTAGTGATACACATGTTCACAACATAGATGCTAAACGAATAAAATTGAATCATAATTCTACATACATGTGGCACTGTCGTCTTGGTCACATTGGAGTGAAGCGTATGAAGAAACTCCATTATGATGGACTTCTTGAATCACTTGATTTTGAATCACTTGAAAGATGCGAAGCATGTCTAATGGGAAAAATGACTAAGACTCCATTCTCTGGTACAATGGAGCGAGCTACAGACTTATTGGAAATAATACATACCGATGTGTGCGGTCCAATGAGTGTAGCATCGCGTGGTGGATATCGTTATGTTCTCACTTTCACGGATGACTTGAGTAGATATGGGTATGTCTACTTTATGAAACATAAATCCGAAACTTTCGAGAAGTTTAAGGAATTTCAAAGTGAAGTGGAAAATCATCGTAACAAGAAGATTAAGTTTCTGCGTTCTGACCGCGGAGGTGAATATCTGAGTTATGAGTTTGGCATGCATTTAAAGAAATGTGGAATACTTTCGCAGTTGACACCGCCGGGAACACCACAGCGTAATGGTGTGTCTGAACGTCGTAATCGAACTCTCTTAGATATGGTTCGGTCTATGATGTCTCTTACAGATTTACCGTTATCATTTTGGGGCTATGCATTAGAGACAACCGCATTCACTTTAAATAGGGCACCATCTAAATCCGTTGAAACGACACCGTACGAATTGTGGTTTGGTAAGAAACCTAAGTTGTCGTTCCTTAAAGTTTGGGGTTGCGAAGCATATGTAAAGAAGTTACAACCAGATAAGCTAGAACCCAAAGCGGAGAAATGCGTCTTCATAGGATACCCTAAAGAAACAATTGGGTATACCTTCTATCATAGATCCGAAGGCAAAGTTTTCGTTGCCAAGAATGGATCCTTTCTTGAGAAGGAGTTTCTCTCGAAGGAGGTGACTGGAAGGAAAGTAGAACTCGATGAGGTTATTGAACCTTCTCTCGGATTTGAGAGTAGCGCAGCACCGGAAGATGTTTTTGTGCCGCCTGCACCAATTGGAGAGGAAGCTAATGATAATGATCATGAAACTTCAAATGAAGTTACTGCTGAACCTCGCAGGTCAACAAGGGTTCGTACCACTCCTGATTGGTATGACTCTGCCTTGAACGTCATGTTGGTGGACAACGATGATGACCTTGCGACGTATGAAGAAGCTATGGTGAGCCCAGATTCTGACAAATGGCTAGAAGCCATGAAATCCGAAATGGGATCCATGTACGAAAACCAAGTGTGGACTTTGGTGGACTTACCGGATGGCCGTAAGGCTGTCGAGAACAAATGGATTTTCAAGAGAAAAACAGATGCTGATGGTAATGTTACCGTCTATAAAGCTCGACTTGTCGCGAAAGGGTTCCGACAAATTCAAGGAGTTGACTATGATGAGACTTTCTCACCAGTAGCGAAGCTAAAGTCTGTGAGGATTTTGTTAGCAATTGCTGCATATTTCGATTATGAGATTTAGCAGATGGATGTCAAAATGGCGTTCCTTAATGGTGACATTGAGGAAGAGTTTTATATGGTACAACCCAAGAGTTTTGTCGATCCTAAAGATGCTGACAAGGTATGCAAGCTTCAGCGCTCCATTTATGGACTGAAGCAAGCATCCCGGAGTTGGAATCAACGTTTTGATAAAGTAATCAAAAACTTTGGATTTATACAAACTTATGGAGAAGCTTGTATTTACAAGAAAGTGAGTGGGAGCTCTATAGCATTCCTAGTACTGTATGTAGATGACATATTGTTGATTGGGAATGATATAGAACTTCTTAATAGCGTCAAAGCCTATTTGAATAATACTTTTTCGATGAAGGATCTTGGCGAAGCGGCATATATTCTAGGCATCAAGATTTATAGAGATAGATCAAGACGCCTGATAGCGCTTTCACAAAGTACATACTTGGACAAAGTTCTAAAGAAGTTTAGAATGGAAGAGAGCAAGAAAGGGTTCGTGCCCATGTTGTCAGGTAAGACCTTGAGTAAGACTCAAAGTCCAGCTACGGCAGAAGATAGAGAAAGAATGAATAATATTCCCTATGCCTCAGCCATAGGTTCTATCATGTATGCCATGCTATGTACAAGACCGGATATAGCACATGCTGTTAGTTTGACTAGCAGATATCAAAGTGATCCTGGAATGGAGCACTGGACAGCGGTCAAGAATATCCTAAAGTACCTAAATAGGACTAAGGATATGGTTCTTTCTTACGGAGGTGATGAACAACTTGTTATAAACGGTTACACCGATGCTAGTTGGAACACCGATCCGGATGACTCGAAGTCACAATCGGGATACGTATTTATTTTGAATGGTGCTGCAGTGAGCTGGAGGAGTGCAAAGCAAAGCGTTGTGGCGAAATCTTCAACTGAATCGGAATACATAGCTGCTTCGGAGGCTGCACAAGAAGCCGTTTGGATGAAGGAATTCATTACTGAACTTGGCGTGGTTCCCAGTGCGTTGGACCCAATGGCCATCTACTGTGATAACATAGGTGCGATAGCTAATGCACAGGAGCCAAGGTCACATAGCAAGCTGAAGCACATCAAGCTACGTTTCCACGCTATTCGCGAGTATGTCCGAGATGGTGACATAAAGATTTGCAAAGTACACACTGATCTGAATGTGGCAGATCCGTTGACTAAACCTCTCCCTAGGGCAAAGCATGACCAACACTAGAACGCCATGGGTGTTCGGTATATTACCATGTAATCTGGATTATTGACTCTAGTGCAAGTGGGAGACTGTTGGAGATATGCCCAAGAGGCAATAATAAAAGTGGTTATTATTATATCTTTGTGTTTATGATGAATGTTTACATCCCATGCTATAATTGTATTATTAGGAAACACTAATACATGTGTGATTTGTAAACATAAGAGAGTCCCTAGTAAGCCTCTTGTTGAACTAGCTTGTTGATTAATTGATGATCATGGTTTCCTGATCATGGACATTAGGATGTGATTAATAACAAGGTTATGTCATTAGGAGAATGATATGATGGACACACACCCATAGTAAGCGTAGCATAAGATCAAGTCATTAAGTTCGTATTGCTGTAAGCTTTTAAATGCAGAGTAACCTAATCCTTCAACCATGAGGTTATGTTAATCACCATCACCGGATGGGTACTTTGATGACATCAAACACCGCTTCGTAACTGGGTGGTCATAAAGGTGTCATTGGGTATTCTGAAAGTATGTGTTAAAGCGCATGGACCAAGATTGGGATTTGTCCATCCATATGACGGATAGATATGCTCTGGGCCCTCTCGGTGGAATGTCATCTAGTTAGCTTGCAAGCATGTGACTAGGTCACAAGGGATGACATATCACGGAACGAGTAAAGAGTACTTATCAGTAACGAGGTAGAACTAGGTATGGAGATGTTGATGATCAAACCTCGGATAAGTATAGTATGGCGTGACAAAGGGAATTGGTTTCGTATGTAATTGGTTCAATCGATCACGAAGTCATCGTTGAGTATGTGGGAGCCATTATGGATCTCCAGGTCCCGCTGATGGTTATTGATAGTAGATGTGTCTCTGTCATGTCTACATATTCACGAACCGTAGGGTGACACACTTAAGGTTCAAAGTTGTTTTAAGTAGATATGGAATGTGCGTTGGAGACCGAATGTTGTTCGGAGTCTCGGAATGTATCCGGGACATCACGAGGAGATCCGGAATTGTCCGGAGAATAAGATTCATATATGGGGGATCATTTTCTGAGTTAGGAAATGTTCCGGAGTGTTTGTATGAGGATTCTAGAAGGTTTCAGAATGTTCCGGAAGGTTCTGGAAGGTTTCTTGGAGTTTGCTTGAAAACCAAGGAAGGGATCAAGGAGTCCTGGTGGGTCAAGACTAGGAGTCGTGGGGGAGGAGGACTCCTCCCCCCTCCCCAATCCGCCGGCCTAGGAGGTGGGGAGTCCTACTAGGACTCCTCCTCCCCAAGGCGCCCTCCCCCTTTAAATAGAGGGGCAGGGGCGCCACCTCCTGGCCCTCCTCTACAACACCCAATCTCCGCCGCCTCTCTCCTCCTCCTTTCTTCTGCACAGGCATAGGCGAAGCCCTGCAGAATTCTCTACTCCACCACCACCACCATGCCGTCGTGCTGCTGTGTTTCCGTGGAGAAGATCTACTACCTCCGCTGCTCGCTGGAACAAGGAGAGGAAGGTCTGCTTCGACTCCGCACGTGTGACCGACTGCGAAAGCGCTGCCTGAACGCGGCGCCGGAAGGATTGTCCACTTGACCGACTGCGGAAGCGCTGCCGGAACGCGACGCCGGAAGGATCGTCCACACGATCTTGAGATCGGCAAGTGATCGACTACATCAACCACGAGATCTAATCTCGTTAATGCTTTCGGATCTACGAGGGTTAGTTCCTATCTATCTCGTTGCACATGTCTAATAGATTAGATCTTGGCTTTTATCTAGATTAGATTTGGGTTTTGTTCGTTCTTGCGGTAGAATTTTTTTGTTTTCCATGCTACGAACCCATCAAAAGGTTCCTGAAGTTTCTGTTATAGGTATTGACTTTGTCATTGCCCTGCTTGAGGTTGAGAAACACTTCCTTCATCCTTTCCATGACAATTTCTGACAGGTATTGCTCTTTGAAAGCCGCAGTGAATTGCTCCCAAGTAGGCTGAATACCAGAGTGGTCTGCCTTCAGGTAATTTTCCCACTACAGAGCTGCATCTCCCTTCAGAAGGTGCGTGGCACATTTTACCCATTCTTGCTCAGGAACATCCGCAGTCATCAGCAACCTTGACATTTCATGCAGCCAATCATCAGCATCAAGTGGCTGATCAGACACCTCAAATTGGCGTGGGTTGAACTTCATAAAACTCTTGATGTCTCCTCGCTTGGGAGGTGGAGGTAGCGGAACAAACTCATTCCTCCTCACGCTTTCTTCGAATCGCTGCTGGTTCTGCTGCATTGTTCCCAAGGCATTGGCAATACTTGCCAACGCAGCCCCCAGTTCAGGTGGTATGTCCTCCTCAGAACGGCGTGGTGGTGCCATCCTGTGATTGATATAAAACACAAGTCAGTACTATAATGGAGAATAATAATAATCCAAAATAGTACCAAAATGGAATTAACCAAGATTAACGGATACAATTCACTAAGATGATATTAAAATATCAACAAAGTTCAAAGCACCTAGAAGATATTAAGCATATCGCACACGACTGAACAAGGAGTGTGGTACCAAGCTAACAAAGAAATAAGTTCCGCAAATTTCGGCATTAAAATACCACTATATGCGCAAAACCACTTAACGAATCAAGATTAGTAACTCTACCAATTCAATATACAAGAGCGAATGATAAAAGTAGTGGTATGGTCGCGACTCCATCCCGCACTCAAATCATTACTCCGCACATGAATCAGTAAAACACATATCCCAACACTTTCTTCTTAAGATGAACCTAAAGATTAGTAACTACGGAAACGAACACCCCAACAAGATAATGTCGGATAACAAAGAGTAAGACAGATCTTACCGGTATACAACGAATCAGATAGATCGCGTTGGTTTACAAAGACCTGTCGGTATGGAATGTACCAACAGTTGATAACCAAAAGGCGGATAGAGATAACATTTGGATGCAACAGATAGACAAGGAATTACACACACACACACACAACCTATGGTACTACGGAACCCAGAACACGTGAATCCTAGTTTGAATTTTTAGAAGAGGATTGAAAACGTTACACTTTCTTACCAGAAAAAGGGTGGGTGGGTGGGTAAGAAGAAAAATGGAAGCAGTCCTACTCTCACGTTTTGTTTTTCCCTAGTATACATAGCTACCAAAAATATTTGCTAGACTGACAACGACCATTTGGCTGAGACCCTGAAGGGCGGGATGGCTCTGATACCAATTGTAACTACCTCGGTGAATTACGCTCTTAGTTGCATGCCTAGATGAGCGAGAGTGGTTAAAATAGTACGGTGGGGCCCAGGGCCACTCACAGGTAGACCTTTCGGCCGTCCTAACCACTTTCAGAACATCGGGACAAGAACGAGCGGCGTAATCGGCAGGCGAAGGGATCAACTACATACACAAGTGAGTATGTATGCAAGCCACCATACAACTGTTCACAGAGCCATTCCATCTAAAAGAAATAGAAATATCGCAACGCCATACGGCAAGATCCAAATATCCTAGATAGAGATAATAGTTTAGGATAGCTCCTGATATATCAAATATCAGAGTATCAGGCGGAAGCGGAAAACAAGATCCGAGTACGGATAAGAAGCAAATTGGCATAAGATGCCACATAAATAAACACATCCCGCCCACAGATCTCACGGATCCCCGTTCCCGGAATCTCTACACCGAGTGATCGTTGGCAACATCATCCGTCTCCTCCACCCAGTATCCATCTTGCGAATACACCTGTTCATCTGAATCAAACAATTTATCGTGTGAGACCCTAGGGGTACTCAGCAAGTCTTTATGCCTCTAAAGGGGACATATACCTGGGTGACGCAATTGCAACAAAAGATAATAACTACCAAGTCTATAGAAACTCGCTAACCATCCGCCTAACCAATGATAGACGGTTGTCCGTTAATTAGTAACAACAGTTATAACAGTATAATGAACAGATCCATCCTCCTTCTCGCTTACCAACGAGAAAGCGGACGAACAACCCAACCGTTGGCAGTTTTATTAACCATTCCATGAGCATTGCACTATTTACTAGTCAGTTACTTAGTCAAATTAAAAGCGGTACTTTAGTTATACTTTTCTATGATCGAGAAACTGTGCTCCAAGTCGTCCATAACCGCGGACACGGCTTTCAGAAAGATTTACCCTGCAGGGGTGCACAAATAGCAACACACACTCGATCAACCTCGGAAAAACCAACTCAAAACCCAACGAGGCATTCACGACAAAGCGATCACAAGATTCAGAACTATTTCAGGGGGCCACCCCATTAAGCTACCCGCAACGAAGTTGGCCGGCTCCGAGACGGACCCAAGGTTTGCGTCAAAGGCTGTAAACGACTGGGAACCCGAAAGTGTGACTGGGCTTGTCGATACCGCGAAAACACTCCGCATCCAAAACAGTACAGGTGCTCCACGCACAATCTTAAATAAAACAGTAAAGCATGGCATAAGTACAGGATAGTAATAAAGCCCCAAACTACTTTGTGGCCCCAAGAAATAAGAATGAATCAAGCTCTGGCTCAGGGGGGTCCATAAGGCCTCCCGGATGTGGATAGTGCGAATAGTCAAGGAACAGGAATCAAGTACTCGGGGTCCTACGGGACACAAGTGAGCATGAAGAACCAAATAGCAGATATTGCTCACCGGTGCCACTTTCATGAGTTATCCCATTACTACTCAGGTTAAGTTGTTTAGGTACCTCATTATCCATCAGACACTCACATACCCTACACATGCTGTTCTACGACCCGCATGGCTCAAATAGCTCCTGTAGTAATGGCTCATGGGATGGAGGAACAAGCTTCGGTGGGGCTTAGAAGTAAAGGCTATGCAGTACTTGGGATTCAATTTAATGCAATCACGACTCAATGATGCAAGAATAAGATAGAGGCAATAGGTACTATATATATGCAAGCATGTGGTAGTGCTTGCCTGACAGCTCAGTTGAAGCGAGAGATGGATCTGGGTAGAACTCCTGTGATTCCTGTCTGGGTAGAACTCCTGTGATTCCTGATAATTCTCCTGCTGGGCGTCTATTCGAAGAAGAACCAAACAAACAAGGGCCAACATAAATAAAGTGCACAATCATATGAACAAAAATGCGACAAGCAAACAAGCATGCCATGATGAATGATGCACAATTTACATGGCGATAATGTAGCATGGCATGGTGAGTTGTGGGGTACAAGAATAAAGCATTTTATTATTCATTTAGTCAAGTTTTATTGCCATAAACAGTTCTGATTTTTAATAATGACATGATGCATGCTTCAATTCAGAACAAGGAATGCATAGTTAGAACGGGCTCGTCGCGCTGATCGATTTAGACATATTATTTGTCAAATTTGGAGTTATAGATTTAAAGTTATTAATTTATTAAGAAAAGGGCATTTTCTTGCATTTAAACAATTTCGAAAATTTAATTTGCTCAAATAATAGTTTGAATGGCATATTTGAATTCCTCACATTTTTCTGGTTCCAAAACATATATCATTTGTATTATTTGGATTTATAATTTAAAAGTTATTAAAAACAGATTTGAAAACATATTTAAATCATTTCTGAAAATGTTTTAATTAAACAGAAAACTGCCAGACTTTTTATACCCAGCTAAACTTAGCCGCAGTCACAGACAGGTGGGTCTGCTGCTGACTGGGCGTGAACGACGTGCAAAAGCTTTCCACACCGTGAGTTGACCCAGCCACAGAGAGTGACAAGCGGGACCGGGGTCTGCGGGCCCACCGCGCGTGTGCGCCAGCCGGGGCTGGACACGTGGCGTATCCGGGGGACTGCGGGTTGGGGTTCTAGACTCTGCTGGTGCCTTTTTGCAAAAAGACCGAAGGGGCTGACTGGTGGGGCTCGATGGATTGTGGGTTGAGCAGTAAAAAGGTTTGGGGGGTTGCAAAGTAGCCACTGCTATTGTACTTCTTCTCTGAATTAACTGACGAGCGGTCCGTGCTCGGCAGGGACAGAGCGCGACACGGGGGTTCGATCTGTCGACCTCGTGCGCGCGCGCGGCAAGGCGGAACCAGTGCGGTAGGTTGGAGGACGTTGTTAGGAGGGGGATAGGCGGCTAGGTAAAGCGTGATGCGGCGCGGGGACGTGCAGAAGCTCGTGCTCGACGGCGCACAGAGAGTGCTCGGCACAACGTCCGGCGAGGCTAGGCAGCGACGGCGAGAGAGAGGTTGTCAGAGAGGATCAAGGGCTCACCGCGGAGAGGACGGTGGTGACGGATCGGGCCGGGGAGCAGCAGGATGACGACGAAGCAGACGGCCGGCGAAGCTAGGGTTTCGGGCGGCGTCGTGGACGTGCAGGGGTTCTGGGCCTCCTCCTCCTCGCTGCTGTGCACGGGGGCGATGCAGAGGATCTCCTCGGCTTCCTCGACACCCAAAGCTCCACGCCCGCCGCCTGGATCGTGTGGGGGAAGCCGATGCCGAGGGTGGCCGGAGTTGGAGCAGAAGTGGTGGCAGGGGGAGAAGGGAACGTCGCTGCGGCCTGGGGTAGATCTGGCGCGGCAGAGGAGGCGTGGGGGAGTGGATATGGACGGGAGAGGAGAGGGGTTGCGTGGGGCAGCTCGGGGTGGAAAGGTAGCTTCGGCCACTTTTCTTCTCCCTCACGCTCACGTGTTGGGCGTGGCTAGGGCAGGGGTAGGGAGGCCAGGGCTGCCAGGTGGGACCAGGGCGAGGCCAAGGAGCAGCAGGCTCGGTGTGGGGCTGGCTTGGCAGAGAGAGAGAGAGAGAGCTAGGGTTGGGGCTCGGCTAGGGTTAGAGTTAGGGTTGGAGGGGGTAGCTTCGGCATGGGGAGAGAGAGAGAGCTGGGGTGGGCCCTTGCTGACAGAGAGAGGGAGAGATGCCTCGGCATGGTGAGAGCAAGGTGAGGGTTAGGGTTAGAGAGAGATTAGAGAGAGAGGCTAGGGTTTAGGGGTGATCCTCCAAGATCAAGCAAAGGTGGAGGGGTGTGATGATGGATAAGGAGAGGTAGGGGTAGGGTGGTAGGGATTTAGGGTTTAACATGATGAAAGCTAGATCAAGCAAGAAAAGGTGGTGAGATGGAGAGGTAGGGTAGGGCTAGGGTTTAGGTATGATCCCTCATGATCATGCATGGAAGCATTCACAAGTGAGGGGTGATGATTCGAGTGCACATGGAAAGGAGAGAAGATCAAGATGGTGAGGGTTTTGGGGTAAGAGCAAAAAGAATAGAGCAAACAAGAATTGATTCCCAAGGGACCAAGCTCCACTCAAAAATCCAAGTAAAACCCAAAAAGAATAGAATGGTGGTGATTTGCATGGCCCATGCATGGGCATTAAATGCCAGGTTTTATCTTGTGAACACAAAATAATGATCATGGCATTTATACACATGCATTCCAAAATATGGAGTAAGGCCAAGCTAAAGGAAAATATAATTGGATTCATCCCAACCCACATGAGCTAGATTAAATGCCAAAAGAAAGTAAAAGCTCATGGGTAATTAGGATGGTGGAATTATAAGGTGGTGACAAAGAAAGGTGGTGGAGTGGAATAAAAGATATGCCCCCAACTCAGCTTGGGCATCAAGCATTTATCAAGAACCAAATGCAATATATCAAGAGCCAAATACAATTACTAATGCATATGAGAGAAGAACCAAATGAAAAGGGTTTTATATGATGCTCAAATGCAAGGTGGCATGATGACATGAGCATGATACAATTATGATGCAACAGTTATATGTAGGAAGTAGCCATTATATTACTATACCATGTAGCATTACATATGTTAGACAGATGTGATGCTACATTGTGCTCTTTGATTACATCTTCCTCTGTCCTCACCTGACCACGGTTAGCGTACTTCTTCTTGATAAATTATTTGTGCTCATGTATATATATCTACCACCTGCAGGTGTTGTAGCGTGACCAGGTTTGCTCTTTCAAAATCCTTGGTTCGCTCATTGAAGTCCACATGCTTTGCACGCTGACCCATGTGGTGACCCCATCCAGCAATTGTTGGCCTAGACTGAAAACGCAGGACGACGACCGATGACGAAGATCTTCGGCGTACTCGCGCACGTATAACCTGTCGATCAGCTAGCTAGCTGATCAAAACAATCAACTCATAGGACAACGTGAGAAAACAATGTTGATGGCCACACGCACCTGTCGTGCGTTTTTCCTTACTTTTCTATATTACGGTGTGTCTTACAAAGATCAGGTACACGCATACATATGCCAAGACCTCTAGCTGACCTACTCTAGCTAGTACTCCAAACCGGATATAACATGCAAAGTACACGACTCAAACTTGAACACACCTCGTGGACTGCTAGGAATCATGTACTTATACGACTCGTACTTGTATATGCTGGTCCGAACGATGTCGTGCCGGCATGTCACATGCTTATTTCTAATAATCATCTCCTAAACACGATATGCGCTTTGCTTCGACATTGCTCCCACATGCGCCAGCTGCTCCTCGCGGGCGTCATTCTCGGCATTGCCGTTCCAGGCTGCATCCTCCATGTCACCGATTTTAGCTTCGTCGGCTTCTCTATGACTTGACATTGACCCTCCTTGTACGCGTCCTCCTTGTCTGTGTCCTTGATGTCCGCGTCTTTAGTCATCATCGGTTCCTTGATAAACAATCAGTGCTTTTTGTAGTTCATCGACACCACCGAATTATCAACCATCCGAAATTCCTTCTTTGGATAGTAGTCCAACACGTGTCGCATGCGTGCTCGTGTCGGTCGTAGTCGTCCCATCTCCAGTGCAGTCGGAGGCATCACGACATATTCTTCTGTGTCCGACATAGAGCGTATTTCTTCTCTAGCAAAATCTCCATGAGCTAGTGATTCTACATCTTCTGACGCAGTACCTGGGTTGCGCCCCCCCGTGTCTACTTTCTGAATTCCCAGGCGAAACAACTCCTAGCGATGGAGCCAACCATCCTTGGTCGCTTGAGAATTCTGATTTCAGCTTGGCTAGTACGATCCAAGCTAGGCTTCCATTAGACCCTAAGCCAAACGGGCCTCCTGTTCCACTGGGTCGATCAACATGTAGGTTGCATAGTAGTGTCACGTCATCACCAGCGGCAACTCCTATTTCTAGGCTTATTTCCTTACGTGAACGTGAACCGCGTACGTTTGGCTTGACTTCCTCATGTGAAGTAAGGCCTTGAATTTTTCCTGGCCACATAGTACACGAGCTGGTTGGCCTCTTTGCTGTGCTGCCTGGGGCATGCACGTCTGCTACTGGACTGTTTTTTGCTGCGCACGTGACTTGGCCAGCTAGCTCGATTGCTAGGCTCCCTGATGGCGTTCCTTTGCCACCAGAGGTAGCTTCCGATTTGCACAGCAGACTGCCAGACGCTCTTGTCACTAGACCATCTACGCTAGCTGTTGCAGGCTTCATCATGCCCGCGTTTGGGCTTGCTGATACGAGTTCACTCATCATACTCATGATTTGTTGATCAACATCGACCACATGGTCACCGTTAGCAACGGTGAAAGTTTCATCCGGATGTACCGATTCGTCGGAGCCCTAATTCCACGATTCACCTTCCTAAAAAAACTGCATCGTCTCTGACAACCACCTTGTTTGTCAACGGATTGCACAAACGGTATGCCTTTTATCCTTCATAGCCTGTCATGATAATTGGAATACTCCGATCCGCCTCAGATACCGTCTTGACATACGCCACGCACCCAAACATGCGAAGATGATCAACCGAGGGCTTTCGTCCATGCCATGCTTCGTACGGAGTCATAACAAGCATACTCCTGGTCGGTGCCCTTTTCAGCAGATAGACAGTTGTGTTGACTGCCTCATCCCAGAACTTTCCTGGCAAGCCTTTGCTTTTCATCATGCTCCTCGCCAAGGCCACCACGGTTTTATATTCACCCCCCAAGCTGTATGTAGGGATTTTTGCTTCCCCTCCGCCTCGACCTCTCCGGCTTTCTTGATCTTCTCGAATGCATGTAGAGCTTGATCCTTACTTTTTATCAACACAATCCACATGTATTCACTGTGATCATCCACCACAAGCATGAAGTATTCATTGTCGGACGGGGTTATGGGTGAAATTGGACCGCATACACTGCCATGAACGAGTCCCAAAGTTTCACTTGCCTAAACCTTGGCTTCATGTGGGAACAGGGCACTCCGTTCCTCGTGATCCACACACGGTAGATCGTGATCCAGTTGCGCCACAATCTCCGTAACCGGTGATGATGGATGATCCTCCTCATCCTTTAGCTCAGTTACTTTGAGCATCAGCATCATCGGTCCATCATCTCCTTCCTGGGCGATGAGAGCCCTATACTTTAGTGGTTTCTTGCAATGCTTCTTAATGTGACCGAGCTCGCCGCAGTTATGATATCTTACTTTATTTATGTCAAACTTTCTCTGAGGCGGAGCCTCGTCCTCGTCCTCCCCTGCGATATACTTTTTTGCTAGGCGAGAAGCTTATTTATCACTCCTGCTTCTAGATCATTGATCGCCCTTCTCTTTGGCGACCACCGTCTGCCACTAGGCATGGGTAAGCATCACGTGCTCCTCCGGTACCGCATCACCGTAGGTGATCTTCATCCGCTCGTCATGAGCCTTTAATCATCCAACCAGATCATCTGTCGTGAGAGTCTTGAGATCAACACACCGCTCGATCGCCAACACAACAGACAAGTAACACGGCGATGCCGCGTGAAGGAAACGCCGAATGACTGAGATATCTTCTAGCTTCTCGCCGAGCACGCGAATCCCAGACCAAAGTGGCTACCCTTGAGGAAAATGCGTCCAGCGTCTCATCTCCTCCCATCTCCAGATTCTCGTACTTCTTCTGCAAGGTTTGTAGGGTCGCCTCACGGACGCGCTTGTGCCAGAGATTTAGCATCTTGAGCGCCTCTCACGCCTCCTTTGCAGATTTCTTCGAAATCAGGTGTTGTATCACGTCCACCGGCATCACTGAGCTGATGGCCATGAGTGCCTGCCGGTCCTTGCGATACTTCAACGCTCCCTTCCTGAACTCGTCGCAGCCGGGATCGGCAGCCTGCCATAGATCGTTGGACTCCAGCGCCCACTCCATCTGGGTTGCCCACATTGTGTAGTTGTCACGGTTGTACTGTGGGTACCGCGTCAACACCTGCGCGACAAATTCTTTAGCCACACCAAAATACTCGCTCACATCCATCGTCGTTATAACCTTCCGTTACTAGAGATCCTTCACAAGGCTCTGATACCAATTGTTAGTACAGCCCCTGCCACCGAGTACTTTCTGACGACGCCGTGGATGAGGTTCCAACGAGACAATTCCAGAGACACGCACGTATCCAATAACTTCCGCCGCAATATTCGATGCACGTTCAACTATCAGGCTGATGGTAGCTGATCGATTCTTTACGATTGGCTAGTTCTACTCATGTACGCACGCACAAAACAATTGGATTGATATAAGCCCGTCTCGAGCCTGCGTTTCTCTTATTGCTTCAACTCACAATGTGGTGCTTTACAAGCCAGGATACATGCATATATATATATGCCAAAGAATCAGCTAACCGATTCAGACTAGCAAACATAATCGGTGACCAACTCCTAGTCCTACCTGAGCACATGCATGTACATGGAACGGACACCTACATCGTCACGTATACCGCCTATATATAGTGGAGCGCTTGATTCCGTGCTGGCAACATCGGGCTTAATTTCAACAATTACCCCCTAAGCACGATGTGTCCTTTAAGATCCACTTGGATCCCAAATGTGCTAGCTGCACTTCACCGGTGTCATCCTCGGCATTATCTTCGCCACTGCCTCCTTCATCAACGACGTTCCTTTTGTCGTTCCACGTGGTACCCACATTACCGTCGTCGGCTTCTCGATGACTAGGCATCGACCCTCCTTGTCAGTGTCCTCCTTGTTCGCGTCCTTGATGTCCGCGTTTTCAGTCTTCACCGGTTCCTTTCGCCGGCGAAAGTATTCGGCTTGAATATTTCAATTGTTAGTCCAGACCCAACAATACTTTCGCCGGGATGACGACCTGCAACAGCCCCCGCTGCAGAATACTTTCTGGCGAGTAACGACAAAGATCTTCGACCCACTCGCGCACGTATAATCTGCCGATCAGCTAGCTAGCTGATCAAAACGATCAACTCACACGAACACATGAGAAAACAATGTTGATGGCCACACGGATATAAAAATGCAAACTACACGACTTAGACTCGAACACACCTCATGGACTCCTAGGAATCATGTACGTATAAGACTCGTATACACCGGTGCTCACGATGCCGTGCCGGCATCTCACGTGCTTATTCCTAACAATCGGCTCCTAAGCACACCCCTAAGCACGACATACGCTTTGCTTTGACCTGGATCCCAAATGCGCCAGCTGCTCCTCGCGTGCGTCATCTTTGGTATTGCTTTTGCCGCTCCAGATGGCATCCTCCATGTCACCGACTTTAGCTTCGCCGGCTTCTCCATGACTTGACGTTGACTATCCTTGTACGCGTCCTCCTCGGCTGCATCCTTGATGTTCGCGTCTTTAGTCATCATCGGTTCCTCGTTGAACAACCAGTGCTTTTTATAGTTCATCGTCACCGAATTATCAACCGTCCAAAATTCCTTCTTCGGATAGTAGTCCAACACACGTTGCATGCATGCTCGCGTCGGTCGTAGTTGTCTCATCTCCAGTACAGTCGGAGGCATCACGACATACTCTTCTGCGCCTGACATAGCGCGTATTTCTTCTCTGGAAAAATCTCCATGAGCTGGTGATTCTACGTCTTCTAACGTAGTACCTGGGTTGCGCCCCCCTCCCCCCGTGTCTACTTCCTGAATTTCCAGGCGAAACAACTCCTAGCGATGGAGCCAACCATCCTTGGTCGCTTGGGAATTCTGATTTCAGCTTGGCTAGTACAATCCAAGCTAGGCTTCCATTGGACCCTAAGCCAAACGGACCTCCTGTTCCGCTCGGTTGATCAACATGTAGGCTGCATAGTAGCGTCACGTCATCACCAGCGGCAGCTCCTATTTCTAGGCTTATATCCTTACGTGAACGTGAAGCACATACTTTTAGCTTGACTTCCTCACGTGAAGTAAGGCCTTGAAATTTTCCTTGCCACACAGTAGACGAGTTGGTTGGCCTCTTTGCTGCGCTGCATGGGGCATGCGCATCTGCTGCTGGACTGATTTCTGCTGCGCACATGACTTGGCCAGCTAGCTCGATTTCTAGGCTCCCTGATGGAGTTCCTTTGCCACTAGAGGAAGCTTCCGATTTGCACGGCAGACTGCCAGACGCTCTTGTCACTAGACCGTCATGATAATGAGGCCACGCACCCAAACATGCGAAGATGATCAACCGAGGGCTTCCGTCCATGCCATGCTTCGTACGGAGTCATACCAAGCATACTTTTGGTCGGTGCCCTGTTTCGCAAATAGACATCCATGTTGACTGCCTCATCCTAGAACTTTCCTGACAAGTCTTTGCTTTTCATCATGCTCGTCGCCAAGGCCACCACGGTTTTATATTCACCCCCTAAGCTGTGCGTAGGGACTTTTGCTTCCCCTCCACCTCGACCTCTCCGGCTTCCTTGATCTTCTTGAATGCGTGTAGAGCTTGATCCTTACTTTTCATCGACACAGTCCACATGTATTCATTGTGATCATCCACCACAAGCATGAAGTATTCATTGCCGAACGGGGTTATGGGTGAAATTGGACCGCATACACCGCCATGAACGAGTCCCAAAGCTTCACTGCCTAAACCTTGGATTCACATGGAAACGGGGCACTCTGTTCCTCGTGAACCACGCACGGTAGATCGTGATCCACTTGCGGCACAATCTCCGTAACTGGTGATGGAGGATCCTCCTCATCCTTCAGCTTAGTTACTTCGAGCATCAACATCATCGATCCATCATCTCCTTCCTGGGTGATGAGAGCCCTATCCTTCAGCGGTTTCTTGCAATCCTTCTTGAAGTGACCGAGCTCGCCGTAGTTATAACATCTTACTTTCTTTATGTCAAACTTCCTCTGTGACGGAGCCTCGTCCTCATCCTCCCTTGCGATATACTTTTTCGCTAGGTGAGAAGCTTCTTTATCACTCTTGCTTCCGGATCCTTGATCGCCCTTCTCTTTGGCGACCACCACCTGCCACTAGGCACAGGTAAGCATCACGGGCTCCTCCGATACCGTATCACCGTAGGTGATCTTCATCCGCTCATCATGAGCCTATAATCGTCCAACCAGATCATCTGTCGTGAGAGTCTTGAGATCAACCCACTGCTCGATCGCCGACACAACGGACAAGTAACGCGACGGCGCCGCGCGAAGGAAACACCGAACGACTGAGATCTCTTCCAGCTTCTCGCCGAGCGGGCGAATCCCATTGACCAAAGTGGTTACCTTTGAGACAAATGCGTCCAGCGTCTCATCTCCTCTCATCTCCAGATTCCCGTACTTCTTCTGCAAGGTTTGTAGGGTCGTCTCATGGATGCGAGCACCTCCTTTGAATATTTCTTTGAGATCAGGTGCTGCATCACGTCCGCCGGCATCACCGAGCCGTTGGCCGTGAGTGCCTGTCGGTCCTTGCGGTACTTCGACGCGCCCTTCTTGAACTCGTCGTAGCCGGGATCGAAAGCCTCCCATAGATCGTTGGACTCCAGCGCCCACTCCATCTGGGTCGCCCACATCGTGTAGTTGTCACGGTTGTACCGCGGGTACTGCATCGACACCTACGCGGCAAATCCTTTAGTCGCACAGGAATACTCGCCCACATCCATCGTCTCTATAACCTCCCGTTACTAGGAGATCCTTCACGAGGCTCTGATACCAATTGTTGGCCCAGATCTGACTATACTTTCGCTGGGACGATGACCCGCAACAGCTCCTACCGCCGAATACTTTCTGACGACTGGCGACGAAGATCTCTGGCGTACTCGCGCCCGTATAACATGTCGATCAGCTAGCTAGGTGATCAGAACGATCAACTCACATGGACACGTGAGAAAACAATGTTGATGGCCACACACACGTGTCATGCGTTTTTCCTTACTTTTCAATCTCACGGTGTGTCTTACAAAGATCAGGTACACGCATATATATATATATATGTATATATATATATATATGTATATATATATATATATATATATATATGTATATATATATATATATGACCTACTCTAGCTAGTACTCCTAACCAAATACAAACATGCAAAGTACACAACTTAGAGTCGAACACACCTCGTGGACTGCTAGGAATCATATACATATACGACTCCTACTCGTATACACCGGTGCGCACGATGCCGTGCCTGCATCTCATGTGCTTATTCCTAACAATCCCAAGGTGCTTGTTGAATGGTAGACCGATAGGGGTCTCGGTTTGTAGAAAGTTCGAGCAGAAAGATATGCGCTCTTCGTCCAGGAAGCTATTTGCTATGCTTCCATCTGGACGGGACCTGATACGAACGTATCCCTGATGTGTCCATTCAGCCGTTCGAACAGCATCATGCTTCGCAGAAACGGAGGCCCGAGTTGGATGATATCCTCCACGACATGGAGCAGCAGATGAAGCATGATGTCGAAGAATACAGGAGGGAAGTAGATCTGGAGCTTGCATATTATCACCACAATCTCCTCCTGTAGCCTCATGAGCTGTTTAATGCCTATCGATTTCTGATGGATGATGTCAAAAAAGTTGCAGAGGTCAAACAACGTTTCACGGACGTGCTTGTCCATTATCCCTCGGATCGCAACCGAAAGTACCTGTGTCATCAGCACAGCGATGTTGTGAGACTTCATCCCACTAAAGAGTTGCTTTGCCTCGTCTAGCCATCTACTTATCTTCCCCGTGTAGCTGTTCAGAAATTTGACTCCGAGGAGGCACTTCATAAACTGTGTGGCCTCCGCCTTGCTTAGAGTGAAGCACGTGGCCTTGAGCTTAACTTCAGCCTTCTTGACCTTTTTTCCCTTGCAACGACTATTTTGTGTTTCCATCTCGTCCTCCTCCGACTGATCATCGGCTTCATCATCACTAGGTGGTGGTTGAAGGTCCTTCCTGATGCCCATATGCTTCAAGTCGTTCCTTGCCTTCGACCCATCTTTGGTCTTGTCGGTGTTAAGGATGGTGGCAAGCAGACTCTCCTCCACGTTCTTCGTGATACGCATGAGATCAAGGCTATGAGGCACGCGGAGGATCTTCCAGTATGCCAAGTCCCAGAAAACAGACCTTGCCTTCCAAACCCTCCACAGCGGCTCTGGCTTCTTTTGGTTCTTTCCTGGCGCAGGGCACTCTTTCCAGTTTTTCAACAGCTCATCGATTTTTGCGCCACTCCTCTAGTATGGGATTCCTCGGAGCTCGATTGTCCCATCGAACAGATGTCCTTACTTTCTCCAGGCGTGATTCTTGGAAAGCCACCTTCGAGACCACTAGAACACGGTTTTCCCGGACACGGGATTTTCTATAGCTGGCGATACGTTGTATTATCCTTGCATCTAACGTATGCAAAGAATCCTTGGATCACCTGCCTCGCGAAGTATCCGTAACCAGGATAGTATTGCACCGTCGTGAACACTGTTGCTCTCATATCGAAATATTCTTGTGCGGCACCATCCCACGTATGGGCTCTATCTTCCCATAGCGTGGCCAACTCCTCTTTCAACAGCGTGAGATACAGATTGATGTCTGTACCGAGTTGTTTTGGCCCTTGAACTAGCATACTCATGGTTATGTACTTCTTCTTCATGCACAGCCAGGGGGGTTGTACATTCACACAAACATGGGCTAGGTGCTATGTGTGTTGCTTTGGCTTCCGAACGGATTGAGTCTGTCGGTGCTCACGCCTAGCCTGAGGGTTCTTGACTATTTCCTGAACCATTGGTAATATTCGAGGTCCAACGCCTTCCACTGGCTAGCATCCAAAGGGTGCCCCAGCATTTCCTCCTTTTCCACGTGCCAGCACATGAGCTGTGCTTCCTTAGGGTCCGCGAAATACCGCTGTAGATGAGGAGTTAGAGGAAAGTACCACACCACTTTTCTAGTAGATTTCTTGGTCCCTCTCTTGTATCGAGAGGTCAAACACGTGGTCTTCTTCGTGTCCTTGCCCCGGTAGATGATGCAATCATTTATGCAGACATGATATTTCATGTGCGGTAGATCGAGAGGGCACACTACTTTTTTGGCCTCAGCGGTACTAGTCGGACATGTGTTCCCCCTCTTGGGAAGACGATCGTGCCAGAATTCCATGTTGTCATCGAAGCATTCGTCGGTCATTTTGTGTTTCGCCTTCATCTCTAGATCCATGAGCGTTACATTCAGACGGGTATCTCCGTCGTTGCATCTGTCAAACAATGCAGTAACCATGTCTTTGTCCATTTTCTCTAGCTTAGCGTTCTCTCTAGCTGTGGCTCTAGCGTTCCTCGTCTCTCTGAGAAGCAGCTCTTGGTAATGAGGGTCTCACAACCAGCTGGAATCATGCCCGGCATTTTGATCTTCATGTTTTGGCCTGACCCCACCTTGATTATCTTCATGTTCATGCTCAGCGCCATCTGCTTGATCTTCATGTTCATGCACAATGCCACCTTGATCTTCATGATTACCTACCCCGCCGACATCTTGATCTTTGTCTTCACCATTATAGACATCTTCATCATCATCTTCGTCATCACGTATCCACCGTGTGTAGCCATCCATGAAACCACGCTGGAGCAGGTGCGACTCTAGCATTCTGCAATCATGCTTTATCAAATACATTAGTTTGCAGTCGCGACACAGACATCTTATCTTTGTCATGTTTATCGTGCCATGTCGGCCCTCGTGCATCTCATCCACCTATCCACGAGGGGTGTGCTCAGTGGTTGGACCACGGTCTCCTGCGCGGTATACGAAGAGCAAAAGAATAGTTAGAGCATGGACATCGAGATCGCCGGAAAAATTCGGCATGACCTCCCCTAAAAAGAGGACATCCGCTGGGTGCCAGAAATTCGTCGGAATGGAAATGAATCGACATTCCGGTGAAGCATTGGCAACCCAAAATTAAATCCCTGCACAAAACAAAGGAAGCACACAACATAATCTAGTCGGTGTCGCCGACAACGCGCATACATGCAACAATGCCTTCACGCTTCCTCCAATGATGACTATGAGTAGGAGAGCCAGAGGAAAAGTAAAGTGAGATCTTGTAGATCTAGAAGTGCAAGATATTTCACTTACATATGTGTATCAACCATAGAGGTTTAGAAAGCTTCTATGGTGAAACAATGGATAAAATGAGGTGGAAAGGAGGAGGGGGCGACTAGATCTTTCTTTGTGTGGAGGAGAAAGCAAGTGAGAGAAAAGTGAGTGGGGTGTAGGTGCATGCATGTGCTAAAAAGTAAAAAAGGTGGCCAGATTACTCGACACGCATCCCATACAAGATGCGGCTTGTATACTTAAATTACATGAGGCACATCTTGTAGTGGATGCACCTCGAGTGTCTGGCCCCTGACACCCCTGGGGCCCACCTCACTTACTCGAGGCGCATGTAACAATGATGCGCCTCCAATATTAAAAAAAATACTCGAAGCACATATCAGGTGGTGCGCCTCCTATATTGGGGTACCTACCACCATTGGTCCCACCCACCTTACTCGAGGCGCACCCGTTTCATATGCACCTCAAGTAGTTGAACTACTCGAGGTGCATATGGAGAAGATGCGCCTCGAGTGAGGGAGGCAGCCAGATTTGGTCCGTACATGCGATATAGGAGACGCATCCCTCAAGGATGCGCCTCTAGTATTAATATATAGAAGGCACACCGTTTAGACATGCGCCTTGTATATTTAGTGGAGGCGCATGTTTTTGGGATGCGCCTCCTATAAGCATGTCTCATATAGGGTTTTCCCTAGTAGTGTATCCTGTAACCAACCTGGATTGGACTCTGATACCCAACCTCTCATATAAAGGCTGGGAGGAGTCAATGGGGAGGGCATCTGAATCTACTTATAGCAATCCGCTATAAACTAGATCCCATCTAACAACTCGATGACTTTGTACTCTCCATCAATAAAGATCAACAAGCAGGAAGTACGGTTTCCTCTATGAGGGTCTGAACCTGGTAAAATCTCGCCTCCCTTGTTTGTATGATAAGCCGATAAAATCACCAACGCACCCATTTTCCCTGAAACCCAAGCCCATAATTATAGACATAGTCAAAGTTAGCCCTCGTTAGTGGGTGTGATGGGGAAGCGATGGTTGTGGACTTTTTCCTACCCTATCATTCGATTTGTTTGGGAGGTATCTCAATCCAGCCCGAAATTTCGGATATGACTGGGTCACAAGGGGGAATGGACTTAGAGGGCAGATTGTGTCTCCCTTGGGTCCTTTTTTTGCACACATATGGGGGGTTGAATAGGGGTTACCTTGGAGCTACCCTCAGCGAGCAAGGTCAGAAGGAGGGTTACCAAGTAGGCATGCAGTGACAACTGAAATGGATCGTATGGGCACCTAGAGGGGGGTGAATAGGTGCTACACCAATTTTTAATTCTTTTTCAATTTTAGGCTTAGCACAAAGGTAAATTCTCTAGATAAACTAATGTGTGAAATTTCCCTATATGCAAACCTATCTACTAGCGAGTAAAGAGCGAGTGGAAGAGGAACGAGTGAACCGAAGTGAAGCACGCGGAGACATAGGATTTGTTTGACCGGAGTTCCTTCCTTGTTAAGGGAAGTACGTCTGCGTTGGAGGGGTGGGCGGTACTAAGACCACCACGCCACAAAAGGCCTCACCCTGTTCTCCGATGGATCTCGCCACAACATGCCTGATCCACCTTCCACTATAGGTACCCTTCGAGGTAGGCACCGGCGCCTTTACACAACTAGTGGGGCAACAACTCCACAACAACTTGGAGGCTCCCGAAATGACAACAAGCTGCCACAAGAACAAAGTTGTCAAATACAATAACAAGATCTAGGTATTAACAAGAATACTAGATCAGGGATTTCTCCAAGTGAATGGAGAGGAGTTGAAGCGCTTGATTCTTGATGTTGATGATGAACTTATCCTCCTTCAATTCCACCAAAGATCAAGACCTTCGGGTGGTTGAAGTGGGAGATCGAGATTTAGAGCTCTTGCACAAGGTCTGGTCAAATTCGAGTGAATCAAGAGTTCTGGACGTTGGGGAAGAAGGGGTACTTATACCCCCTTCCAAAAACCAGCCGTTGCACACTTTGGGGGCCGGATTATCCGGCCCAAGTGGGGGCCGGATTATCTGGTCTGGGGAAACTCCACCCCAGACTCGGAATCTCCGGCAGAAAATCCGCCCCCTCATAGTGAGACGCGCCGAGCTTGCCCTTGATCATCTTCTAGGGGCCGGGTTATCCGATCCTATGCGAAGGCCAGATTATCCGGTCTGGGGAAGAAAAACCGCCCCAGTTCGGATTTTCCGGGAGAAAATCCGACCGGATACTGAGCGACGCGCCTTGGCTCCTTTTGCTCGAAAACTTGGGGCCGGATTATCCGGCCCTTGCGAAACCCGGATTATTCGGCCTGGGGAGGAAAAACCTTCCCAGTTCGGATTTTCCGGGAGAAAATCCAACTGGACACAGAGCGACGCGCCTTGGCTTCCTTGAGAGATGAGGTAGGCCGGATTATCCGGCCCTTGGAGGGGCGGATTATCCGGCCCCCCTCAAAACTTCCTGCACACTTAGCACACATGAAAAGTCTCCATAGTATTGTTATCTAACACGCAAAACAAAGGAAAACATGAAATGTTCTTTCAATCTCCCCCTTTTTTGTGTTAGATGACAATACCAGGATTTGCAGGAGAAAGACACAAGACAAACAGCAATAACTATGAAAGGGACTCCCCCTCAATGTGTGCATAATAGAGTTTTGCATTGGAATACAAATGCACACAAATAGGTGAATCTATTCCATAGACATAAGGGCAAAAGCACATACCACCGAAGTAGAGAATAGGAATCCTTGACAAAAAATCACAACTATTATTGGATAACCATTATGAGCGCGCGCCTTCCGTGATAAACCTCCAGCAATAGGATATGAATAGATATAGCCATGAGCATAATCCATGATATGAAGTCCATAGGTACCATCCAGACAACCACATAAAGTCTCAACCACAAATCACAAACCACGAATTTAAAAGTTCTAAATGGGCATAAGCAAGTAATAACGAATAAAAAGTGCAAGTGCTTATGCCCGACCCATGCAAATCCACGGACAACCTAATAGAACTACTTCTCTCCCTTTGGCAGCGAGACACCAAAAAGGGAGAAGAGCGATGCTAGTGCCCCATGGGATCACTCATCATAGTCCTCGTCCTCGTCCTCGTCCTCTTCTGCATGCTCTTCCTCATCCTCATCCTCAAGTTCCTCAGTGAGTGCATGGGTTAGGATTGAGAAAGCCAAACTGAGATGTTACTAGACACTCAAAATTGCAAAATCCAAATCAAATAAAAGCCAAGATTGAGTGTGATTCCCATAAGAACATGAGAGAGCAAATAACATCCAAAAAGATCCAATTCTCCACAAGGGAGAGGGCGGTGGCCGAAGCCACCTTGTTGGAGTGTATGGTGTGACACCGCGAAGATATATCTTGGGTTCACGACCAATACTCATCAATAAGCTCACATATCACAACATGATATTAAGAGAAATGATATAACTTGCTATTGGCATTATGGGGGGAGGGTTAGCCCAATAAGTTAGGACCACACTCCCCCTATATCCATGCCCACACCTAGACCAAACAAGGATTGAGACGTACGAGTGAGTGCATGGGTAATCAAGACAAACTCCCGGAATCAATGATATTTAGCTCATTCCTCAAATAGCAGAATCTTGCTTCATCAAGTGGCTTTGTAAAGATATCCGCCAGTTGGTTCTTCGTGCTCACAAAAGATAGATCAATATCGCCTCGAGCAACATGGTCATGAATAAAATGATTCCGAATCTCAATATGCTTCGTCCTTGTGTGTTGAACTGGATTGTACGCAATTTTGATAGCACATTCATTATCACATAAAAGAGGCACTTTGTTACAATTGACATCGTATTCCTTTAAAGTTTGCCTCATCCACAATAATTGAGTACAAGCACTGGCAGCAGCAACATATTCAGCTTCAGCGGTGGAGAGAGATATACAATTCTGCTTTTTGGAGGACCAACATACAAGAGATCTTTCCAAGAATTGACAAGCTCCAGAAGTGGATTTTTGATCATCCTTATCACCAGCCCAATTTGAGTCAGTATAACCACATAAAGAGAATTGGAGCCCTTGGGATACCAGAGACCAAAGTTGGGGGAATGAACCAAATATCGAAAGATCCTCTTGACCGCCACTAAGTGGCTTTCTTTAGGAGCTACTTGATACCTTGCACACACTCCCACACTCAACACAATATCGGGTCTAGATGCGCAGAGGTAAAGAAGAGAGCCGATCATGGACCGGTATACCTTTTGGTCCACATCTTTACCGTGAGGGTTGAGTTCGAGATGACACTTTGTTTGCATCGGAGTAGTGACACCATTTAGATCCGTCATCTTGAATCTCTTGAGCATGTCTTGGATGTACTTTGCTTGATTAATAAAGGTTCCTTCTCTAAGTTGCTTGATCTCAAATCCAAGAAAGAACCGTAATTCCCCCATCATAGACATCTCAAACCTATCAGTCATAAGCTTTGAAAATTCATCGTTAAAAGCTTTGTTAGTAGAACCAAAAATGATATCGTCTACATATAGTTGGCATACAAAGAGCTCCCCCTTAACCTTCTTAGTAAAAAGATTGGGGTCGATTTGCCCAACTTCGAAGCCACGATCTAACAAAAGCTCTTTAAGGTGCTCATACCACGCACGTGGGGCTTGTTTAAGGCCATAGAGTGCCTTATCGAGTTTGTAGACATGGTTCGGGAAGTTAGGATCCTCAAACCCCGGGGGTTGCTTTACGTATACCAACTCATGTGGAGGACCGTTAAGGAAGGCACTCTTGACGTCCATTTGCTGCAACTTGAAATTGTTATGAGCAGCATAAGCAAGTAGGATACGGATGGACTCAAGGCGAGCCATAGGAGCATAGGTCTCACCGAAGTCGATGCCCTCAACTTGGGAGTAACCTTGTGCCACAAGTCTTGCATTGTTCCTCACAACAATGCCATCCTCATCTTGCTTGTTCTTGAAAATCCACTTGGTGTCAATAACATTGCGGCACTCTTTGGGTTTCTCCACTAGTTTCCAGACTTTGTTGCGCTCGAAATTATTCAATTCTTCATGCATAGCAACAACCCAATCTGGGTCTTCAAGAGCTTCAAAGACCTTCTTAGGTTCCACCATGGAGATATGAGCTTGATGCTCACCAAAACTGGCCAATTCTCTTCTTGTATACACCCTTCGTCAAAGATCACCAACAACCTTGTCGAGAGTGTGACCCCGCAACTCAAGGTTACGATCCGCCCGAGCCTTGCGACGAAGTTCAATAAGTTTGTTGTCTCTTGGTGGAGGAGATTCATCACTTGAGTCTTCATTGGAAGCATTTTCTCCGCCTTTATCAGAAGCTGGAACATCAGTAGCAGGTGGTGGAGATGCATGCCCTTGAGGTGAATCCGAAGCCATAACAGGAGGCTGCAGAACTGGAGAGTCAGGGCCAGATAATCCGGCCGATGGAGAGGCTGGATAATCCGGCCTGGAAGAACTTGCAGCAGCTTCATCAGAAAGCCTGGGACTTGCTTGAACTAGCGAGGAGCCGGATAATCCGGGGTCAGCCGGAAAATCTGGCCTAGAGCTTGTATTGATATCTTCACCACCAGGAGCTGCATGGTCAGCTGGAGCGGGGTGGCCGGATAATTCGGTATCCATCGGAAAATCTGGCCTGGAGCTTTCTGGAGCATTTTGACCTTCAGCGGTTGATGGAGATGGTGAAGACGTTGCCCCCGTGGTTGAAGCATGTTGCGTATGTGTAGATGAGGGCTCTATATGAGTAGAGCATTGTCCTTCCCGGTCCGCCACAAGGGGTTCCTCAATGGGGCGGAAGAATCCCACGCCCATTCTTCTTATGGCATCTTGGGGTATTTCAACATCTGCATCACAAACACCAACTTGCTCCGCACGGGAACCGTCATTTTCTTCGAACACCACACTACAAGATTCTACAACAGTTCCAGAGAGCTTATTGTAGACTCTATAAGTGTGGGATTCAGCACCATAACCAACAAAAATACCTTCTAGAGCCTTAGATTCAAACTTAGATAAACGAACTCCTTTAATAAGAAAGAAACACTTACACCCGAATACCCGAAAGTATGAGATGTTTGGCTTGTTACCGGTAAGTATTTCATACGGAGTCTTGTCCAAAATCTTGCGGAGGTATAAACGGTTGGATGAATGACAAGCAGTAGAGATTGCTTCAGCCCAGAAATTATATGGAGATTTGAATTCGGCCAACATTGATCTTGCCATGTCCATTAGAGTTCGATTCTTCCTCTCGGCTACACCATTTTGTTGAGGGGTGTACGCAGCAGAATATTGATGTCTTATCCCCTCTTCACTTAGGAACTCATTTAAGGTGTAGTTCTTGAACTCCGAGCCGTTATCACTCCTTATAGCCAGAATGGAGACGTTGTGTTGACGTTGAACCTCGTTGGCGAAGTCGATGACAGTTTGTTGAGTTTCACTCTTCAACTTGAAGAAATAAACCCAAGTGTATCTTGAGTAATCATCAACAATCACAAGACAATACTTATTTCCACCGAGGCTTGCATGAGATGGAGGTCCAAAAAGATCCACATGGAGGAGCTCCAAAATCCTTTTTGACGAGATAATAGTTTTCCTTCGATGAGGAGAATCATGCATTTTCCCTTCAACACACGCCCTGCAAACACGATCTTTGGCAAAAGAGACATTTTCTTTTAGTCCAAGAATGTGGCCACCCTTGTGGAGACTTTGCAAAGTTCTCATATTGACGTGGGCTAGTCGGCGATGCCATAGCCAACCCGCGTCAGCCTTTCCAAAAAGACACATCGGACCTGTAGTGGTTTTCCCGGAAAAGTCCACCACGTACAGGTCGTTTTCGACATATCCCACGAAAGCAACTTTTAGAGACTTGCTCCACAAGAGTACCACTAAATCAGCATCAATGTAAACTGCAAAGCCCATCTTACCAAGGACACGAACTGAAAGTAAGTTATACCCGAGGGTCTCAACAAGCATGATGTCCACGAGAGAGATATCGTGAGCCACCACAACTTTGCCGAGACCCAATACCTCAGATTTTGACTTGTCACCATAGGAGACGGTAATGTGATCAAGGTTTGGCCGCATCTCCGTGATGATCTCCTTGCTTCCAGTCATAAGACTCGTACAACCGCTATCGAGTACCCATTTAGACCCACCGGAAGCATAGCCCTCGGATCCTCTTGCCATTAGACAAGTGGCGTTGTTGTTGATGGCGTTCTCGTTCGGCGAGTCGAAGAGAGAGGAGGGAGTTGATGTGGTGGCTATAGCAGCCACTTCGCGGGAACTATCATCATCCTCTTCATCTTCACTTGCGGAGGAGTATTCCTCTTGAGCTACAAGGACCATCTTGGGTTGCTTCTTGAAAGGGCCATTCTTCTTAGCAAATGGCTTCTTCTTCAGAGCTTTGGATTTCTCTTTGAGGATGAGCCTGCCACCATTGTCTTCTCTATTTTGAGAAGGACACGCGGCTACAAAGTGCAGTCTATCTCCACAGTTGAAGCAAGTTCTCAATCTTGGGCCACTTTGTCTTCTTCCATTTGACCCATTCTTGCGCTCAAGTTCAGACTTGGCTTTGGCAGGGTCCTTCCAAAAGTTCCTTGCATAGAATGCCATGTACTCACCATGAGCAAGTTTGACCTCATCGGGGCAGTCCATAGATACCCTCTCAAAAACTCCTTCATCGTCCTCTTGCTCAACAACATTGGCTTTGAGAGCCATATTGACACCCTTTTGCATTCCAATGGCCCGAGCACGGGCATCTTCAGCATTCTTTGCCGCCACTTTGAATGACGCCATTTCTTGCATGACTTCATTGGATGTCATTTGATGATAGTTGTGTCTACCTTGCAAGCTCTTCAAATCCGTCGGTTCGAAAGGCATTAAGGCACTCACATACTTTCTTTTTATCCATGCATCATCAATGTGAGTGGCCCATGCTTCCAAAATGTTGCTGCGATGCCCTTGAGTCTTCTATACATGTCCTCATGGTTTTCACCATCCAACATGTAGAATCCCTCAGCTTCGTTACTAAGGGCATCATACCGGTTTCTTCTCATTCTTTCATTTCCAACAAAAAGGTCCGTAAGAGCATCCCACGCCTCTTTAGCTGTGTTGAGATGTTCAATGTGTGGCATGTCCTTGGGACCCACACCCAGCTGTATCATGTGGAGAGCAGTGGCATTCAACTAGCTATCCACAACTTCCCTTCTTGTTAGATTGGTTTGATCTCCAATATGAAGACCTTCTTCAATAATCCTCCACAATTCAATAGAGGAGCTGCAAACATGAGATTTCATTAGAAACTGCCATTGGTTAAAATAAGATGCAGTGAGCTTGGGTGGATCACCCCTATTGTTTATATGAGGATGAGGGATAGGTGGGTCAGGGGAATATACGTGGCGAACCTCACTATATTCCTCCTTACCATTTCCCTTTTTGGAGGTGGGGCCATTTAGTTTTTCACCTTCCACATCATCATCCTTGGATCCGGTGTTACCCTTTTCCTTAGATGATGGTGTGGGAGCCTCAGAGGAGGATGGAGATGGGGCTATGGATGATGTAAGGCGAGCAATCATTTGATTCATCTCCTCCATCTTGGCCTCAAAGGATTTCAACAAGGTTGTTTCCAACGACTTGAGATCATCCATTTTGACCTTATCCACAGCCTCATTTCCATCATCCCTGGTACCCATACTACTCTTAGGTGGTTAAGCCTGAATTAAGAGCCGGGGCTCTGATACCAATTGAAATAGATCGTATGGGCACCTAGAGGGGGGTGAATAGGTGCTACACCAATTTTTAATTCTTTTTCAATTTTAGGCTTAGCACAAAGGTAAATTCTCTAGATAAACTAATGTGTGGAATTTCCCTATATGCAAACCTATCTACTAGCGAGTAAAGAGCGAGTGGAAGAGGAACGAGTGAACCGAAGTGAAGCACGCGGAGACATAGGATTTGTTTGACCGCAGTTCCATCCTTGTTAAGGGAAGTACGTCTGCGTTGGAGGGGTGGGCGGTACTAAGACCACCACGCCACAAAAGGCCTCACCCTGTTCTCCGATGGATCTCGCCACAACAGGCCTGATCCACCTTCCACTATAGGTACCCTTCGAGGCGGGCACCGACGCCTTTACACAACTAGCGAGGCAACAACTCCATGAAAACTTGGAGGCTCCCGAAATGACAACAAGCTGCCACAAGAGCAAAGTTGTCAAATACAATAACAAGATCTAGGTATTAACAAGAATACTAGATCAGGGATTTCTCCAAGTAAATGGAGAGGAGTTGAAGCGCTTGATTCCTTATGTTGATGATGAACTTCTCCTCCTTCAATTCCACCAAAGATCAAGACCTTCGGGTGGTTGAAGTGGGAGATCGAGATTTAGAGCTCTTGCACAAGGTCTGGTCAAATTCGAGTGAATCAAGAGTTCTGGACGTTGGGGAACAAGGGGTACTTATACCCCTTCCAAAAACCAGTTGTTGCACACTTTGGGGGCGGATTATCCGGCCCAAGTGGGGGCCGGATTATCCGGTCTAGGGAAACTCCGCCCCAGACTCGGAATCTCCGGCAGAAAATCCGCCCCCTCACAGTGAGACGCGCCGAGCTTGCCCTTGATCATCTTCTGGGGCCCGGATTATCCGGTCCTATGCGAAGGCCGGATTATCCGGCCTGGGGAAGAAAAACCGCCCTAGTTCGGATTTTCCAGGAGAAAATCCGACCGGATGCCGAGCGACGCGCCTTGGCTCCTTTTGCTCGAAAACTGGGGGCCGGATTATCCGGCCCTTGCGAAACCCGGATTATCCGGCCTGGGGAGGAAAAATCGCCCCAGTTCAGATTTTCCGGGAGAAAATCCGACTGGACATAGAGCGACGCGCCTTGGCTTCCTTGAGAGATGAGGTAGGCCGGATTATCCGGCCCCCCTCAAAACTTCCTGCACACTTAGCACACATGAAAAGTCCCATAGTATAGTTATCTAACACGCAAAATAAAGAAAAACATGAAATGTTCTTTCAACAACAATAGAGGCGGAGAAACTATGTTGGGCTTAGGGTGGGCGTAAAAGACTTTTTTTTAACAAATGAGCTCCACAAAAACATGAGTGAAAAAGCATTTGGGTAACCACCTACTTGAGACACTCAACTTCACTATGCTGTTAACTATTTCCAATACTAAGTTAAATAAAACTATTTTTTTAGACGGAAGGCTCGAAGTGAGCCCGGCTTTGAATTAACGAAGCCAACAACCGGCTAGGAGTTACACCATGAGTTACAACACACAGGCGCCCAAAGCGCCCACCACAACACACAACAAAAGACAACACAGAAAGACGCCAATAGCGCCAGCTAGATATAAGCTGAGGGAGGTTTTTCTTCTATTGCACCGGAGTGATCACGACCAGTTTCACGCCAACAAACCTCCCCCGCACCAAGATAGCAGCCCACGGGGGACTCGACGATGGGGCAACAACCTAGCAGAGCTTGAGGAGCCAAAGGAGGGGGGGTCTTGTGGCAACGCCTCCAAGAAGGTGAATGACGCGAGAACGCGACATCATCGTCGGCAGGGACCGAGGTCCTGCAGAGCTTTCACCCAGACCCAGAGCCACCACCCCCGGAGCTCTGGCTGGGACCAGGCCCTGACATACCACCGGTAACAGCTACGACCAGATGCTCCACTAGAAGAGCCCCCCAAGGCACTAGAGGAGACATCAGCTACCACAGCCGTACCGTGTAAATGTAGCCAGGCCAACGCTATGTGAGGACTGCGCCACCAGCGAGAGGACACAGGGTACTCTAGAAGACACTGCCAGCGAGGCTAGCCCGAAGCAAGACCACCTAGGAAACAACCTTGGGGCAGAGGGTCGGAATCCATCAAGCTAGCCCGGGGATCAGCGTCGGCATGCCTTCAACAAGGGAACGACACCCGGAGGTGACGCCATCACCGGTCTTGGCCTAAGCCAAGTGCATCTTTCGCCAAGATCCAACCAAACCAAAATCCGGATGCCGACACGAGGACGCAGCGCGGACCCGACCAAAATCACAACCGCACCTCCGATCCACCCGAGGGTCGGAGGGAGAGCAAGCTGCCTACCCCGGCAAGCGTGGGCCGGCCCCCTAGCGCACCGACAGGGACGACCCCCGTCAGTTGACGAACACCTGCAACCGACTCGAGAGCAGGGTGGGAACACAGGGACGACGACCGGGCCCAACCCAGCCCAGATCTGGCCACTAACTTCCGGGCCCACCAGACCCAGATCTAAGCCCGCGGAACCAGATCCAGATCTGGGCGCCGCCACCAGCACACAGCATCCCCGGCGATGGGGGAGCCACCCCGGCGACCGCCCACGCACCAGGCCCTCCCTGCCTCACGGGAATCTCCACCAACGAGCCGGCCCGGCCGCACCGGAAGTCCAGCCTGAAGGGGCCCGGAACAGGCCCGCGGGCAGTGCCGCCAGGGGCCCCAGCCACCCGCCGCAGCGTCCCGCCTACGCGCGAGTCTCCGCGCACAACCAGCCACCGGCCAAGCCCACGGGCACCCAGCGCCGCCGCTGAACGACCCGCCCCCCGCGCGGCCCTCCTGTACGCGAGGCGGGACATCCTGCCGCCGCCACACCCGCCCGGGCCTTTGCCCGTCGGTGCCTGTCGGCGGCGGCAGGGGGAAGGGGAGGGGAGGGAGGGCGGAGGCGGAGGGGCGGAGGGGCGGTGGTGCCGCCTCGGCCGCCTGCGGGGGAGGCGACGCGAGACGGGTCTCCAAGTAAACAAAAACAAAAAAAACTATTTCCAATACTACAGTATCTCGGTACGCTAATTTTAAACGAAACAGCCTGTAGTAGTGGCAAAAATGGTAAGATGTGATGCTATATCTTTTTGCTACTACTAGAAAATGGTAAGATTTTATTACTGCAATGCAAGCCCAGAAATTTCTTATTGTCATTAGCTTGGTTACACCCAAGCTAGTATTAATTACTTGGACGGAACAAAGACATGGATGCATGTCGTGGATCATTTAGGCTTCCACGCCGCGTCGTTTCTCCGGCGGCGTCGGCACCAGGCTGCAAAGCAAGGCGGCCAGAAAGGTCGTGTTCCTGTCGGCGAGGTTCCTGCCGCTCAGTGGCGACCCCGTGAAGCCGTAGCCGAGCAAGCTTCTCCTGCACGCGTCCATACCGCGGAGGCCGCCCGTGTAGTCCTGCGTCAAGTTCGCGGCCCCGTCGCAGGGGGAGGACCTCGCCATCCGCGCCAGGTCGTCGGCGACGCGGCTCATGGAACGGCGGGCTGCCTCGTAGCCGGCCAAGCAGCCGGCGTACGCGAGCTGCTCGTCCCTCGGGAGTGCCGCGGGGCCACGGACGTACAGCATCGCCTGCCTGGCAGCCGCCTCGGTGGCGTCGTAGGCGTCGAGGGCGCTGCGCGCCGCGACGGCGGCGTAGCGAGTGACCGGCAACGCTACGTGACGCGAACGACGCGGCACGAGCGTGCGGACGCAGAGCCGGTGCATATGGCGCGTGCCGCAGACAACCGAGCACGCCTTCTCGGCGGTCATCGACGGCACGTCATTGCACCCGTGGTGGTGGCCGCCGCTGGTCGCGCCGGCGGCGAGGAGCGAGAGTACGACGGCAAAGAGCTGTATGGATTTGATCATGCTGCGTGTTGTGGAGAGATGATGCACGAGCGTGCCGTAACTAGAAGGGGAGATATATGATGAGAGGGTATCTGGATCATATGATTAGCATTTGGTGACCGTTAACTGCGCATTTAAGGGGCACTATATTTTTTGTGTGCGGAGCGAATCTAAAAGGATCTAAAAAGAAATTTCCAGATTTATTTCTCTAGAATCAGACTTTCATCTCGCTATATTAATATAGCAACCACATGCTACAACTGATGAGATCATTGGTGGGGCTGACAGCACAAAAGAAGCCTAAAAGAAAATACAAAAGAGCGAAAGAGAAATTAATACATAGATCAACAAACAATGATGACTCGCAACCGCCGCGCCCTTCGGAGATGTCCCACCGCGCTCCTATGCCTCCGAATTGATGTGTACCAAGCAACACATTTAAGAAAGAGTGCGACGATGACGACGATGATGCCCGAACTTCTCCTAGGATTTCTTCCAGCACACGTAGGTGAGTAGAGAGAGGGCACATCCAACACCCTTCAAGAAGGATGGCGGCACCCGTAGATGTCACCGCGTCGAAGCCGACCTGGCCGGCAAGGATTTCTCCTGGCCCCAAAAGAACAACCACCCTATCCAATCCTTACATTCCACTAATCATGTCGCCCGCCAACATGCGCCAAACGGGCTTGCAGTCAGCATCAGTGCCTCACCATGGAAAACAGTGGGCGGTTGGCCGGCCCGAGAGGAACCCATCAAAGACATGGGACAGCGGCGCCGCTGCCACGTGGGAGGGATCGACCTCCACCACCGTAGCAGTAGAAGACCGGACACAGCCGTAGAAGCATACCAGGCCAACTAGGCCCAGCCGGCCCCGGAGCGGGCCTGTGAATCTCCCACCACCGTGCTGCAGCAGACGCAGTGGAGTCATCGCTCCCCCTCTCCCAAGGAATTCCCCCAGACCCACCATGGCAGTGACCTGGGCACGAGGAGGCCCTCCTAACCCAGATCAGCCCCAAAGGGCCCAAATCTAGGGTTTGGGGCCGCCCGGCTCTGCCACCACCGCCTCCAAGCAGAGGCACCCTCGCCCCGCCGCCATCCATCTCACCGTCGGAGCGCCACCTGCCAGAGAACACCACCGTTGGAGAAGCTCGCCCAGGCCGAGCCATCCACGTCGGGGAGATGAAAGGGATGCCGCCACTGGCCTCAACGACACCACACGAGCAACGCTCGATAGTGCTAGCCAGCAGCGGTGGAGGGGTGAGGGCCAAGAGGAGGAGTTGTGGGGAGGGCAGGGGAGGAGTGCCACCACCGGTCGCCTCGCGTGGGGAGGCGACGCGGGGAACGGGATCAGGGGAGAGGTCCTCGACCAGCAGCACAACAGTTCCACGAACCGAGTGCCATTTCCAGATTTCTTTCCACAACCTGAGACTTAGCAAATGTGATTATATGAAGTCCACACACATCGTTTCCTACAAACTTGGCAATGGTACGCTGCATCCAACAAGACTTGGCATTACCTACCTAAGCACATCTCTAGCCGAGACTTATCTCGACGCGCTAAAACTGTTTTGCAGCACGCTGCGGCAGGATAGAGCGCGCGACGCCGACGTGACCTACACCGGAGGCGCCATTTTGCAGCGCGCGCTCTGTCGCCAAAAATAGCCCCCCACCAGGCGCAGAACACTACAGCGCGCAGCGCTAGCGCAAACAACAAACACACACTTTCATACAATCAACAAGATCAAACAAATCAAAATAATTCAACTGCAAATTGTCTAGTTTATTATTACAACACAAGCAAATAGTACATACAATTAATACAACAAATACAACAAGTTGTTCATCAACGATACAAGAAACATACAAATAAAAAACGCCACTATTGTTTTTCAAATCATTTCCACCACTCCTCAATGAGATATTTTTAAGCTCATCATGTGTCTCATTGGACCGAATCGAATGATATTAGGAAATAAAACATGCCACCCTATGTGCTTGCCTCTTCACATGCACGGGAACCCGTCAAATCATAGTGGGTGTGATTTATATTCTTTCCATGATCATCCTCTATGATCATGTTATGCATGATAACACAAGTGTTCATGATATACCAAAGGACTCTTGGTCCCAAAATTTAGTTGCTCCTCTCACAATAGCAAATTGGGCTTGCAAATCTCAAATATTCTCTCCACATCTTTCCTAACAGCTTCTTGTGCATTGTGAAAATTGGTTCATTTCTTACCTTTGGATTGGTGAACCGGTTTCACAAATGTTTGCCATCTTGGATAGAGATAGTGGCCATAGTTGTACTTGTGGCCATTTTCTTCAAACTCCACAAGTGGACCTTCACACAATGCAATCCTTGTCATAAGTGGTGACAGTTGAAGAATATTGATGGCATTGCAAGAACTGGTCATACCAAAGAATGCATGCCAAATCCAAGTCTCGTGATTGGCCACCGTTTCAAGGATTATAGTGGAATCCTTTTTGTGCCCTTTGAATTGTCCATTCCATGTTGCGGGACAATTCTTCCAACTCCAGTGCTTGCAATCAATAGAGCCAAGCATACCTGGAAACCCTCGAGCCTTGTTCAACTCCAAAAGCCTAGCTGTGTCTTCATCATTGGGGGATCTCAAGTATGTGGCGCCAAACACTTGCACAATTTCCATGACAAATCGCTTGACACACTTGATAGAAGTAATCTCGTCCATGGCCAAGTGATCATTAACTAGATCCATCGGTATACTGTATGCCAACATACTCAAGGCGGCGGTCACCTTCTGTTAGATGCTATGCCCAAGTTCTCTGGCGGCATTCCTCCTTTGCACAACGTAGCTATAATACTTCGCCACCTCTTTCGTGATGCGCTTGAACAAGTTGATGCTCATCCAAAAATGGTGAGGAAAATAGCTCTCGGGATATGTTGCATTTTCATTTAAATACATCTGCATCACCTTCTCGTGGCCTTCGATTCGTTCCCTCGACAACTTGTGTCTTCCATAAACCGATCCACCAATCTTAGGCTTCTTATTGGCGCGCCAAGACAATAGCATGGAGATATTTTCTTCTTCCTCAATATCAAGTTCACCGTCGGATGAATCATTGCAAAAACTTATATACAAGTGATGCATGTAAAATGTATACATGAACTTTGTAGTTTGTTAACATTTTTTCCCACATATTTTCATCATATATAATGTTATATCCATATTTTATATTAATTTTTTGGGATTAATCAATGATCCCCTTTAATTTGGCTATAACCCGGCAGGGCAGAAAAACCTTGTTTTCAATGTTTTTGATGTTTCAGGACCTATATGAAATCAAATGGATCTGAACTTTTGGGAATGCCAATATTTATCCACGGGAAGCATCTGGAGCACAAGAATCCCACCTGGAGGACCTGGAGGCCCAAATGGGCATGGGTGGCGCGCCTAGCCCAGGTGGGTGCGCCACCGACCCTCGTTTCCTGCTCGGTCGTCCGATTGACTTGATTCTTTCACCCATGGAGTTCTCTTGACCTAAAAACCCTATATAAGGATCCCCCGGGGAGTCCTCGAGAGAGAAGACACCAGAGATGAAAACACCACCAAACAGAGTCAGATCCAACAAAGATTGGAGGGGGAAACTCCGTCGGAGTCGCCTCTGGGGGATCTCCACCGTCTCCAACATCTCTAGCATCATCACTGTGATGAAGAGGGAGTAGTCCACCTCCGGGCTATGGTTTTGTGGCAGTAGCTTGATATATTTCTCTCTTGTTCTTCATAGATCTAGTACCATATGAGATGCCCTACATGATTATGGTCATATTTGTAATTCTTATGTGGTGGATCTTTGTTCCGTGATTTGATATTTGAGACTAGAATCTATTTTGTGTAAGATGTATTGATAGATGCATATCATGTACCCCGTTCTTAATTGCTTGTTTTGATCCAACTTGTATGCAAGAACTTGTATGGGGGGAAGTGTGTATTAGATGGAGTAGCATGGTGGTAGTGATTGAACTATGACAAACAATATTCAAGATCTACTTTGGTTTTTACCTTTCTTTTGCTGCCTCACTAGGGATAAAGTGAAATCATGTGATATAGTTATCATGTGGCATTGTGATAATCTTATTAGATCAAGGTAGCATATTTGTATTTCAAACATCATGTTATATTACTTAAAGCTATACTCTGATTTGTTCTTAATTCAAAATTGCATGGAGTTTCCCTTTCTTGAGGAGTATGAGAGAGATGTATTTTATCTCTATGTTAGAACATGATGCCCATATTGATTCCTTATCAAACATATATAGAATTTCCATGAAAATTAATCATTGATGAATTGTTTTGTGATCACTACAACTTAAAAAGAGAGTAAACAAGTGAACTCATGAACGTCGGTCCAATTTTAATCATAAGAAACACCTTTCCATTGCATCTACTATCTTTTATATTTTCTGCAATTTATTATTTCGAAAATACAAAAATACTTTCTCTACTTGCAATCACTCATAAAAACCCAAAACAACTCTACTATCTTCCATATCATCTAGTTTGCATTACTTTACTTTATTTACTATTTTTATTTTAGTTTACACTATATTTTAGGGATTTCCATTTTCGTGCCCCTGGTTCATTAGTTGTACTCAGTTTTTCCCAGTCGCTTAACTTTTCCTCACTTTTGCTCCTCTCCTTCTCGGAAACCCATCAAAGAGTTCGAACGGCAGCTGACGTTAGGTTGACAATTGGCTGACGTGTGGGGCCGCGTGGTGTGGGACCACGTGGGGTCGTTTGGTCAGGAACGCGTTATGCTGACATCTGGGGCCACGCCATATGGGACTATGTGTGGCCAGTTTGTTGGGAACGCATTGTGGGGGACGTGCTGTGGGACCATGTGAGGCACGTTTGGTGGTTATGTGCGTCTTGTCGTCTAAATTGGAGGTTTTCTTTTTTGTTATTTTTATGACTGCCCTTTTTAAGAGCGCCTTTTCCCCCCTCTCTCTCTCGCTAACAGTTGTATTCTTTTGCCCAAAAAGGTAGCGAATCTAGAGAAGCTTCTCTCTTTATTCATTGTTCCTTTTAGCCCTTGTTTTTTCCAAATCTGGTAGCAAATCTAACCAGCACCATAAATACATTCAGTAAACAGCGCAGATATAGATAAAACATATAATAAAGGATATATAGTATGATACTTAAGGTTCGACAATTAGGCTGCTCAGCAGCAGCAATAGACAAGTTCAACATAGACAATACAAAATAAGTTGCTTTACAGTAGCAGCAACAGCACAAGATCAGTGGCCCCTCATGGCCTCCGCCTCCTCCTCTGGTGCCTCCTCCACGTCTTGATGCCCAGTCCCTTGACCTTGGGCGCCTTGGGCTTGATCGGAGGCACGCGACCCTCCTCGATAACCACCTTCTGGAGGTTGCGGAGGTGAAGACCGAGCGCCTGGTGCTTGGCTCTGAAGCCGTGGACGTTCACAGACTCGCCGCAGGTCCTCACGTCCTCGGCTTGCTTCACGAGGGATTGAAGTCGGTGGCATGGAGCCTCCTGGTGGTGCATAAGGGGCACATGTAGATGTTGCCGATGAAGAAGTTATCGTACTGGCCGAACTTCAGTCTCCTCAGCACCTGACGAGTCTTGGTGTCCTTGGACTCGTCGTCGCTGTAGACGTCGCTTCTATCCTCCTGTTGAAAAAAACAGTAAAGTGCAATAAGGACATGATTGAGATATCTTAATTATCGGGATTGATTATTTGCATAAATTAACCGATTGAGATCCCCTGATTATTCCCAATCCCCAAATCTCAAACCAAATTGAATACTAATCCCAACTATAGATCGGCGCTAGTACTACTTGGGGAATCCCTTAACTGGAACTCAGAGGACAAATAAAATAGGATTGAAATACGAACAGGGGGATTCATCCAAATACGAGATCTATCACAAGAGGATTAGCTAATGTAAAAATACCTAGCATCCAACGATTGAAAATACGAACAGTTGAACCCTAATAACATACGATCTAGCATCCAACAATGGGAATGGGGGAGAACAAGGGAAGGGAGAAAACCCTAGTTACCTCCAACCCTAGGTCGGCGATGTTGGTGTCGTAGGGGTTCTTCGGCCTGATGTAATCACCCTCCTCGTAGGGGTCCCAGCCGAGCGAGATCTTCTCGAGACTGGTGGGGGGCTCCTCGCTAGCGGCTATGATGGAAGAGGAGACGAGGGTCTGGACGGGGACGACAGATGCCTTCGATTCCTTGACGGGGGCATGTACGGGGATGGGGGCCTCCTCGTCGACGACCTTGGAGGCGACGATGGCCACCGCACCGTTCATCTCCATCGTCAGTGTGGTTTGGGTTTTCTTGGGGGTTTGCAGAAGGTGATGGGACAGTGGAGACGGTTGTGTGAGTGAGCGAGTGAGTGATGAGTGAGAGTGAGGAGGCCTTTATAAAGGAGAAGGTGATACCTTCAATCCGGATTACGGATGTAGTGTAGCTTCATTTCCCCTAGTAGACCTAGGTTATCAAATCCTCGTAAGCGAATGTGTAGTAAAGTTACTTTAACGGACCTTCGGGAGTTTTAGAATTACTTTTGTGTTTTTACCGGACCAATAGTTTGCGTCTTTTTGTTGTTGTCGATGATGGAGAGAGAGGGCCTTGGGCGTTTGGTTTCACATGTAGCTGTGCAAAACATCTGATGGGAACAAAAGATAGAAATAAAGTATGCATGTACTTGTTAGAGCAAGATAAATTATATTTGGGCAGTGCATCCATAATTGCTATTGCCTCCGCAACCGCTTATAGAAATAACCTACTAGTCTCATCCATTGAAGAAAGAGAACTAATGATATGCATAGTGATGTCACCGTTAATCCCAAGTAAATCCCTCACATACAGCCGTACTACCCCTTCTGTCACTGGGGTTCCCAACCTGCAGATCAGTCATTACTCATACTCCCTATACCTGGCTCAACCCTCGGGGTCTTGGGCACCTGACAAGTCCTTAGATTGAGGCAAGAGAGGATACAATAATCATCATGTCATACAAACTAGAGAGAATTCCTTATGTGACACTACTTGTAAATATAGTTCCTTATTTGACACTCAAAACCTTTTCCTTCCCTACATGACACTTGGTACAAAAATATTGCCTTGCATGACACTGTCGTCGGATCTGTTACAACTGCTCCTTCAACTTTTTCACGTCTGGTCCAAAATAGCCTTAGGTGCTACCTGTTCGACTGACACTACTTCTAATTAGGCATGCAAATAAACCCCTGCTCACTATGGCCGCATCACACATGTTGTTGGTGATTGTGGTCCCAACATCGCATGGCAGCATGCAGCTGGCTCCACCGAGAAAAGGAAGGGGATATGAATGCGGTGGAGAGCAATTACATCGTAATTAAAATTTAATTAATGGCCAATTAAGCCTTAGAGAAAGGATAAATCAAAACAGGTAGACTTTGGTACTGACCCTAATACACGGGACCAGATAGAATACTATTTGCGCGGTCGCATCTGATAATTTAATGACGTCTCTAATTTAATCATGAGTTGATATATCACATAGTACAGTAGCATTCTTGTAATTTTGTCACATATTGCACCGGGGGCAAAACTGTCTGTGTAGGTCATCAATTGACACCGTTAGCTCTCAAAATGCACTAGAGAGTCATGTAAGGCAAAAAAAATACACCGAGTGTCATGTAGGGAAGAAAAAAGTTTCAAGTGTCAAATAAGGAAACATATTTAGAAGTAGTGTCATATAAGGAATTCTCTCTACAAACTAATACATGATCCCATTGATACATTGCAAATGTATCTATAATTTTTTATGTTCCATGCTTGGTTTTATCCACTTTCTTGTGTTTTATCCACACTTTGGAATACTTTTCATATGATTTCTTGGACTAACCTATTAACAAGAGCCACAGTGCCAGCTGCCTGTTTTCTGCTGTTTTTGGTTCCAGGAAAGTCAGAAAATGAATATTCTCGGAATTGGACGGGACAAAAGCCAAAGTGCCTATTTTACCGTAAGACCCCAGGAGAAGAGCCTGGGGGTGGCCACACCACCTGGTGGCGTGGGCCAGGCCAGGCCGCGCCAGGGGTGGTGTGGGCCCACCAGACACCCCCTCGATCTCCCTCTTCTCCTATAAGAAGCCTTCTGACCTAAAAACTCCGGGGGGTCGACGTTTTTCCAGAAGGAGTTCCGCTCCACCGCCACCACCAGATTCCATGAAACAGCACCAGAAACTTCGTGCTGGCACCCTGTCAGGACGAGGAATTAGAGAAGATCATCGCCATCATCATCACCATCGCTTCTCCATCGACCATCCATGTTTCCCCCATCTATGAGTGAGTAATCCCCCGCTGTAGGCCGTGGGGATGGTAGATTATTCATGTAATGGCATCAGATTGTTAGGGCGTGGTGCCTAGTATCCTTTATTAGTGCTTTATGACTTTTTTGCGACTTGTTGTGCTTATTGCTTGTCACTAGGGCCCGAGTGCCATGATTTCAGATCTGAACATGTTATTGATTCAATATGATAGTATTGTTCTTGGTCTTATCTGCAAGTTGTATACACACGTTGTTGTCTGGAACCAATGGCCCCGAAGTGACAGAAATCGGGATAACCGGAGGGAATGGCTTTGATGTGAGGATCACATGTGTTCACGGAGTGTTAATGCTTTGCTCCGGTGCTCTATTAAAAGGAGCACCTTAATTGCCAGTAGTTCTCTTGAGGCCCTGCTGCAAACGGGCTGGCAGGACAAAAGATGTTGTGCAAGTTCTCATTGCGAGCACGTATGACTATATATGGAACACATGCCTAGGATTATCTAGTACTTGGATGCTTTATCTTATTTATCTGCAATTGCCCTATGTTCTGATTGCTATGTGAATTGTCTTGTCTATGCAACGCCCGTCCATCCATCCCTATGCCTACCGCACTCGAATCCCACTATTTACTGCTATTGTTACTGATGTCTTTGCTTTACTACTGTTGTTTCTTTACTACTCCTATTACAAAACTGTTGCTACTGATAAACTGCTGTGAGCAAGATTGTTTCCAGGTGCAGCTGAATTGACAACTCAGTTGTTAAGGCTTATAAATATTCTTTGGCTCCCCTTGTGTCGAATCAATAAATTGGGTTTCACTTCCCTCGAAAATACTGCGATACACCCCCTATACTTGTGGGTCATC
The DNA here is from genome assembly GCA_910589775.1 of Avena eriantha. Lineage (NCBI taxonomy): Eukaryota > Viridiplantae > Streptophyta > Magnoliopsida > Poales > Poaceae > Avena > Avena eriantha. Next base: position 152,593,651 of record OU342746.1, on the reverse strand, counting down.
AAGACTATTTTCTGGCGCCGTTGCCGGGGAGCATAGCTTTATTTATCAAGTTCACTTGGATTCTCTATTGTTTGCTGCTATCCATCCATCATGGGTAAGTCTCGTGATGGCAAGGTCCCTATTTTACCATCCACTACAAGAAGAGGTACGGTTCTCAACACCTCTGCTGCTCTTGATTCACCGTCTGTTATAAGTAAGCTCGTTACACCACCACATACACATTCTACACACACTGCTACTACAGCTGAATCTGAAACTTCTGATGCTTATGATGCTACTTATACTGTGCTTGATAAGAGTGGTTCATTAGGTCCTTTCCTAGATACTACGATTGCGAGAACTATAGCTGGAAATACTTAAACTCCTAATGAAGACACTACCACACCTGTTAGTTCACCTGAGTCTAGTGAAAGTTATGATATTGAAGATGGTTATGTTGAGATGACCAATGAATTTATTAAAGAATGTAAGAACACCCATGATAGGAGTGCTGCTAAGAGTCTCCTTGAGAGGCGTACTATTAGACCCAAATTATCTCATGTTGCTAAGTTTGTTGCTTCTCCCATAAACATTATAGATGAAGATTATGATTTCTCACTCGATCTATCTTACATAGCTATTGTCGAGAAAGAACCTTTTTGTGGGACTAAGAATGAAAGTGCGGCAGCACATATGAATGAACTTTCTACCATGAGTGGCTTGTTTTTTGATGATATTAAGATGCGTAATTACTTTGTTGCTAAGATTTTCCCTTTTTCACTGAAAGGAGAAGCTAAAACTTGGTTTAGTAATTTACCTCCTGGATCTATTGATATCCCTGAGTGCTTGATTAGTACTTTCCTGCAGAAATATTTTCCTCCTAGTGCTAGACATGCTATTTTGCAGGAACTTTTTGATTTTAAACAGGGAGAAAAATAGGTATTGCCCGAATCTTGGGCAAGGTTTTGTGCTTTGATTCATGCACAGGCTGGAAGTCCATTACCTAAGAATGAGCTTCTTGATATATTTTATAATGGACTAACTGAAGAATCTAGGACATACCTAGATAGTTGTGCTGATTGTGTTTTCAGGAATAGGACTCCTAAGGAAGCTGAGGAATTAATAGCTAAAATAAGCAAGAATTATGAAGATTCAACTCCTCCTAAACAAGCTATACCTGAAGTAATTGTACCTGAACCATCTATTCCGGTGCCTATTCCAACATGAAAGAAGAGGGGAGTTATTGAATTAAATGATGAAGTGATGAAGGAAGCTAAGAAATGTCTTAAGGAGAAGGTAATTAAAGTTGCAGATGTCAAGAATCTACCTCCTATAGAAGAATTATGTAAGCCTATTCCCTACTCATCCACTATTGAGGTACACTCTCTCCAACACTTTGATAAAGGTGATATCCCTTACTCTAAACCTCCTGATTAATGCTTAGAAGAATTCGATATCTTTATTGTTAAACAAGATAACTTTAATAAAAGGGTGCAAAATCATCTCATGGAGAACACTAGAGCTATTGTTGAGTTGAAAGATATTGTGGAAAGAACCTCTAATGATGTTAAAATGATTGTTAAACACTTTCAAATGGTTCAAACTCAAATAGATCAACTCGTTAAAGTGCAAAACGACTTGCTAGTTAATGCTGCTAAAGAAAAACATGCTTATGAAATTAGAACTAGAAGTGGAGCTGCTACCCAGGATCCTCTATATCCTGAGGGTCATCCCAAAAGAATTGAGCAGGATTCTTAACAAGCTGAAAATAGTGGTTCTACTCGTAAGAAAAGGAAAAAGAAGCATAAAAGTATTGTAGAACCCTCTGAACCTGCTATAGATCCTAATAGTATATCTATCTCTGATGCTGAAACTGAAAGTGGTAATGAAGGAAATGAAGTTCCTAATGAAGAAAAAGTTGAAGAAAAACCTGAAAACCACACTAAGAATACTAAATACGCTAAAGTGGATTTTATTGCTAAGAAACATGGTAGTGAAAGAGAACCTTGAGTCCAAAAACCTATGCCTTTCCCTGATAAGAAACACAAGTCAAAGGAGGATGAACATTATAGTTTTGTGAGTGGATGAAGCCTTTATTCTTGCAAATTCCTTTGACTGATGCTATTAAATTGCCTCCTTACTCAAAGTATATGAAGGATATTGTCTCGAATAAAAGGAAGATCCCTAATGAAGAAATTTCGACTTTGCTTGCTAATTATTCTTTTAATGGTAAGGTTCCTAAGAAAATGGAGACCCAGGGATTCCAACTATCCCTTGCTCTATTAAGAACAGTTATGTGCTTTGTGTGATTTGGGAGCTGGAGTTAGTGTTATGCCTTTCTCTCTCTATAAGAGGCTTCAACTTGAAAAATTAATACCAACTGATATATCTTTGCAAATGGCTGATAAATCTACCACTATTCCTGTGGGTATATGTGAGGATGTACCTGTTCAGGTGGCCCACAATTGCTTGATATTAACTGATTTTGTTGTGCTTGAAATGCCTGAAGATGATAATATGTCTATTATTCTTGGGAGACCTTTTCTTAATACTGCAGGAGCTGTTATTAATTGTAATCAAGGAAAGGTGACTTTCAATGTTAATGACAAGGAACATACTGTCTATTTGCCCAAGAAGATTGAAAGGACTTATGGTTTCAAATTCAATTGAACATGTTGAGGGCATTCAAATTGGAGAAATATATTGTCCCATACCAAGAGAAAAATTTGAAACTATTATGATTGGGACCATTGCTATCAAGGTTGAGGTAACATAATCATTAGTGGAATACAAAGTTTTGTCTCATATGAAATTGTTTTGGTAACAAGACCTGATCAACCTTGTTAACAAAAGGATTTCATTGAACAAAACAATGTTTTCACCATGATTATCTCAGCTTACTTCTATTCTATCCATTTTAGTTTTTGCTTATGCCTAACTTAAAGGCGTTAAAGAAAAGTACTTATTGGGAGATAACCCAAAAGTTTTAGATGAGTCTTGGAAGTTATTACTTCAGTAATAACCGCTCCTTATCCTTTTTATTTGCTTTTTGTGCCAAGAGTAACCTCTAATGAGAGAGAAGTAATGATTGGGAAAGTTGCTGTCTCGAAACAGATTTTTGTGCTTCACCGTAAAAAATCGTGTAAAATCTTTGAACGTCTTTTTGAGACGTGCATGTTTATGCTTCTGTCCCAGGTTATTATATAAATTTCGTTAGTTAAACACTTTTTGATTTTAGCAACAGAAGGTCTTCGAAAAAATTCGTCTTTACCTGCTGGTCTGTTTTGACAGATTTCTGCCATTTTTTGCATTTGCTTCTTGTTGGTTCCTTTTTGAGTTCTTTTGGGGAATTGAGATTTTTGAGGGAATTGCTACAGTAGCTAGTGTTCTAATGGAAGTTTATTTGGTGTTAGAACTGAACCTTAAGACCTATTATCTTGAGTGCACTAATGTTGCTAATAAAGATTGTGTGAAGTTTTGTATGAAGGAAAAATTTCAGGTGTATGGAAGGAATGAGTAATTAGATGAAGGATGGACTAAACCTCAAGCTTGGGGATGCCACGTGTGTCACCCCAAGAAATATCCAAGAAGTATAAGCGTTAAAGCTTGGGGATGCCCAAGGCATCCCCTTCTTCATCAATAAAAATCTCAGGTTTCTTCCAACCACTTCATTTTTATTGTTTCATGCACAGTTGTGTTGTTCTTGGAGCGCCTTTTTTCATTTTTAGTTTTGGTTTTATTTTGTTTGGTTTGCTTAGTTTTCTGGATAAATTGGTTGGACCTCCTCTTTCATACATTTGTGTTCAAATAGTTTGGTTTGGTTTGGAAAAGAGTAGGAAAGCTCATGCTTAAGTGGTAAAGAGAGTTTGTTTTTGACTGTGGCTTATGCTTTGTCATGCCATGCTTGATATTGTTTTGGATTTATGCTTAGTATTCTTTGTTGTAGCATGACTTGTTATAAACAATTGAGATTGCTTAATGTGCCTTGGATGAATCATGCGTTGTTTTAGCATATTAAAGCATAGTATAGTGGTATTCTCCTTTGATGCTTTATTTGGGTTGACTTGGCGCATGCTCACACCATGTTATGACTATACCAAGTCACCATAAGACTTTATGATCCTTTAGTTTTCAACTTGTAGTATCACTTTATGCTTTAATCAATGATGTTCTATCGCTCTGCATAATTATGGCCATTATTGCTCTCTTAGTTTGTCGCTCCCAGTATTTTGCTAGCCTCCACAACCAAGTATGAGTTCCACTCATGCATCCAACTCCCTAAACCAAGTTATTCCAAATAGTACACCATACCTACCTACTAGCTTATGCTATTCCAAGTATATTCATGCTTTTGTTTAACTTCCAAATTAAACTTGTTATGAGAAAACTAGTGATTAAAGCTCTCACAAACTTGATGGCACACTTTACTTTACTTGCCCTTAATAAACTTGAACCATTGTGTCATCTATGTTGTATATGCTTGCACTTATTTGTTGGGAATTAGCAGAACCATGCTTTTATGGGGAACGCTTTCAACATTGCACTTGGTACTTGTACCTAGTTGATATCATGCTCTTTTGTATATGGATGTCGTCGGTGTGAAATGAAAGGGGAGCTTGTAAGTCCATGGAGTTATGTATATGTGTTAGAGAAACGCCTGGGCCGCTGGTCTAATCCATGCTGACATGGTGGAAACCTGCAGCGTAACCATAATGAGCTATCTATGAAGCATTCTTCTTATAAAAAGAGTCATATATTGAGAAAAAAGAGAAAAGAGAAAAAAAATATGAGATTATGAAAATAGAAAGAGAGAAAAAGCACCATATTCCCATGGTAAATAAGAAGAATGTTGAGATGCTCGTTGTCTACTTGCCTTGTAATTTTGATATGGGGATTCTTCCGTATCATCGGGCAAGGGGTACCTCGTTGGCGGTTCTCAATGATACACATGTACTTACGATGACAAGAACTTACCGGTGACTAAATTTGAGTAGCATGAGGAGCGACCCTCGTATACAAGGGACATTAGATTTCCAAATATACTTTGTCAAGCATGTACACCATAGTTTGTTCACTTTAGCCTTAATCACTTCAAGATGCTTATGATAGGGGCAATGAGAGCTGAAAGCTATAAATACCATAATTTTTGGAAGCTCTTTATGAAACTTGAATCTCTGCTTCCTTCTATGAAGGCCCTTCTTCCACTATATATATTGAGTCTCCACCTTCTATCTTTATGCACCTACTTTGAGAGCATAGTGGCCATTCTTAGTTCTATGTGCATTGTCCCAAGACTAGTTAATTGATGCATACTTTGATATTGCTTGTTTTAAACTATTTGTATCTAGTCACTCTTATGAACTTTGAAGGTGTCCTATGCATTTATATTTGCTACTCTATGAGGGACAAGCTGATTACTACTATGCTATGTTTTGTTTATGTGAAACAAACAAACGTCTTGCAAAGCATTGTTATTCATGAATCTTTTGTTTGTGCCTTTTCATGTTGCAACATAGTTTCTTTGTCTTATTGCTAGAACTTTGTCTTTCATGTTATGATTGAAGTACTATGATCCCAGCTTTGTTTTACAAATACTTTGATCAAGTCTTTGATGGTGCATGTCACCTCAAAAATGATTCTTTCTTTTTATCACTTACCTACTCAAGGACGAGCAGGAGTTAAGCTTGGGAATGCTGATACATTGCAAATGTATCTATAATTTTTGATGTTCCATGCTTGGTTTTATCCACTTTCTTGTGTTTTGTCCACACTTTGGAATACTTTTCATATGATTTCTTGGACTAACCTATTAACGAGAGCCACAGTGCCAGCTGCCTGTTTTCTGCTGTTTTTGGTTCCAGGAAAGTCAGAAAATGAATATTCTCGGAATTGGACGGGACAAAAGCCAAAGTTCCTATTTTACCGGAAGAACCCAGGAGCCATAATACGAGACGGAGAAGAGCCTGGGGGTGCCACCTGGTGGCGCGGGCCAGGCCAGGCCGTGCCAGGGGTGGTGTGGGCCCACCAGGCACCCCCTCGGTCTCCCTCTTCGCCTATAAGAAGCCTTCTAACCTAAAAACTCCGGGGGGGTCGACGTTTTTCTAGAAGGAGTTCCGCTCCACCGCCACCACCAGATTCCACGAAACAGCACCAGAATCTCCGTTCTGGCACCCTGTCGGGATGGGGAATTGGAGAAGATCATCGCCATTATCATCACCATCGCTTCTCCATCGACCATCCATGTTTCCCCCATCTATGAGTGAGTAATCCCCCGTTGTAGGCCATGGGGATGGTAGGGATTGGATGAGATTATTCATGTAATGGCATCAGATTGTTAGGGCATGGTGCCTAGTATCTTTTATTAGTGCTTTATGACTTTGTTGCGACTTGTTGTGCTTAATGCTGGTCACTAGGGCCCGAGTGCCATGATTTCAGATCTGAACATGTTATTGATTCATTATGATAGTATTGTTCTTGGTCTTATCTGCAAATTGTATACACACATTGTTGTCTGGAACCAATGGCCCTGAAGTGATAGAAATCGGGATAACCGGAGGAAATGGCTTTGATGTGAGGATCACATGTGTTCACGGAGTGTTAATGCTTTGCTCCGGTGCTCTATTAAAAGGAGCACCTTAATTGCCAGTAGTTCCCTTGAGGCCCCACTGCAAACGGGCTGGCAGGACAAAAGATATTGTGCAAGTTCTCATTGCAAGCACGTATGACTATATATGGAACACATGCCTAGGATTATCTAGTACTTGGATGCTTTATCTTATTTATCTGCAATTGCCCTATGTTCTGATTGTTATGTGAATTGTCTTGTCCATGCAACGCCCGTCCATCCATCCCTATGCCTACCGCACTCGAATCTCACTATTTACTGCTATTGTTACTGATGTATTTGCTTTACTACTGTTGTTTCTTTACTACTCCTATTACAAAACTGTTGCTACTGATAAACTGCTGTGAGCAAGATTGTTTCTAGGTGCAGCTGAATTGACAACTCAGTTCTTAAGGCTCATAAATATTCTTTGGCTCCCCTTGTGTCGAATCAATAAATTGGGTTTCACTTCCCTCGAAAATACTGCGATACACCCCCTATACTTGTGGGTCATCACCCCATCTATGATAAATAACATGCACAAACGCTACAGGGCTAGGCCGAAGCCCTTAGCCCAAGGAAAATTACTCACACATAAAGATGAGATCAACAATCATAAACAATGTAATGAAAATCATAAGATTGATAGCAATAGTATTATAATGTCGCCAATCGAAGAAGAGATCTACTATTACAAGTGGTGGAATATGGCTATGGAGATGGAAAAGGGTTTTGAGATCTGGAGGCGGCTGGTGATGTTTATGGTCTGGGGGCGGCTGGAGAGAGTTTTATCGTCGCTTGGGGCTTCTTTTTATAGGGGTCCCTTCATGAAATTCGTTCTATTTGACCTAACGGTGGCGGCGCCAACTATATGACCGGAGCAATACAGCGGTATTTTGCTCCGATCGTATAGTTGGTCGTTAAAGCGTCTGCCTCCGCTTCACGGCTCCTGGTTTCTTCTAGTTGTTGGAAATCTCATATCTTTGACTTTAATGTAGTGATTCCCATCTTCAAACGACATTATCTGCGCAGGAAAAATATAAAAGAAAGGATTTCATACCCCTTTGAATATTAGGCATTAGTGGAAGGGTTTAGAGAGATATTTCATCAAAAATATGAATAATATCCAGTTTAAATGTAGACATAGATGGCTATATTTCAGAGCCCTCAACCTCCCCAAGCTTAAACTTGATCGTCCCTGAGCAAGAAAACCAAAATCAAAAAGGAACTCAGCATTTAAACTGAAATAACGAGATGGTGGTCTTACTCATGGTTGGTAGTCTCATGTTTTCCTCCACTACATAAATCTGAGAAACTTCAGCATCGATAGAGTAATGGCAAGCATATCATACGGGTTTTATGCATCCTTATAGTGCAGCAAAATTATTGTTAACGTGGATGATTCAAATGAGTAGACTTTATTCCATATCATGTAATCAACTCATATGCGTGCCTTTGAACAGTAAAGTATAATCATGTAAATTGAGAGTGTGAGAGTTGTCATGAAAAGCATATATACTAGAGTATCGCAATTCTCCCACATCAATAAATCAAGACTTTTCAAGCACTACTTTTCTATTCATTATCCTTTAAGAATTTCTGTTTTTGAGTAATTGAGAACATGCCAAAGATTTTCATTAGTTTATCAAGTTGTGATGAACACTCGTGGCATCACTAAGGTTTTTGTTACTTTTGCATAATGATTTCTCATAACAGCCAAAGGAGTGATTCCAGCATGATTACAGCTACCCAGGAGTGCCAAGAATCTTACTCACTATAGCATCGCTGCTACAAGTGTTTAATCAACGCATAGCCGATCGTTCGTAGGACAGCGGAGTTGTTGGCATCCCATGAAGTTTGACACGCATAAAGCTATATCATTCTTATGATTAACAAGTCAAACTTTGGGCATGCTCACAAAAACCGCTAAACATTAATTCAATCGAACAAATCCTTTTAAAGAGAGTTATCAAGTCAATCAATATTTTCAGTGGTGTTGAGTGTCTCTAGAAATAAGCCTACAAGACTAAGCACTACAACACCAAAGCCTTCAATTGTGAGACTTTTTCTTTTACAATTGTTTAGCAATTTTTAGGCAAGACTTGGTTAATTACGAGAGCTGGAACAAAACGTACCCAACTAAATACCCATGCAACGAAAATCTTACTACAATACAAAGACTCACTCCACCAATATAATATCTGAACCTAGCATAGGTTTCTCAAACTTCAAAAGTAGGGACTCATAAGGCATACCTCTCATGTTTGGTTCCACTTCTCTCTTCCTTTTTATTTGTTTCTTGGAAACTCGAAGTTGGTCACTCTCCTGCAAACATATGAACCTCGAGGCGGACTTATAAACTCAAATAGAAACATAATCTCTAAATAAATAAAAGCAAATGAACGCCAAATAAAGATACATGAGGAAACTTCCCCAAACTTAGGCTTTTGCAAGCCCTTCAAATCATTGTGGTGGCGGGAAAAGTCGTTACTACAGTTCGAAAATTGAGTTGAAAGGTTACTAGTTGTTTCTTGGAGGTTCAAAGAGAGGTTGTGCATCCTCTCCAAAGTCCCTCCAAGTTCTTGGAAGTCTTGGTATGTAGCAAACCGGGTTTGTTGCTGCTCCTCTTGATAAGGAACTTCTTTCTCCTCCTCTTGGTCCTCATCCTCCTCCAGAATCTCCTCCTCGGTTTGGTGCTTCTCAACCTACAAGTCATATAGCAAACGTCCCTCCTCGATAGAGAAAAGACCATTAGATATAGGAGCGGGATAGAGACGCCCAGCTCCAGCAATATGCAGGTAATAAACACCACCTCTCCTAGTGAGCATTCCACAAGCTTTCAAAGTGGAGAAACCAACACGTCACTCACCAAGCACGGGTTGCAACTCACCTAGGTCGATGCCTAGGGCAGCAGCAAGCACGGTGATGACGCCTCCACCTGTGATTGGTTCTTGGCTTTGGGAGGCTTGGTGCTCTAAGTAGCACACAAGGATGGCGCCCAAGTTGAGTGACAAGCCGTAGTTGATGTAAGCAGCATTTGCAAGGACTAAGATGTCCTCCTCGTTGAGTCGCATGAACTTATTACGTGCATGCAAGGTGTTAGCAATAACATAGAATAAATAGCGAATTGTAGGATGTTGAATATTCTTTCCCTTGTTCACTCTAGTAGTGAAACTCATTCCATTATAGTATTATTCAGGGGTAGGTTCTACTGGCAAATTAAAGCATGCGCACCATTTATCTAATGTTAAAGTGTAGTTGTTGTTCATAAGTTGGAAAGAAATAATGTCCTCTCCTTGCCATTGTTTAGCGGTGCTTTGCGATGAACTTAGAAATTCAATGGTTAAGCGGCGATAAGTAGGCACATCATTATACACAAAATTTTGCAGGCCATCTCTATTGCAAAGTAAATTGAAGTCATCAAAAATACCGTTGGAGCTTCACTTGGTGGCCTTCACTTCACGGTTCTTGATCCTGTCGAAGCGATCACGTTGGAGCTTATTCCTGAACCGTATCCCCCATGCGTTCTTGAGCGACAGCCCGAGAAGCGCTAGCGGCGGCACGACCACGAGTTTGGCTCCTTGTGTTCATCATATAAAACATTGAAGAAAGACAAAAATAAAACTTTTTGATCCAACAATAGTAAGTACAACATATTCCTCATCATAGCACACTAAAGAATCTCCTCAAAATAATAATCTAGGTAAGAAAATCATGGCAATTGGTTCATAGTAGGTCTCACCCTAGATTGATAATGACAATAGATCGAAGATGAATTTGCAAAACGTAATTGGAGGATCGGAGGAGAAACATAGCGTAGATCACTTGTGTGCGAGAAAATCAAACAAAATTGAGTAGAGATGAAGATCCCTTGAGGTTTTGAGAGAGTTTGGAGGAAGAAGAGAGAAAAAGATTGAAATCTTGGAGTTGTAGGTACCTTCTCGTGCGTTTTTGTGGTCGGACGCAACTATACGGGCGCAACTATACGTCTAGAAAAATGCGTTCCCGCCGTATAGTTGGCCTCCTGCCAAAATTTTAGGGTTTCCTCCTGACGGCGCAGCTATACGGCCGGAACTATACGACCAGAATAATATGTTCCCGCCATATAGTTGGTTGTTAAACTGGTTGTCCCTGGGAAAAGAAATATACAAAGGCATCGATAACTATACGACCGGAACTATACGGCCGAAATTTTTATTCCCACCGTATAGTTGGTCGTTAAACTCTCAGTACATTAGAAAAGAATTTGTACGGAGGCACCGATATCTATACGACCGGAACTATAAGGCTGGAATTTTTATTCCCACCATATAGTTGGTCGTTAAACTCTCTGTGTGCATCAAAAAAATTGTTTCTTCGAAAATTACTTCTTTTCCTATAAATTAGTGATATACCTTGTTTTCGATAGAAAATATTGTCGACTAACAACAGCATGAATAAAGCAGGATTTTTAGTATTACCTAACTTCTTCCCCTCAATTGGAGTTTTCTAGCACTCTTTATTGAACATAAACTTAAACTAGAACTTAAAAACTTTACTCAAACCTTTATTTCACATGGGCTGCCTCCCATGAAGCACGCTTTTATGGTCAATAGCTTGACCTCAATGTTGCTCACTTAGGCCAGATGAGTGGAACACCCACTCCAAAGTAATTGGCCTTCAAACTGATGGTCTCCTTTCCATCATGCTTGGCTTTCTTCTTCCTGGGAAAATGAATAACAAAAGGATCCCGCGAAGGCAATTGAAGCTTCACGTCCCCTTCATGTAGATTAATCAAAGCCTTAATAGTTCTTAAGAAATGACGGCCTAATATAATAGGAGCAGTAGCATCTTAAGGCATGTCAACAATAACAAAATCAATGAGAGCAGGATAGCCTTTAATATATACTAAAGTATTCTCCTTAATTCCTATAGCTTGTTTGTTGGTAGAATCTACTAGATGCAATTTTAACTCAGTGATTTCAAAGGAGCCAAGATTTAACTTGTTAAAAAGACTCTTCGGAATTGTTGAGAAGCTTGCACCTAGATCACCAAGTGCAGCTATCTCATTGGTTCCAATTTTAATCTTAATAGTAGGCTCAAATATGTCATCTAGCTTTACAGGTAATTTTTCAGCAATTTGCTTATATTCTTCCTCAAACTCACGTACCTTAATTGCTACCTGATTAACAAAGTGTTGGTACATAGCTTCCTCACAACCTTCACTTAACGGAATCTTGACGTTGATCCTTTTTACGAGATCTTCAATGGTGTAGCTTGGTGAAGGAGCATTACTATAATCAAATTATTTAGGTTTCTCCCTTTGGATTCTCATCATCTTGAGGTCTTCAACGGAATTTGGGGCAGCTTTACCTGCAAATTTAGCTAGAATGAGAGTTTGACTCTCGGTTATCTTACCTAGTTGTGCCTCAACGATCCTCGTTCTTTTTTGGCAGGCCTGCAAATCATTTCTCAAACTAACAGCTTGGTTAGATAATTTACCAAGCATAGCATCATGGTTCTCCATTATTTTAACAAGAATATTGTTTTGTTCATTTTGTGAGTCTATAAAAGACTTAAGTGTTTCTTGGAGACTACCATTACTAGTTCCCATATTATTATTAGAGTTACCTGCGGGACTAGAATAATGTTTCTGAATATTAGGATTATAATTCTTCTTCCAAGCAAGGTTATAATCATTACAAGCTATGAAGTCTATTTCTTCAATATTTGTTTCAGGGATAGTTGGCTAGTATGAGCTCATCCAACTTAGCATTGAGTTCTTCATTTTCTTGTGGTGAGATGGAGTTCACCTTCTTCCTATTCGATCTATCCACATGCCACTAGGCATGGTTGTCTTGCATACTGTCTAGTAGCTACTTTGCTTCGATAATATGTTTACCCATAAATGTTCCTCCAACTATAGTATCAAGCATAGACTTAGACACGGGGTTAAGAGCATCATAAAATAGATGGAGAATTAACCAGTCTTCCATCCCATGACTAGGACAGTTTCTCATGCATTCTTTCAACCTCTCCCATGCAAGCGCTAGTGGCTCATGCTCTTCCTATCCAAAGCCAGTAATATTAGATTTGAGTTGCATAGTAGTTGCAGATGGTAAAATTTTAGTCATAAACAAAGAAGTACATCCACCCATGATGTAAGAGTATTTCTAGGCAAAGATAGCAACCATTCTTTCGCTCTCCCTCTAAGAGAGAAAGGAAATAGACGCAATTTGACTGCATTGGGGTCAACGTCTTTTATATGCATCATAGCACATATTTCAGTGAAAGTATTCAAGTGCATACCTGCATCTTCAACAGCAGAGCCTCCAAATTGATTCTGTTGAACCAAACTTAAATAACGGGGCTTAATTTCATAGTCATCAGCAGCAATTGTTGGTTGAGTAATAGGAGTATGCAAATAATCATTGTTGGGAGTAGCAAACTCCCCAGGCTTCTTTTCAGCCATATTTCCTATGTTTTTGGGTTTTCTTAAACAAAGAATTATAATAGTAAAAGCAAGAATTTAAAGGCTAACTAATTTTTTTGGTTTATCAAATAAAGACTGAAAGCAAACTAACAAAATTAAAAAACAAGAATTAAAACTAGCAAGGTTCCTAATAACCTCACCAGGGTAGCTATTGCTTCCCTGGCAACGATGCCAGAAAAAGGGTTGACACCTTCGATCCGGATTACGGCTATAGTGTAGCTTCTTTTTCCCTAGTAGACCTAGGTTATCGAATCCTTGGGAAGCGAATGCATAGTGAATTTACTTTAATGGACCTTCGGGAGTTTTAGAATTCCTTTTGTGTTTTTACCGGACCAATAGTTTGCGTCTTTTTGTTGTTGTCGATGATGGAGAGAGAGAGGGCATTGAGCGTTCGGTTTCACCTGTAGCTATGCAAAACATCTGATGGGAATAAAAGATAGAAATAAAGTATGCATGTACTTGTTAGATCAAGATAAATTATATGTGGGCAGTGCATCCATAATTTATATTGCCTCCACAACCGCTTAGCAATAACCTACTAGTCCCATCCATAGAATAAAGAGAACTAATGATATGCATAGTGATGTCACCATTAATCCCAAGTAAATTCGTCACATACAGCCGTATTACCCCTTCTGTCACTAGGGTTCCCAACCTGCAGATCAATCATTACTCATACTCCCTATACCTAGCTCAACCATTGGGGTCTTGGGTACCTGACAAGTCCTTAGATTGAGTCAAGAGAGGATACAATAATCATCATGTCATACAAACTAATACATGATCCCATCTATGATAAATAACATGCACAAACGCTACATGGCTAGGCCGAAGCCCTTAGCCCAAGGAGAATTACTCACACATAGAGATGAGATAAATAATCATAAACATTGTAATGAAAATCATAAGATTGATAGCAATAGTCTTACAATGTCGCCAATCAAAGAAGAGATCTAGTATTACAAGTGGTGGAATATGGCTATGGAGATGGAATAGGGTTTTGAGATCTAGAGGCGGCTGGTGATGTCTATGGTCTGGGGTGACTGGAGAGAGTTTTCTCGTCGCTTGAGGCTTCTTTTATAGGGGTCCCTTCACACAAGTTGTTTTGTTTGACCTAACGATGGTGGCCCCAACTATACGATCGGAGCTATACGGACGAAATTTTGCTCCGGTCGTATAGTTGGTCGTTAAAGTGTCTGCCTCTGTTTCACGGCTCCTGGTTTTTTCTGGTTGTTGGAAATCTCGTATCTTTGACTTTAATATAGTGATTCCCATCCTCAAATGACATTATTTGCGCTGGAAAAATATAAATGAAAGGATTGCATACCCCTTTGAATATTAGGCATTAGTGGCAGGGTTTAGAGAGATATTTCATCAAAAATATGAATAATATCTAGTTTAAATGTGGACGTAGATGGCTATATTTCAAAGCCATCAGAAGGGGAGGGACATTTCAGTGCACCACCGTGCATCGCGTACGCTACTGCACCATGCACGGCCACACATGTCCGCTACCGTCCCGTGCACCATGACACGCATACCGTGAGTCACGGTTTTTCCCTCGTGTCTAAACCTGGCGACTTAGTTGTGCTCAGTTATACCCTCAAGTGTAACACTAACAGTTTGGTTGTACTCAGTTTTGCCCTCCAGTACTAACATTGTTGTGTGTAATATACTCAGTTTTACCCTCCGGTGGCTGGTCAACAGAGAGTCGTGAATGGGTTTTAGCTAGCTAATTGAGTCATTTTATGCACAACAAATTCGAAGAGATCAAAACATAGTCGCATCTATCTAGGGGTCTTATTATGTGACCTGACACCATAAAAAATCTATAGAAATCAAGTTTTAACCTAAATCACCACTTCTCAAATCACCTACTATCTATAAAGGTTCATGGATTTCTACTAGAGCCTCTTCCCAAAACATTCCTTTCCAAAACATAGTTTGTCTGAATGAGGCAATAATTGTCAAACTGGTGTATATTTGAATTGCAAATAGTTTGATGTATGCCAAGATGTATTTTATTGTATAAAAGACGCATTTTTCATTTTTTTTAATTATCTTTCTATTTTCTATTTGAATCCCTTTGTCAGTCTTGCCCTTAGTTTTTAAGTTCTACTCAGTTTTGCCCTTGGTTCTTAAGTTCTACTCAGTTTTCCTCTCTCTCTCTCTCTCTTAGTCACAATCTCTCACACTTGTGCTCATCTTGGCTGCTACGCTCTGATGTGTTGAGACAGCTTTCACGCGTATCGTGCCCACTAACCGTTGATCCTCTATGATTTAGCGGACAGGATAACTCCTATATCTATTGAAGGCACCCCTCAATCCATGCAAAAAAATAAGTTTGCCACCAGTCCTTTAACTACATAAACAAATGATTTGAATATAATTTGAAGAGAAAGTGTTCAAAGGTGTATAATTTTTGGATATGCAAGTTTGTGTAGTACATTCCACTCTATGAAAATGATAATCTCTCGAGATTTTCTTAGCACAATATTATCACGTATTAAGTGCGATTTAAAGAGTTCAAATATGTATAATTTCCGTATATGCAAGTTTATACATTACATTCCACTCTATGAAAATGAGGGAGAAAATGATAATCTCTCAAAATTTTGCTAGCACATCATTATCACGTATTAAGTGCGATTTCACAGTGTTCAAAGGTTTATAATTTGTGTATACGCAAGTTTATGCATTATATTTCACTCCATGGAAATGATAAATGATCAGGATTTTATTAGCACAACATTATCATATCCTAAGTGCGATTTCAAAGAGTTCAAAGGTGTATAATTTTCGTATATGCAAGTTTATGCATTACATTCCACTATATGAAAGTGATAATCTCTCAAGATTTTCTTAGCACAACATTATCACATATTAAGTGCGATTTCAAATAGTTCAAATGTGTATAATTTTCGTATATGCAAGTTTATGCATTACATTCCACTCTATGAAAATGGAGGAGAAAATAATAATCTCTCAAAATTTTGTTAACACATCATTATCACGTATTAAGTGTGATTTCATAGTGTTCAAAGGTTTATAATTTCGCATATGCAAGTTTGTGCATTACAGTCCACTCTATGAAAATGATAATCTCTCAACATTTTTTTTAGCACAACATTATCACGTATTAAGTACGATTTCAAAAAGTTCAAATGTGTATAATTTTCGTATATGCTAGTTTATGCATTACATTCCACTCTATGAAAATGGAGGAGAAAATGATAATCTCTCAAAAGCACATCATTATCACGTATTAAGTGCGATTTCATAGTGTTCAAAGGTTTATAATTTTCGTATATGCAAGTTTATGCATTATATTTCACTCCATGGAAATGATAAATGATCAGGATTTTATTAGCACAATATTATCATGTCCTAAGTGCAATTTCAAAGAGTTTAAAGGTATATAATTTTCGTATATGCAAGTTTATGCATTACATTTCACTATATGAAAATGAAGCTAGACAAAGGGCCGCCGTCGCTGGAGAAGGGCCACCGTCGCTGGAGAAGAAGAAGAAAGGGGAGGCAATGGCACGGGTGTCGGCACGGGGCTGGATCGGGGTCCTATCTTGTAACGCCAACTTGGGTAAGCTGTGGGTCCGATGCTCTCGTGGATAAGCTGTGGGT
The DNA here is from genome assembly GCA_910589775.1 of Avena eriantha. NCBI lineage: Eukaryota > Viridiplantae > Streptophyta > Magnoliopsida > Poales > Poaceae > Avena > Avena eriantha. The sequence continues at coordinate 152,576,957 of OU342746.1, read as the reverse complement.
CCAATGCTGATCTGGATAAGTGGAGAGAGATGTCCACTACGGGAACCGACTGAACACGACCCTACTTGTTAGCATATAATAGCAAGGATCCACTACGGGATCCGATAGAATACGGCCCTACTTGTCAGCACGTAATGGTAAGAGTCCACTACGGGACCTGACTGAACACGGACCCACTTGTCAGTACGTATCGGCAAGACTGGCGGACAGCGAGTTTTCAGACCGTGTGAGAGTTTTCTAGAAGGAGATGGAAAAAGGGAGGAAAAGTTAAGCGGCTGGGAAAAACTGAGTACAACTAACGAACCGAGGGCACGAAAATAGAAATCCTTATATTTTATTTCATATTACTAATACAAAACCTTGTGTTTGACAACCGCTTAGTGGAGTTGGGAACACAAGACAAATTATTTTACTTTACAAGTTGCTTGAAGAGGAAAAGACAAAAGCCCTTCCATAACCAATTCTCAGAGAGTTCGATATAAACACACGAGTCACCCTTGTGGGGAAAGGAAGCCTGCTACAGCACTCTACACTTGGAGTCCCAACAAAAAGTGCCCACGATTGTTTCCATCAACAAGCATATAAAATAATTTAAATACTTCTACCAAATAAAATGTAAAAAAATGGGCGCGGGTGCGACAATGCAAACCTTGCGGCGATTTCGACGAACACTTTATGTGCACCAAGTTTCCTCTCGGCTAGAGAAGGACATCGTTGCCATCGAGCACGGCGTGGCGCCACGGCAGCATGACAGCGAGGGAGATTCACCGTGCGGTGGTGATGGCGGCAGCAAATTGATAAAACAACTGAGCTCCCGGTGTGGCGGCAACAGTGGTGGGAGATTAACCACGGAGGAGCGAACGGGGCACACAAAGCGGCGGCGGCTGTACAGCGGGATAGAGGCGGCGGCACCGTAATAGTTGGGGTGGATTAGGGAAGACGACGGTGCGGGGGAATTTTCCAGGCGGTTGCATGTTCACGCGCATGGCTAGTGATAGCGTGCATTGTAGCTGGAGCACCAAATATCCTGCACCGGAAAGCACAAAACGCCGCATTGCGCTAAAATTTTACAGCGCACGCTCGGATGTAGCGCCAGTTGGAGGGTCGCGTGCATGCTTCCACACGCTATTCTAGCGGTTTATTTAGCGCAGCGCTAGTTTAGAGTCATTGTTGGATATGCTTGATGATTGCAAGTGCACAGATCAATTGTAGCTAGTTTCAGAGTACAAGTATCGAACCCATAAAGAGCTATTTGTTTAAGGTCTTTATGCCCCTCATCACTTTCCACCAAAGGATACTTGTGAGCTGCCTTTCATCTCAAGTAAAAAGTGTTTGAAAGGTTTTTCATTGTGTGCATAAAAATAAAATGAGTATAAGAAAGCAAGTAACAATATTGTGTGAAAACGTTATTGAACTCAATAGGGCTAAAACATTCTCAGGGATGTAGGATACACCACTAGCATAATATTATTATTATTAATTAAGATAACATCTTCTTGTGTCATGATATGTGTGGAGAGAGCTCCATAATAAGATGTTCACTACAAGGCTCGTAGGAAGCCACTTTGTTGAGCCAAGTGTGAGGTAACCTCTAAATAACCATTGCAATCTCTGGGAGCAATCACCCATACAAACCTCCGCAATTAAGGTTTTCCCTGTGGATATCGTAATTAGCTAAGGGAGTCCCTCTTTATCCTCCTTTGACCGCGTAGGTTACAAGCCGGTGCCAATTTGTCACGAAGCTATTTCGGGTATGCTCCTAAACATGCCCAAAGGATTTCTCTCTCCCTTTAATCCCAATGGCAAATGATATGTGGCTGAATACACATACCATCTAAAGAGAGAGATCAAACACAAATCATAAATCTATCATAGACCGGCAAGTCATACGGACACAAGAATAGATCATCTTTATTGCAAGTTCATAATAGTGCTAGGGTTTCTCCATCTCCCCAAGAACAAAGAAACTACTCACATATGGAAGCAATCAACGACAGCATGATAATCAAATGGATGATTAAAGTATGGGGATAAATCTAGTGCGAACCACAATTGAATATGGAATTACAACAAGATCTAATAGATGAGAGGTGGGGATGATGATGGTGATGGGATGTAGTGGTTGATGATGAAGGGGATGATGCGATGTCTTCCAATGATCCGTGAGGCAGCTAGAATTTTCCCTCCGCCAAGTTTTTCCTTCAGATCTCTTTCATATGTGGTTTTTCATGGTTTCTAGTGGTTGTGAATGTTGGATCTCTCTGCCTTCTTTGCCAGGAGAAAGTATTTGACGAGGCGGACGCGTTGCCACGCAGTACGGGTGGATGGCACGGGCGGGCTCCGTCCATACCACTGGTCGTTATCGCGGCTGATGCTTTCCTCTCGCTTAGTATTCTCACATGTGCGAAGGTAAATCAATAAAATGACTTTTATCACTTAAAAATATCATATTATAACATAATATGACAGTTTCAGTTGATATGTTCATAATAGACTTAGTAGTTTGGGATCCTGTTGAAACAAAGGGAAAAATATGCGCACAAGCGTAGTGAAACACCAAAATCCTTATTCTATTTATGCAAAAACAAAAGGTAAATAAGCTTCAATTTTTGACTCATCAATGCTCTAAGAAATGTTGTTGAAGAAACCCCCTCGACCCATAGGCCGAGCCATAAGGGGGTCGAGCAGGGTCGACCGACTCGACTCATATCGGGAGGAAAAAGTCGGGAGCTACAAAAATTGGACGATCGAGTCGTACGTGCCCTGCCCGAGTCCTCGGCCCCGCATGAACGAGTCGTTCCCCACCTGCCCACCTTGAATCCCTAGTTCCGCACACTCCTCCCACTCCTCCCATGACTCCTCTCCCGCCCGCCACCACCATGCTCTATCGGTCTGCCCGCGCCTCCTCTCCTGCCGGCCGCCGCCCCACCCTGCCCCATCGGCCAACTTTCTCCTGCCGCCCCGTCCCACCACCACTAGCAGAAGGCAGCGCCACGCCCTACCAGTTCTTGCCCCATGCGTACAGGCACAACAACCCGGCTCTAAAGCCTCTGATGGACACCAACGAGCAGGCTGATTGGATCCTGGCCAAGGAGGAAGAAGCAGTAGTGTTGGCTCAAGCTCAGGAAGAAGAAGTGGCAGAAGGCTCGAGAAATGTCAAGAGGCCACACCAACAACATCTTGATTTCCTTTTTGACATTAGATTTCAGTATTATTTTTTATGTATACTTGTCTAGTGACTAATAGTGTGTAGGATATTGTTGAAAGATTGGTTTTGATTTCAATGTTCTAGGACAATGAACAAGCAAATATTTCAGAAATCTTTGATCTAGCAAATGTCGTTGCTGATCCTGGAGTTCAAAGACCGATTGAGTCATATGATACCCCTAAAATTAGAGATAAAATGAGATGGGCATATTTGTTGAGAAGCCGTAATCGTTTAATTGGTCATAATTTTCCCAAAACTCAATTTGGTCTGGATTGGCGGTCATTTCTAGATGCATGGTATAACAATTGTGATTGGTTAGATTATATTGTGGAGAAGGGTGTTGCATTTTGTTTCCATTGTTTTCTTTTCAAATCTTCAAGCAATAGTGATTTCTTGTCATGAAGAACAATCACATATTAATTATGAGATTCGTTTGAGGGTTGTTGTGGGTGTTATCAGATTTCTACTTGAACAAGGTCTAGCTTTTCATGGGCATGAAGAGCCTAGCACTTCCTTGAACAAGGGCAATTTCCATGAGATGTTGGATTGTATGCAAGGACGTAGCCGATGTGATTAATGAGAATGCTCATGGCAATTGTAAATTGACATCTCCTAAAGTCCAACTAGATATAGTGCAAGCATGTGCACAAGAGACTACACAAGTCATTATGAGTGAGCTCCGAAATGCTAGTTTCTCTCTACTTGTTGACGAGTCTCGTGATGTATTGGTTAAAGAAAAAATGGATGTGATGGTGAGGTTAGTCATACTCTCACAACTCAATTATCATACTCTCACAACTTCATCTTATATGTTATTGCTTGTACGTTTGCGAACCAAAAATAAGAGATTGTGGAAAGATTGCTCGGTGTTGAGCATGTTCTTGATTCTACATCGGCTTCTTTGAAAATATATTTAGATGCAATGTTTGTTAAACATAATTTATCCATATCCAGATTAAGAGGCCAAGGATATGATGGTGCCTCTAATATGAGTGGGGAGCTACATGGTTTAAAAACATAGGTATTGGCCGAAAACCATCATGCTTTTTGTGTGCATTGTTTTGCCCACCAACTTAAATTGGTGGTTGTGGCGGTTGTGAAAGGAGTTCTTCTAGTTGGTAAGTTCTTTGGTCACTTAAACAAGATTGTCGGTATGGTTAGTTTTTCTTGTACACAATTGCAAATAGTTTTCTTCAACTCTTTTTCTATGTATGAATTATGATTTCTACATGCACATTTTTTATAGGTGAGTGCCTCGTGTAGGATGAAATATTCATTGTTGCAATTTTGGTCATAACCATTTGGTAGCACAACTAGAGAATGGGGAGATCTCGTCGGGAAGAGGCCAAAATCAAGAGACAATTTTAACAAGACCAGGTGATAGTCATTGGGGTCACACCACAGAACTCTAATTCGGATTCAACAAATGTGGGATTTAATCATTGAAGTGTTATGCAGTGTTTCTCATGATGGGACAAATGCCGAGGAGAAAGGTGTGGCTTCAGGTTATATCGTATACATGGAAACCTTTGAATTTGTTATTATCTTGCATTTGATGCTTCGGGTGCTTAGTTTAACAAATGGTTTGTCACATGCATTGAAATCCAAGGATCAGAACATAGTGAGCGCTATGAATGTGATTGTCTCAGTGAAAAGTCTATTGCAGAAATTGATAGATGGTGGATGGAAGCCTATATGGCTTGTTGCTACTAACTTATGTGGTGGAAGAAATATTGTGCTACTGAATATGGATGATAACATTGCAGTTAGGGGTTATCCAAGGAGCTCACACAAGATGGTTACTTGCTTCCATCATTACAAGTTACAAATCTTTAATGAGGTGCTTGATAAAAACATACTTGAGATAAATCATAGATTTTCTGAAACTTCTACGCGCCTATTATTGTGCACTGCATGCCTTGATCCTAAAGACACATTCAACAACTTTGATAATAATATGTTAGTTGAGCTTGCAACTATGTACTCTGCTGATTTATTTTCACATGATTGTTGTCTATTAGTTGACGAACTAAACATATATGTTGATGTGATGAAGAGAAGTCTTGAATTCATAGCTTATGATAGTCTGAGTGATCTTGCTATCAAATTAGTTCGGAAGAGACACCATTTGACCTTTTCATTGGTCTGTCGTCTTAATATACTTTCTTTGACACTACATGTGGCAACAAACATCAGTTGAAAGGGTTTTCTCGGCCATGAATATTATAAAGTCAGACCTTCAAAACAAGATAGAAGATGATTGGCTCAATGATTTGATGATTTGCTATGTTGAGAAAGAGATATTTGCTAAAATTGATGGCAAGAAGATTATGCTACGTTTTTATTCCTATAAGGACCGTCGTGGTCATCTTCCTCGACACTTTCGTCTTCCAAACATGGATTCAAATTAATGGTATAATACTATCTTATCAAAATGTAGCATTATTTTGTATCTAATTCTTGTTCCTTATAGTTAGTTTATAGTTGTACTCGATGAAATATGAAAATTGAATCTGCTTAGACCATTTTTTTATTGATTGCACTTGATTTTCTGCCTAATTTTTTTAGAGCTTATCTGTTTTATCCAGCTTAGTTCAATTCCTAGCTCCGCCACTGCCTCGACCCGTCTCGATCCCCCTCCCCCTATGGGATACTGGGGCAAACCCTATCCGCCATCTCTTTCCCTCCCCCTCTCTCCTCCGCCTCCTCACGGATGCCAACGTGGGTCGCCGACGAAGCATGTGGGGTGCCAGCGATTGTGTCTGTTCTTCACCCCCGCATGTGGAGCGGTGTCAAGGGGTTGTTGTGGCCCACGGTGGTGCACGATGGTGTCCTGATTCTCAGCGGTCGGTGCGCAAGCTCGACAGGATCTTGGCGGATGACGGAGCCCGGGATGGCGGTGTGGGGTTGACAAAGGTGGTGACAGGAGGCGGCTACTATGGAAAGGCCCTGCTGATGGCCGGGTTGGGCCCCGATCTAGGCATGTTGGGATCTAGCGGCGGGGCAGGTGTTGGCGGACCATGGTGGCACTGTTGCGGTTTGGTAGGTGTCCTGGCCACAACGTTCGTGGAGCCCGTCCCGGGATTGAGGGCCCAATTCTGGTGGCTGCCTGACGGAACCGATTGGGTCTGTGGGATACTAACATCTGCTACACGTGGGCATTGTCCCCGTCATGCCTCCCAAACCTTCGTGTTGTGGGGATTGCTGCGAGTACGTTCTCTTTCTAGGGTTGGCGAGGTCCTAGATGTCGGGGCGGTGCCCTCGGAAGGTGGCCTGCACAGACGTCTCTACGACGAGCGTCTTGGCAGCGGTGGTGGTCTTCTTCTCGGGCCATGTGGGTGGCAAGAAGCGTGGCGTGGGATCCTAGTGTTGGCGGCGCTTCGGCTTAGCCTGCTCCCATAGCATGTTCTGGAGGCCTAGTTCAAAGCAGGGGTGGGAAGAGATATTAGGCCTAGTACGAAGGTTTATCCGGACGAAAGCTCAGCGCCTCGATGCCAACGGCAGCGATGCCTGTAGATGTTGTGACCTTCTTGGAGGCGTCGTTGTGGGTACCTTGTTCTACGCTAGGGCTCCTGGTGAAAACGTTTGACCACGGTCTCGACGATGGCGGCGCGTTGCGTCATCACCCTCCCGAGGGCACTTTCGTGGAGCCCTGGTACCCTCGGTCTCACTCTGGTCGTTGGTGGCAAGCTCGACTCTCTTTGTACTTTTTTTGTTTAATCTTTTATCCGACAAAAGCTTGTTTCGAGGAGAAATGTTGTGGATCAAGAGAGAATTGTTTTATCATCTTCACTAAGATACCATCTTGTCACTTGTAAGCTAGTATAAGAGAAGGCCAACGCTTTTTCTACTTCGCTCAATTCCAACTGAGCAGTCATCCTACCGTGATAAAGCTAAAATAAAACCATTGTGCATGCCCATATGCTTGGGGCCGCCTCCCTGCCTCTCGAATCTTTTGGCGACCTGTGCAATTTATATTAAGTCCTACTCTATCCGTTTTATAATATAAGATGTTTTATTCCTTTTGGTCCACATTATTGTTCTCAACTCTGTCTAGATACGAAATGCATTTAGTTAAACATTTAATAAATTAGATGCATTCATATCTAGACAAAGTTGAGAACATTAATATGGATCGAAGGTTCCTGCTCTAAAACCTGTTGCCCACCTTTCGATTTTTGAGAAACTATGTGTAACTATGGTTAGAAACAGAGCTTGCCGAAACTGCTGGTATTCAGAATGACAGGCGTTCATCTGAAATTCTTAGCCACGTCAAAAGGCAAAGCAACATTACAATAAGCAGTGCACTGAATCTACCGCAGACCTAATCTAATCTACCCTAGAGTATCCACATCATTCAACTTAAAACGGGGAGGACAACACGGTGCAGTCTTGGGTCCTGCCCCCCATGTCTGAGTTTTTACAACACAACATTACAAAAGCAATCTTTCCTGAGATATGCTTGGACCTAACTAGAAATGTTTCTCTTCTACAAAGAGAAGAAAATAATCTGGTAGCAGACATATCAATGTCAGCTTCTGAACTTCTTGGCGCTCTGCAGCCTCTTCCTGGCTTTCTGAGTGCTCACGATGCTAAGGATCAGAGAGTTGTCTGCATCACACGTACTGTCGTAGCCCATAAGCTTGATACTAAGATCCTTGCATAGCAGCCCTAACCTAGCTTGGTCATCATCGCCTGCCAGTTGTAGCTGATCGGCCTGCTCTCGGGAGATGGCTGCGTATAAATGGAAGGCTTCCTGGTTTGTAGCCTTCTCAGCCGCAGGCTCCTCATCCTTTTGATCCCCTGATAAATCGGGCCTCCTTGGACCCAGAAGCAAATGTTCGTCAAGTGTAATCCTGAGCAATCCCAGAGACTGCGGATCATCAGGCGTCATAGAGGAGAACACGAATGCGAATCTCCCAAATTCCAGATCTGGCTCTGTGAAGAGATCTTCAAGGACGCCATCGGTTGGTCTAGGGATTCTCTGCAGAGCGTACTTCTTAGGATCAGAATTCACCCTGCTCTCTGAAGCTCGGACAATTCTAGAAGCTTCTCTTAGTCCGCTCAATAAGGCACCGTGCATCGTTGCAGGGTACGCACGGTTTGTGGCTTCTCCAGCAAAGAAGAGATGGTCGTCACTGACACTCTCAGCAAGAATGTCGTAGTCCGTTCCAGAAGACCCAACTCTGATGTGAGAGTACGAACCGCAACAAAAAGGATCACTACCCCATCTTGTGCAAGCTGATTGGATAGGATCAGGCACAGTAACACCCTTTGGGCCATAGATACCTGCACAAAAATGATGATTGGTCCTTATTATAACAAATGAACAAATCAAAATTTCAAAATGGAGAGCTTGCATGTATCCCCTAGTTCTCTTCTACTGCATCCCCTAATATTATTATTTATGCGTAATACCCCACATATGTTGTACAATGTTTATCCTGCCTGGCTGCATATTTCAATCAGCTATGTCTGTGTACAAGGGCAACCTTGTTCGCCATCCATTCTCAAAGGGTAAATGATAAGTTGCTAAAAAGTAGGATGATGACAGTTTGAATCCATGATGACAACTTAATAATCAAGGACCTATGCTGTAGGGAGAGAATTAGTCAGTAGGAATATGGTTTTCCTAACCCCATGGACACAATTAGCAGTTTTGATATTTGAATTGTACCATAAGATCCTAAGTATTGTACAACTTGATTACCCTGAATTTCAGTCATTCGATTGTGGGATTTCAGAGAAAAAACAAAAAATATACAAGCACATATTTTGTATCCCTTACTATATGTACCACATACAACCCATTTGTTCCAAAATATTCTACAGAATATTGCACCATGATGTGCTACATGCATACACTTTTTGAGATCGGTCTTGTCTAAACTTAATGAGTGTAGGTAAAACAAAGCTTAATTGGGAATAGTACTAATTTTGCTCAAATTGTCTCAAATCTGAATGCTTCAAATTGTTCTCCGCCAAAAACTACCTATAGCCACACTCTTTATCTTTGGGAAAACTAGCTCCACCAAGCATGGTGGGCGGTGAAAGTCAGTGTTGATCAAGCGATAAGGTGGGCGACAGAATACCCTAGAGTGAGATGCAGGAACAGAACAACGAATGGAACTGGATATGGATTAATGGGGAAAGGTAGTCTGTTAGTCTTGAGATCAAGAGATAAAACTGGAATTGGAGTTTGTTTCTCAAACTACAGTTGGAGTCTTAGATGAGGCACTCTGTCTGTTAAACAATACAGCCTTTCTATGGTTCCAATACCGTCTCCAGTGTGCAACATCGACGTGAGATTTAAGGGCTTGTTTGATTCATAGGAATTGCATAGGAATTGTGTAGGATTTGAATCCTATGGGAATTTTTCCTATGTAATTGTTTGATTCATAGGAACACATCCTATAGGAATTAATCCTATAGGAATCTTGTAGTGCAATTCCTATAGGAAAGAAACATTAGATCAAACCTCATGGAAGAATTCCTTTGCTACATCAAACATGATTCCTCTTCCCATAGGAATCAAGTTGGCATGACATCTCAATCCTATGTTTTTCCTATTCCTATACTTTTCCTATCCTACGAATCAAACAAGCCAAACTGTCTTCATGGAGCGTAGTATAATAAATATAATATGAACCCCCTAAGGCTATATTGGCTTCTCCAATGCAAAAGGTGCATTAAGATGTGCTTCAAGGTGACACGGTATACAAACATCAACATGGTTGTAATTAAACTTCAAGGAAGATTGTAATTAAACATACGAAGACACAATGAATATTAATTTTAGTACTTGATTACCTCGAAGAATAGCAAGTACCCGATGAAGTGTGACAATAGGATCAACCTTCTCAAATTCCAAAGCAGCCTCTCCCGCCACAAGTGCGATAAGTACCGCACCACCAGAGACAGTATGGTAGCTGTAGAAGAGAAAGAACTCTCCACGCTTGCTGCTCTCCTTATTCAAACACCCAAATGTGTCGATGTCCTCATCCCAAAATACGGATGGAAATACCATTGCCACTTTGTTCAACAAACCAAACCCCAACCTCTGAATCGCTCCAAGCTTGTTATAAGGCAACACCGGGTCAAACTCGATGCTCCCACTCTTGAGCACACCAAGAGGGACAGTGCAGAGCGCCATGTCTGCCTGAAAAACCTGCCCTCCTTCCACCGTGATGCTCACTCCATCCTCTCCATGCTCAATCCGCTTCACCGTCTTCTCATACAACACTGGTACGCCATCGCATAATGCGTGTACAAGCCTCGAATTGCCTCCAGCCAAGAAGCAATGGTCTCCACCCATCTCAAACTGGTCGTCCTGGTCCCAGTGCGCTAGCGAGAGCTCTGATAGGCAACCAGCATTGGAGAACTCAAGGTTGGCCAGATGCCAGTCAAGAACCTCCCGCTCCTCCTCGCTTTTGGCCACGCTGTACAGCCTTCTCAGCCTCTCGATCCCTTCCCCCAGGGAGATCCCTTCCGCGGCTTCCTTGAGAGCCTCCCGCAGCCTGGTGGCGTGGTCTAGAAGCGTATTGAACGCCAGATCGATAACTCTATCCAGCCTGGTGCCCACTGTCCGGCCGTCCGGGTGGTACAGCGGGCAGCGGTCGCGCACCTTGTGGAGGGGGATCCCGAGCTGGCGGGCGAGCACGCCTAGCGGGTTGGCGTGGATGCCAGTGATGACGCTCCCGCCAAGCTCGACGGCGGCCTGCCCCCCGCCGAGGCGGGACGTGTAAACGCGGCCGCCAGGGCGGGCGCGGCCTTCCAAAACGAGCACGCGGAGGCCGAAGCGGAGGAGCTGGCGCGCGGCCGCAAGCCCAGCAAGGCCAGCGCCGATGACGAGGACCGAAGCGGCTGGGACCTCGGGTGCGTCGGGGGGAGGGGAAGCGGGGAAGGCGGCCGAGACGCCGAAGTTGACATGGCCCTCGCGGGAGAGGAACCCGTGCGCCGCGGCGACGAGATGGTCGTAGGTCGCAGCGACGGTCTCGAGCACGCGCGCGCGGGGGAGGGGCACCCGCGGGTCGGCGCGCCAGGAGGCGAGGATGTGGTTGCGCACGACGATATAATCGTTGGGGGCTGCGGCGTCAGAGGCCGCGAGGATGGCCTCCTCGGCGGGGAGAAGCTCGTCGATGGGAAATCCCAGAGAGAGCGCGATGAGCGCCTCAGTCTCTGTCTCCTTCTGGCGCTCCTCCGGGGAGAGGCGGCGCAGCCGCCGGATGCGCCGGGACGGGGAGTTCCCCAGGTAGGCCTGCAGGGCGCTGTCGACCAGCGATTCGTCATACGAAGCCGCACGCGCCGAGGCCGCTCGCCGCGGCGGGCGGCGCGACGGCGGCGACGTCGACATCGCCGGGAAGCGGAGGAGGGTCGCGTTGGGGTTTGGGTTTGGGCTGCCTATGGGGTTGGGGAGGTAGGTGGGAACTGTCAAGAAGACTTTAGGATACTGGATACCTGCGTTCGACTGACAACAGGTCCCGGAAATGGCAGTGAGGGGGAGCCGAGGCGAGCGTGTGGGTGATGACATGCGCCATATCTGTAGCTGTGGCCCGCATGTCAGTCGAGGATTAATCTGGTAACGTCAGTAAGGAGTGTTGACTTGGTGCAAATTTGCCTCCACGACATATGGGGTAGTATAAATTAGTGTTCTCGTCTCCACTCGATTTAATCCGGGGTAAGACCATGTTGGTAGCGCCGGCGCAAAAACTGGCTATAGGGGTAGCCGGTCTCTAGCCGTAACCCCTAAATCGGCCCCCTAAATTAGAAATTTGAAATTCAAACAACAACAAAAATATGGCGGGTAGAACAGTCGATCGCCGATCGCATAGACGAACATAAATAGTCTGAGCGTTACAAAACAAAGTCTCGACGATCACATCGTCGCAAATCGCTGCAAATCATCATAGTCTAGCGATCAAAAGAAGCCGCGTCGGCATCACAAAGCATAGCGGCGCATCAGACGGCGGCGTCAACATCGACGACCGGCGGGGGAGTGCCTGTCGTTGGTGCGCTCGCAGGTGCTGGGATAGTGGATGTCGTAGGTGATGGCGAAGTGGATGCCGCAGGTGCTGGGGTAGTGGATGCCGGTGGACCCCGGACCTCGTACAGGATCGCGGTGCGCTGGGCCTCCCACCACGCCCGCACGTCGGCGTCCATGTCCCTGGTGTCGACCATGAGGATCGACAGGTCCTCCCTCCTCTTCTTCGCGACCACATTGGCCCTGATCAGCTCGAGCTTGGCGTCCTGCCTCTCGATGACCGACGCCCACCTGACCGCGGCAACCTGCTCCATCTTGGCATCCTGCTCCGCCCTCTCGGCAGCGTGCGAGGCAGCATCCGCCATACAGGCCATGATCGAGCTGTGCAGTTTCTCGATGCCCGGCGCGACATCCCTCGCCGCCTTGGCCTTCTTCTGCCCGATCGGACGGCCTCCCGAGGAGAGAGATGGCGGCGCATCGGGGTCGTACTTGCCCTTGGCGAGCGTCGTGCGCGTCTCGGTCCACTTGTCGCACATCTCGATCCTGGCGAACACATGGATGAACTTGAAGTCGACGTCGTCGTTGTCCTCGCGGTAGGCGGTGATCAGGGCGCGCATCTACGAAAGCAATGTAATGCAGCGAACAAACGGCCGTGATCAATGGCCGGCGACCCGACACAAGGCTACGATGGACAGTGGACACGGTGGGTTCACTTACTTGGTCCTCGAAGTTGGTGTCGTTGACATGGACACGACGCACCTCCTCCACGACGCCATGCCACTTGTTTCAAGCATGTTGGATCATGTGCCAGCGGTGCGACATGCTGGAGTCGTTGCGGTCGTGGTACAAGTCCTTGAAGTAGGGGTCCAAGAGCCGTCGCTCGTCGTACGCCGCCTTGACGCGCAGCCAGTAGGCCTCGGAGCTCTGGTTTGCGCCGGTGAAGGGGTCGATGCTGACCGACTTCCAAGCCTCGGCGAGGCACTCGTCCTCCCGTGAGCTCCACTTCAGGCCACGGTCGCCGTTCTTCTTCTTCTTGACCACGGGCACCACCTCGGGCACCGGCGCAGGCGCCTCCTCCTCGTCGTCCTCGGCGAATGCGTAGGCCTCGTTCTCCCAAGGTTCTTGGCTATCGTTGCAGCCGTCGTAGGCCTCCGCCTCCTCCTACATGTAGAACGGTGGTAGCCCCCCACCATTGATCATGTCGGTCATGATGGCGTCAGTGCCCAGCGTCATTCCGTCGAGCACCCCATGGATGTCGCCGCTGCTAACAGGGGTGGTGGGCATACCGTCGTGGAAGAGGGGGCGGCGGAGAGTAGGAGAGGCGGCCAGGTTGGGTGTACTTTGGTTGAAGGCATTGGGGTTGAAGCTAGCGTTGAGGTCGACGACGCTGAAGGCATTGGGGTTGAAGCTGCCACCCGCGTCGAGTGGCCCGCACGGCGAGAAGCGAGATAGCTTGGGTGTACCTTGGCTGTCTTGGGACATCGGGCCAGCATGGGTTGTTGCCGAAGACGGTGACGGTGACGAGACGCTCCCTTGGCTCCCCCACGCGTGCGGGGGAAAGCTCGGCATGCCCGCCATGTGGGTGGCTCTCTACGCCATGAGTACCTCCGTGGCTAGAGCCTCTGAGGCCCGCTTCTTCCTCGCCCTGAGCTCTCTCTGCAGGCGGCTGGCGTTCTCGACCTGCCGGCGCTGCAAGTTGAACACCCACTCCGCGTTCGTCATTCTCTCTGGCCGCTCCTTCTCTGGCTTGCCCCTCTTCTTCGCCGGCGGTGATGATGCCGTCATGCAGGGAGCGGTATACTTCTTCGGTGGCATGGTGGCGCGATCTGGTCTGTGCTGGGAAATGGTGGGAGTGAGAGGCGAGGCATGAGAGGAGGGGGAGGTAGGGGCTAATTTTGGAGGGAACCGACGCTAATTTTGGTGGTAAAAGGAAATAATTTCAACTAGGTCGCCGACAAGGCTGGCCCGCCGAACTTTTCCCCGCCCTTCGGCGCCCCTGCTAGCCTCCCTTGGAATTGGGTTTCGACCGAGCGCGTCGGGTAAATCGAGCGCGCGCGCCGGCGCCAAATCCAAATTGGGGGACGCGGCTGGGGCCAAAAATTGGCGTCGGCGGCCCTCAAAGGCCTTTGGGGGGCTTTGAGGGCCACGCGTGGAGATGCTCTCATCCGCTGGGGCTGGGCGATCGGTGACACGAATATAGTGTCCCAGCGTGTAACTTGAAATTATACTATAACTTAAGCGTATTTAAGCGTGAGCAAAAGCGAGCCATGTGAGGCCATCTGTCTACGCACGTGTTTGTAGCCGTATGATCTTTACTTTGAGTTATCTCAACCGTGCAGTTTCAGGTGTTGACCGAAGTCTTACGAGTTGGTCCCTCCTATCCTCGTCCCACCCCATCTCGATCCCGTTCCCCTCCACCCGAGCTCCCATCCATCGAGGCCCCTCCCTCGTCTCCCATAGCAATGTTCGGCGTCCCCTCCGCTCCCGAGATCTCCCTCTCACCTCCGCTCCCTCCACCCCTTACACTCATTATAATCTCTTCTCCTCCGGACCCAGCGCGGCCCCTTGCGTGAAACCCTAGCATGGGTGAAGAAGCAGTTGTATGGGGTTGAGATGGCGCCACCGCATTCTCTCTCCTCGCCTCTGGCATCCCACGGACGGTCAGGACTCCAGCCTCCACTCGACCCTCTTTCCTGAGTAGCTCATCCCCCATGGTCAAGCTCCGCCGCTAGCTACTTGCCCTCGTCAGTCTCCGCTTCTTGGTCACTCACCCCCGTAGCAAGGCGTCGCCCGGAGCTTGCAGGTGGCGCCTCCAGTTCCTCCAATGCGCCCTTTCCTTTCCCGTGGCGCGTTCTCCTCGCATCCCCTTCTCTAAAGGGCTGCCTCCTCCAGTTTGTGGTTGATTCTAGGCCACTTGCCGAGCATGCTACCGCTGCATGTAGGCTGTCGCTCCATGTTTTGTGGGCTGGTGAGGACTAGCTTCGTGCATGGTGGGCAACTGTCTAGCAGTGTGTGCTGCTGCTCCATGCAAGGTATTGTCCTATCTCTCAACACCCTTGTTGAAAGGGCATTTTTTCCCTTCATATGTTTTGATGTTTGTTGATAAAACTAGGATGTTTTAATCGTGTGCTAAAATGTTTCAGGGCATTTTTACCCTTCATATGTTTTGATGTTTGTTGAAAAAACTAGGATGTTTTAATCGTGTGTTAAAATGTTTCAGGGCATATTTATATTATCAGCATAATATTGTTGTTGCTCCCTCAAAGGGAAAAGAAGTTTCCAGCCTTTTTATTGTGTGTGGAACAGGTTTGTGTCGGACTGTCCGGCTGATATTGGTCAAAGTATCCGGCCAAGACGGAGTGTCCGGTCGGTGCAGGTCAGAATGTCCGGCCCTAGGTTTCCCTGGTTTTTCGCCAACAGCAGGTTTCCATTCGGATGCCCTCATCGGACTCCACCCGGACACTGGCCAGATTCTTTGGAGAACCTCTGCTAGGCCGAAGTATCCAGGGTGAAGCAACCGGAGTGTCCGGCCTAGGCCGGAATGTCCGGGGTGTTCCTGCCGGAGACTCCGGGTTAAGTGACTCCAACGGCTACATTTCTTGGGGGCCTATATAAAGGCCCCTTCTTCTACCTTTGGATATTTCTCGTTCCCCAACCTCAAGAACCCTAAAGTTGAGCCACCAAATCAATAAGATCTCCCTCTCCAACCACCCAAAGTCCTTGATCTTTGGAGAATCGAAGGAGGAGGCCTTGATCTACATCTTCACCAAAAGAGATTTTCATTTCCCCCTCATTCACTTGAGGGCCCCTTGCTCTAGTGTTTCATTGGAAACACTAGGCCTTGATTTGGTTCTTACAAGCTTGTCTTTGATTATTGTGATAACTTGCTTGCATTCGGGAGCCTCCAATTCAGTTGTGGATGTGCGCCTCAAACTTGTTGTAAAGGTGTTGGTTTCCACCTCGAAGGTTACCGATATAGTGGAAGAGTAAATTGATCCCTTTGGGGTGAGGCTCACCGGAGAATAGGGGAGGACTTTTGTGGCGTTAGTGGTTTGAAACCACCCGCTCTCCAAATGCAGACGTACTTCCCCTTAAAAGGAAGGAACTACAGGAAATCATCCTTGTGTCTCCGCGTGCTCCATTTTGGTTACCTACATCCTTTACTGCACTTTACTTATATCTTGCTATTGCTTAGTTAGTTATGCTAGTGTGACATATAGGTAAAATCACCTTAGTTGCATATCTAGAGAATTTACCTTTTGTGTCAAACCCTAAATTGAAAAAGATTAAAATTTGAAGTAGCACCTATTCACCCCCCCTCTAGGTGCCCATATGATCATTTCAATTGGTATCAAAGCCTCGGCTCTCTATTCGGGCTTAACCGCCTAAGAGTGTATGGGTAACCAAGATGAGAATGGAGGGTTGAGGCTAGCACCTTGGTGACCATGGTGGATCTCAAGAATTTGGAAACAAGCTTGAGCTCCTCCTTGGGCAACAAAATCCAATAGTTGCATCAACTAGTTGAGCAACTTGTTAAGGAAAAGATAGCCTCACCACCTCCTTCTCAAGAGGAACCCCCTCCGATTCTGAAGGTGAACTCGTCGGCTAAACCAACAGTTGAAGTAGTGGGGGATGAACATATTGCCACTAACTCCTCTAGCAAAAAGGGCAGTGGGAAGGAAGAGAACCATTCGATTCCTAGTTAGTACTCTCTCGACCCTCCGATCCCTCATCCCCATATAAATAATAGAGGTGACCCACCTATGCTAGCTGCACATTCTTTTTCTCAATTGCAATTTTTGATGAAATTTCATGTGCATAGCTCTTGCATTGATTTGTGGAATATTATTGAATAAGGACTTAAAATTGAGGATCCAACCAACTTGACAAGAAGAGAAATGGTAAATAATCAACTCAATGTCACCGTGTTGCACATGATTCAGCTTGGTGTGGGGCCAAAAGATTTTCCTCACATTGAACACCACAACACTGCCAAGGAAGCTTGGGATGCTCTCATTGTTTTGTTTGTTGGTAATGAGAGCATGAGCAGAAATCGATATGATGCCTTGAGCAATGAAGCCGAAGGATTCTATATGAAGAATGGTGAGGACCATCAAGACATGTATCAAAGACTCAAATCCACTACCACAGCTTTTAGAAATGTTGGTGCCTCTCATGTGGATGATGCTTGGATAAAAAGGAAGTATGTGAGTGCGCTCATGCCTTTCGAGCCCACCGACTTGAAGAGTCTCCAAGGAAGACACAACTACCATCTCATGACCTCCAATGAAGTTATGCAAGAGATGTCCGCCTTCAAGGTTGCTGCCAAGAATGCCAAAGATGCCCACACTCGTGCCCTTGGAATGAGCAATGGTGTTAATCTTGCCTTGAAGGCCAATGTAGTGGAGTATGAGGAATAAGAAGGAAGTGATGAAGTCCTTGCTATGAGCCACCTGAAGATGTCAAGGTTGCTCATGCTGAATACATGGCCTTTTATGCAAGGAACTTTTGGAAAGATCCCGCCAAGGCCAAGATGGAGATGCAACAAAGAAGCAACCCAAGTGGTAGAAAAGAGAATGGTTCAAGATTGAGAACTTGCTTCAACTATGGTGTCTGCTATCATTTTGTTGCTGAATGTCCATATGAGAAGAGAGAAGATCATGGTGGTGTACTTGTATTGAAGAAAAAGTCAAAGGTTACTTTCAAGAAGCCTTTCATCAAGAAGAATGCCACCAACAAGAAGTCAGCTGACATTGCATTGATAGCACATGAAGAGTTCTCATTCAATGATGAAGATGAGGAGGAAGAAGAAGAAGAAACATCAAATGGTGTGGTAGTCATCGCCACCACCTCTACATCCACCTTCTCACTCTTTGATTCTCCAAATGAGAATATCACCAACAAGAACGTCACTTGCCTTATGGCAAGAGCATCGGAGGTATCATCATCTCCTCTCTCCACCTCTATGATCAATGATGAATTAAATGATGATATAACTCTCGAGGTGAAGGAAGAATTAGTTGCTTTCTATGTTTATATAACTAACTTGCAAGGGGAGCACAAGAAGCATTTTGTGAATCTATTGAATCAACTTTCTCACACACAAGAGCTTCTTGATGAGAGATGCAAGCTTGGGAGAGATCATATTCTTGAGATGGACGCTCTAACTAATGCTCTAGAAGAAGAGCAAGAGACTAGGGAGTCTCTTGAAGAAAAACTTGAAGGCCTCGATGAGGCAAATGATCTAATTATCGCTAAACTCATTAAGGAACATGATCATGCCATTGCTAAGTATAAAAAGGCTAAAAAGGATAATATTGAGTTTGGTGTTGTCCATGACAAACTTGCTGAGGATTTCAGGAAGCTTGAGAAGGCTCGCAAGGCCTTGGAAAGTGAACTCTTGACTAATGTTGCTTCACCTAGTATTTTAATTCCTTCTAGTAGTACAAACATCTTTGAGGAAAATGCTAGGTTGAAGCGGGAGCTTGCAAAGGCCACCTTCCCCAAAGGAAACAAGTCTCTTGATGACCTTTTGAGTAAGCAAAGGTCAAATAATGAGAAAAGAGGTATTGGATATGTGTCCAAGGCTAAGAAGAATAACAACAAGAAGAAGAAGGCCAAGCCCGCACAAGTAAAAGACAGGACCATTGTGGGTAGTAATGCCACAAGTGGCAAAACTATGTCACAAGATGACTTTGCGGGAATTGCTAACCCTCACTATGTTTTAATGCGTGATTATATGGTGATGTTTATTCTCAATATGTTGGTCCTCTTGATGGTTATATTTCTTGGTCTATTTGGGTTCCCAAGATCCTTGTCACTAAAAAAAGAGGACCCATTGAAACATGGGTACCTAAAAACTAGTTTGATCTCTTGTAGAACTATGCTTCTGGCGGGTCAAAGTGGGTGGTTGATAGTGGATACACAAGTCATATGACCGAAAGCAAGGCGATAATGACGGAGATAAGGCCGAATCATGATCAAATAACCATCACATATGTCGATAAATCAAGATCTTAGATAATGGGTCTTGGCAAGGTTGTGGTTGCACACGATACTACTCGCATGGATGTCATGCTTGTTGAGACCCTTGGGTATAATTTACTTCCAGTTCATGCTCTTAGAAATATGGGCTTTGCCGTCTTTACTGATAATGATATTGTGGTTCCCTTGTGGAGCAAGACTCTAAAGGTCGTTTTTGTTGGGTACGTCGAAAATAACTTGTATGTGGTGGAATTTTCGGGGGAAACCACTACAAGTGCGATGTGCCTATTCAGAAAGGATGATGTGGGTTGGCTATGGCTTCGCCGCCTAGCCCATGTTAATATGAGAACTTTGCAAAGTCTCCACAAGGGTGGCCATATTGTTGGATTAAAAGAAAATGTTTATTTTGCCAAGATCATGTGTGCATGGCTTGTGTTGAAGGACAAATGCATGATTCTCCCCCACAAACTCAATTGAAATGGATCGTATGGGCACCTAGAGGGGGGGTGAATAGGTGCTACACCAAATTTTAATACTTTTTCAATTTTAGGCTCGACACAAAGGCAAATTCTCTAGATATGCAACTACGCAGACTTTCCCTATATGTAAACCTAACTACTAAGCGAGTAAAGGCAAGTAAGAGTGAGGAGCGAGGAAACCGTAGTGGATCACGCAGAGACACAAGATTTGTTTTACCGTAGTTCTTTCCTTGTTAAGGGAAGTATGTCTGCATTGGAGGGGTGGGCGGTACTAAGAACACCACGCCACAAGATCTAGATATTAGCAAGTAATACTAGATCAAGAATCCTCCAAGTGAATGGAGGGGAAGTGATGCGCTTGATTCGTGATGTCGATGATTGAAGTCTCCTCCTTCAGTTCCCCAAAGATCGGAGCCTTCGGGTGGTTGAAGTGAGAGATCTCGATTAGGAGCTTGAAGAACAGGTAGTACTTTTTCGAATGAATCAAGAGGTCCGACAGGAGGAGTTATTGGGGCATTTATACCCCTTGTCCAAACTTGGTCGTTGGAGAAGTTGGGGGCCGGATTATCTGGCCCAATTGGGGGCCGGATTATCCGGCTAGGGCTATCCTCCGCCCTAGAGTCGTATTTTCCTGGGGGAAATCCGCCCTCCATACCGCACGACGTGCCTTGCCTCCCTTTGCAAACTTTCCTGGGGGCGGATTATTTGGCCCCCTTTTTGGGGCGGATTATCCGGCTTGGGAAAAAACACTGGCCCTGGCCGGACAATCCGAGAGATATTCTGCCCCCTTACTGCATGACGCGCCTGGCCAACCTTTGCAAAACTTCTCGTGGGGGAGGATTATCTGGGCCCCTGTAGGGATGGATTATCCGGCCTGGGCAAAAACTACGGCCCTAGCTGAACAATCCGAAGAATAATCCGCCCACCCTACTACATGATGCGCCCTGCCCGCGTTTGTTGTTTGGGATAGGCTGGAATCCGGCCCTCGACAGGGGCGGATAATCCGCCCCCAACAACTGATTTTGGCTGCTTTTCATATGAACAATCATCTGCAGCACTTAGCACACATGAGATGATCCATGGTATTGTTATCTAACACACAAAACACTAGAGATCATGAAATGTTCTTTCAATCTCCCATTTTTTGGTGTTAGATGACAATACTAGGATTTGCAATAGAGATCTCCTAACAACATCATTTTAAGGATGAAAGAGACCCTCCTAAATGTGTGCATAATTAGAATATTTGTATTTGAATACAAATGCACATAAATAGGTACGAGGCTATTTCATTGGAATGGAATCTACATACAAATGACAAATTAGAACAAAAACATCATACCACCATGAGAGAGAAGTCCTCAATATATATAATATAAGGATAGTTAACATGATAACCAATATTGAGGCCTTCCACCATGAGAAAGATAACCAGTATGATAGAAGATATAGCCAATATGACAGATGGATCCATAATCACTGATGGATAAATCCATAAGATAATTCCAGTGATAAATCCACAACTGAACCACAGTGCCACACACAAACATAGTCTTATACAAACTCACGAATAAAAGTTCAACGCTAAATGGGCACAAGCGAAAATAAAAACGAAACGATAAAGTGCAAATGCTTGCGCCCGACCCATGCAAATCCATGATAACCTAATAGAACTACTTCTCCCCCTTTGGCATTGAAACGCCAAAAAGGAAGAAGAGTGATGCTAGCATCCCAAGATATCACTCATAGTCCTCATCATCTTCCTCGTCCCCGTCCTCATCATCATACTCCTCCTCATCTTCCTCTTCCTCTTCCTCGTCAGCTGGTGAAGTGGGCTCCTTCGCTAGGGCAGGAAACGGGTGGCGCTCGAGATCTCCATAGTTGAGTCCAGAGGTGTTCCACTGAGCATACGGAGTGGGAGCAGCAGGAGCTGGGGGTGCCTGACGCTCCAGACACATGGTAAAGAATGAGCTGTTGGGTATGAGCCATCTTGTGGCACTGCTTGTACGCCTCGTACTGCCCCTTGTGAGTATTCACCCCCATGCACAATATGTTCCACTGAAACCAATTCAGTTGCTTCACCTCACGAGCAATAGGAGGCACTGGGGGCCTACGAGCACTAGTACGAGTATCCCTCATAAGACCCTCTAGAGCAGAAGATGGATGAGCGGTCTTCCTTGACTTGTTGTAGATCTTCTTCACCTTATGCTCAACATCATAGTGGAATTCCTCATGGGGAAGCAAGTACTTGATTAGCATCATGATGTAAGGGGCATAAGGAATGGAGAGCCTATTAAACATGGCATCAGTCAACTCATGATAGATGAATTCCATCACATCCAGCTTGTAGTCCACAATCTCATCCTCACAGGTGGCAACCTCATAAGAAAAAGTGAGCAGTTGAACCAAGCGGCCACGAATATTGTAATTGTTTACCCCACTAGGCGTTATGGAGTCACAGAAAACACCAACCAACCGAGCATAAAGAGTGGAGAGGCCTGCAAGTGTACGCACAATACCATCAGAAGCCGTGCAGGGAGAGAGAGCAGCATCCTTGTTGGGCTTGAGTTGAGTGATGATACGATGGCCACACGGACGATCCGACCATTGAACAGATAGCCAAGCACCCTAGCGAAAGTCCGATAGTTAGATTGCATCATAGTGTCACGGGTCATCCACTTCATAGTGCAGTTTTCATTGCCACAAATTACCAGAGTGGAGAAGAATTGCTTCACCACCTTGGAGTCATAGGAGCACTGCAAGGCCATAAGAGTATGCAGCCCCATCCTATTAGTCACAACCATAGCATCAACAAGTTGAGGCTTCTCCTTAGCCTCAGCAATAACCATGGGACGCATAGGACGAATCTTCAGAGATGAATAGACGTCCTCATAGATGAACTTCTAGTCAGCACACCAAAAACAAGAATCCCCAAGTTGTCCATCTCTCTCAGATTCCTCATACAGATCATGATGAAGAATAGAGGAGTAAGTGATGGGATCCATTGCCTTATAGTTGACCCTTGGTGCCTTACCCTTCCTCTTGGCGACACCCCTCCTGGCCTTTTCCTTCCTTGCTTGTTAGCCATCCATTCAGCCTCTCTTTGCCACCTCCGTAATTCAACCTCGTCCATGATACCACCTTCTCCATCGGGCCTAAAATAACGACCACGGGGACGACGCTTGTATGTATTAGGAGCACTGGAACCACCTGTGAAAAGAATAAGATGGGTAGCAAGGTGATAAGTATACACCCAAGTCTAAGAGGGATGTAGAAACAGTAGACCAACAATCCACAGCTCAAAATACATTATGCAAAAAATCTGAGAAATTCTGAACCAGAGGTGAATTTGCCAAGCCGGATAATCCGGCCTAGCCAGGGGCGGATAATCTGGCCCTGACGAAAATTTCAGAATCATCCCAGATTGAGTGCATCAAAGTAGATCGGGCACAGGTATTGCAAGACTACGATTTCTAACTAGAATATGAACCACAAGGCGACCCCTAGTCCAAGTTCCACCAACAATCAACACATCTATACAAAAGATGGTAGAGAGGGAGTTACCCTCACTCATTGAAGGAAGAACACGGAGGAGAAGGTACCCGGATGCATGGGGAAGAAGATTCGAGGGAGGCCCAGAGAATCCGGTGGCCGGAACGGCTCTGGGGAGGGCTGGGGCGGCATGCGGCAGCTTGGGGAGAGAGGGAGTCAGGGAGAAGAACTGCTCTGTTTGAGCTCTTCCCCTCGTCGCCCTTCCCTTAGTAGACAAAAACCGCAAGGTGTGGATTATCCGGGCCCCACTTGGGGCGGATAATCCGGTCCATTTTTTGAATTTCTGTTGAACACAGATTCAGGCCCGCGCATCCTAGACAAACCACCACAAGAGAAACAAAGGACTTTTGTGCAAGAATAGATGGCTCGGGATAGAAAAGGCTTGGGTTTAGACAACCAAACTGAGATGGTACTACACACCCAAGATTGTAAGAACCAAATCGAATAAAAGCCAAAATTGGGTCTGTTTTCCATAAGAACACAAGATATGCAAGAAACTCCAAAAAGATCCACATGGAACCAACTCTTCTTACGGAAGAGGGCGGTGGCCGAGGCCACCATGTTGGAGTGCATGGTATGACACCGCGAAGATATATCTTGGGTTCATGACCAATACTCATCAATAAGCTCACATATCACAAAATGATATTAAGAGAAATGATTTTTCTTGATTTCGGCATTATGAGGGGAGGGTTAGCCCAATCAATTAGGACCACACTCCCCCTATATCCATGCCCACACCTAAACCAAATAAAGGAGGAGATGTAAGTGGGTATGCATGAGTAATCAAGACAAACTCCTTGAATCAATGATATTTAGCTCATTCCTCAAATAACAAAACCTTGCTTCATCAAGTGGCTTCGTGAAAATATCAGCAAGTTGGTTCTTCATGCTCACAAAGGATATATCAATATCACCACGAGCAACATGATCCCGAATAAAATGATTGCGAATCTCAATATTCTTTGTCCTTGTAAGCTACACCGGATTGTATGCAATTTTAATTGCACTTTCATTATCACATAAAAGAGGCACTTTGTCACAGTTGACACCGTTTGCCTCATCCATAATAATTGAGTACATGCACTTGCAGCAGCCACATATTCAACTTTGGCGGTGGAGAGAGATATACAATTTTGTTTCTTTGAAGACAAACATAACAAAGACCTTCCCAAAAATTGACAAGCTCCAGAAGTTGATTTCCTATCATCCTTGTCACCAGCCCAATCTAAATCAGTATAACCACATAGAGAGAAATTGGAGCCCTTGGGATACCATAAACCAAAATTAGGGGAATGAATCAAATATCAGCAGATTCTCTTGACCGCCACTAAGTCGCTTTCTTTAGGAGCCGCTTGATACCTTGCACACACACCTACACTCAACACAATATCGGGTCTAGATGCGCAAAGGTAAAAGAGAGCCGATCATGGACCAGTATACCTTTTGGTCCACATCTTTACCATTATGATTGAGTTCAAGATGGCATTTAGTTTGCATCGGTGTGGCGACGCCATTAAGATCAGTCATCTTGAACCTCTTGAGCATGTCTTGGATGTACTTTGCTTGATTTATGAAGGTTCCTTCTCTAAGTTGTTTGAACTCAAATCCAAGAAAGAACTGTAACTCCCCCATCATAGACATCTCAAACGATCATAAGCTTTGAAAAATTGTCATTAAAAGCTTTATTAGTAGAGCCAAAGATAATGTCATCTACATACAGTTGGCATACGAAGAACTCCTCCTTAACCTTCTTAGTAAAAAGAGTGGGATCGATTTTCCCAACCTTGAACCCACGGTCTAGCAAAAGCTCTTTGAGGTGCTCATACCACACACGTGGGGCTTGTTTAAGGCCATAGAGCACCTTATCGAGTTTGTAAACATGGTTCGGGAAGTTGGGATCCTCGAAACCTGGGGGTTGCTTTACATATACCAACTCATGTAGAGGACCATTTAGAAAAGCACTCTTAATGTCCATTTGTTGTAATTTAAAATTATTATGAGCTGCATAAGAAAGGAGGATACAGATAGACTCAAGTTGAACCACTAGAGCATAAGTCTTGCCGAAGTCGATGCCTTCAACTTGGGAAAAGCCTCGTGCCACGAGTCTTGCCTTGTTTCTTACAACAATTCCATTCTCATCTTGCTTATTCTTGAAGATCCACTTTGTGCCGATAACATTGCGGCAATCTTTGGGCTTCTCTACTAATTTCCAGACCTTGTTGCGCTCGAAATTATTTAACTTCATGCATAGCAACAACCCAGTTCGGATCTTCAAGAGCTTCAAACACCTTCTTGGGTTCCATCATGGATATGTGAGCTTGATGATCACTGAAGCTTGCTAGCTCCCTTCTTATGGACACCCTTCGTATGAGGTCACCTACAACTTTATCAAGAGTGTGTCCTCTTAATTCGAGGTTGCTTTCTGCACGAGCTTTGAGACAAAGTTCAATCAGCTTATTGTTTCTAGGAGGAATTTCTTCGTCATTTGAGTCTTCGTCGGGACCACTAGCTTGACCTTGATCAACAACTTGTTCAGCGAGAACGGGAGATGAAGAACCTTGCCCTTGATTTTGATCAACAGGCATAACAGGAGGATGTTGCTGTTCTAAGTCTTCAGGGCCGGATAATCCGGCAGGGGGAGTGGCCGGATAATCCGGCCAGAGAGTTCTTGGTCCTTCTTGATCATCTTGGATGCTTCTGGCACAAGTTGGAGAAGGTTCGGATAATACGGTGTCACCCAGAAAATCCGGCCTAGGAGTTGCATCTTTTTCTTGGTTGTTCTGTTCGTTCCTTGCATTCGATGTAGTATGACCGGATAATCCGGCTTCACCCAGAAAATCCGGCCTGGAGCTTCCAGAAACTTCATATGATGGATGACCTTCAACAGGTTGAGATGTTGGTGGAGTGGTTTCTCCAGCGAGTGGATCTTGTTGAGCTTGTGTCGATGAGGGCTCTACTTGAGTAGAGCATTGTCCTTCCCGATTCGCCACAAGGGGTTCCTCAATGGGGAGGAAAAATCCCACACCCATTCTTCTTATGGCATCTTGGGATATTTCAACATCTGGATCACAAACATCAACTTGCCCTACATGGGAGCCATCATTTTCCTCGAACACCACACTACAAGATTCTACAATAGTCCCAGAGAGCTTATTGTAGACTCTATAAGTGTGGGATTCGGCACCATAACCAACAAAAATTCTTTCTAAAGCCTTAGACTCAAATTTAAATAAACAAACTCCTTTGATAAGAAAGAAACACGTACAACCAAATACCCAGAAGTATGAAATGTTGGCCTTGTTACCGGTAAGTATTTCATAAGGTGTCTTGTCCAAGATTTTGCGGAGGTAAATCCGGTTGGATGAATGACATGCGGTGGAAATGGCTTCAGCCCATAAGTTATATGGTGACTTGAATTCAGCCAACATAGACCTTGCTATATCCATTAAAGTCCGGTTCTTCCTCTCGGCTATACCATTTTGTTGAGGGGTGTATGTAGCGGAATATTGGTGTCTTATCCCCTCTTCACTTAGGAATTCATTTAGAGTGTAGTTCTTGAACTCAGAGCCGTTATCGCTTCTAATTGCCAATATAGGGACATTGTGTTGACGCTGAACCCGTTGGTAAAATTGATGACCATTTGTTGAGTCCACTCTTCAGCTTGAATAAGTATACCCATGTATATCTTGAATAATCATCAACAATTATGAGGAAATATTTCTTCCCACCAAGGCTCGCATGAGACAGAGGACCAAAGATGTCCACATGAAGGAGCTCCAAAATCCTCTTTGATGAAATAATTGTTTTTCTTTGATGGGGAGAGTCATGCATCTTCCCTTCAACACAAGCCCTGCAAACACAATCTTTGGCAAAGGAAACATTTTCTTTTAGAATAATTTATAAAGTTATCGTATTGACATGGGTTAGACGACGATGCTATAACCAACCCGCGTCGGCCTTTCTGAAAAGACACATCAGACCTACAGTGGGTTTCCCCAAAAAGGCCACCACATACAGGTCATTTTCGACATATCCAATGAAAGCAACCTTTAGAGACTTGCTCCACAAGAGTACCACTAAATCACCATCAATTAAAACTGCAAAGCCCATCTTACCATGGGGACAAACAGAAAGTAAATTTTAACCGAGGGTCTCAACAAGCATGACATCCACGAGTGAAATATCGTGGGAAGCCACAACCTTACCAAGACCCAATACCTCGGATTTTGACTTATCACCATAGGGGACGGTTATTCGATCATGGTTTGGCCTCATCTCCATGATAATCTCCTTGATTCTGGTCATATGACTTGTGCACCCGCTATCGAGCACCCATTTAGAACCACTGGAAGCATAGCCCTGCAAGAGAATTAATTCTTGGTTTTAGGTACCCGTTTTTCAATAGGTCCTCTCATGTTAGTAACAATAGGATTTGGAACCCAAATAGACCAAGAAATATAATTATCAAACGGACCAACATAACTAGCATAAACATCACCATAGTAATCACAAAATAATTCATAATTAGGATTATTAGACCCTGCAAAACCAATATAGTTAGTTTTGTCCTTTGTGATGGTGCTTGTCTTTGCTTGAACAGTTTTGCTTTTCTTCTTCTTGTTCTTCTTCTTCTTGGTCTTGGAACATAGCCAAGTCCCTCTTTTCCATTGCTTGCCCTTTGCTTACCAAGGATCTCATCTAGGACTTCCTTACCTTTGGGTTGGGATCCCTTGGCAAGTTCATCTTTCAACCTAGCATTTTCTTCAATGACATCTTCATGTCCACATGATGGTGTAGAGGTGCTAGGCATATCATACTTGTCCAATCGAGTTTGGAGATGATCACGAGACTCATTTAGAGTAGAGTGTTCACTCTCTAATGCCTTGTAGGCAATATCAATTTTCTCTAATTTCTCAGAGAGTCTAGCATGAGCAGCCCCAAAGTCAATCTGCTCCTTCTTTAATTTCTTTACCTTGGCAAGAGCATTATCATGTTCCTTTATGAGCTAGGCTATAACCTCGTCATGTGACTCCTCAATTGACTCAAGCCTCTCCTCTAAAGAGACTCGAGTCTCTTGTTCCTCTTCTAGAGCATTCTTCAAAGATGCAATCTACATGCAATCCTCTCTTTCAATTCTGCCCTTTTCTTTGAGGAGCCCTTCGGAGTGAGCAAGTAGGCTCATGAGAGCCTCAAAATGTAGTTTGTGCTCACCTTACAAGTTAGTGATAAAATGGTCCAAAGCAATAACTTATTCCTTTACTCTAAGACTTGTATGATCATCCATATCAATATTCATAGTAGTCTTAGGAAAAGAAGAGATAGAGGATGATACCTCGGAACCTCTTGCCATAAGGCAAGTGACGTTCTTGTTGATGACGTTTTCATTGGGAGAGTCAAAGAGCGATGTGGGGGTAGATGTGGTGGCTATTGCAGCCACCTCTTGAGTGTTATCTTCATCCTCTTTATCTTCACTTGCGGATGAATACTCCTGTTGTGCCACCAAAACAATCTTAAGTTGCTTCTTGTAGGGAGCATTTTTCTTGACGAACGGCTTCTTTCGAGGTGCCTTGGACTTTTCCTTGAGGATGAGCCTGCCCCCCATTATTTTATCTACTTTGATAGGGACACTCAGCCACAAAGTGCAAATGGTCTCCACAATTGTAGTAAGTTCTCAGTTTTGGGCCGTTTTCCTTTTGCCCACTTGACCCATTCTTGCGCTCAAGTTCAGATTTAGCCTTGGCTGGGTCTTTCCAAAAGTTTCTTGCGTAGAAGGCCATGTACTCACCATGAGCACGCTTGACCTCCTCGGGACAGCTCATGGAGACAATGTCAAACCCTCTATCATCTTCATCTTGTTCAACAACATTGCCCTTTAATGCTACATTTACGCCTTTTTAGATCCCAATTGCCCGAGCACAAGCATCTTCGGCATTCTTAGCTGCCACTTTAAAAGCCACCATTTCTTGCATGACTTCATTGGAAGTCATTTGGTGGTAGTTGTGTCTACCTTGCAAACTCTTCAAGTCCGGGGGCTCAAATGGCATGAGAGCACTCACATACTTTCTTTTGATCCAAGAAGAATCAATATGAGTGGCGCCATGCTTTCTAAATGTTGTTGCAATGCTCTTGAGCCTTCTATACATATCTTCATGGTCCTCACCATCCAACATGTAGAATCCTTCAGCTTCATTTCTTAGAGCATGATACCTATTTCTTCTCATGCTTTCATTTCCGATGAACAAGTCAGTGAGAGCATCCGAAGCTTCCTTGGCGGTGTTGAGGTGTTCAATATGTGGCATGTCCTTGGGACCCACACCAAGTTGAATAATGCGAGGAGCCATTGCATTGAGTTGACTCTCCACTACTTCTCTTCTTGTAAAGTTGGCGGAGTATCCAATGTGGAGGCCATCTTCAATGATCCTCCAAAGCTCAATGGACGAACTACACACATGAGATCTCATTAAGAATTGTCATTGATTAAATGAGGATGCGGTAAGCTTGGGTGGATCACCCCTATTGTTTATATGAGGGTGAGGGATTGGTGGGTCGAGAGAATATAGGTGAGAGACCTCACTATAGTCCTCCTTGCCACTTCCCTTCTTTGAGGAGGAGCCATTATTTTTCTCACAACCCAACTCGTCTTCCTTGGAGTTAGCATTAGTTTTCTCCTTAGATAGTGGAGTGGAGGCCTCAGAGGTAGATGGAGGTGGGGCTGTATATGAAGTGAGACGAGCAATAATTTGCTACATCTCTTCCATTTTGGACTCAAAGGATTTCAACAAGGTTGTTTCCAACATCTTGAGATCATCCATTGTGACCTTGTCTATAGCCTCACTCCCATCTCCCTTAGTACCCATACTTCTCTTAGGCTATTAAGCCCGAATATAGAGCCGAGAGATACCAATTGAAATGGATCGTATGGGCACCTAGAGGGGGGGTGAATAGGTACTACACCAAATTTTAATACTTTTTTAATTTTAGGCTCGACATAAAGGTAAATTCTCTAGATATGCAACTACAGAGAATTTCCCTATATGTAAACCTAACTACTAAGCGAGTAAAGACAAGTAAGAGTGAGGAGCGAGGAAACCGTAGTGAAGCACGCGGAGACACAAAATTTGTTTTACCGTAGTTCCTTCCTTGTTAAGGGAAGTACGTTTGCGTTGGAGGGGTGGGCGGTACTAAGACCACCATGCCACAATAGGCCTCACCCTGTTCTCCGATGGATCTCGCCACCAAAGGCCTGATCCACCTTTCCACTATTGGCACCCTTCGAGTCAGGAACCAGTGCCTTTACACAACTAGCAGGACACACATCCACAACCGAACTAGAGGCTCCCGTAATGACAACAAGCTGCCACAAGAACAAAAATTATCAAAATCGAAACACAGGATCTAGATATTAGCAAGTAATACTATATCAAGAATTCTCCAAGTGAATGGAGGGGAAGTGATGCGCTTGATTCATGATGTCGATGATTGAAGTCTCCTCCTTCGATTCTCCAAAGATCGGAGCCTTCAAGTGGTTGAAGCGAGAGATCTCGGTTAGGAGCTTGAAGAAATGCTAGTACTTTTTCGATTGAATTAAGAGGTCTGATAGGAGGAGTTATTGGGGCATTTATACCCCCTGTCCAAACTTGGTCTTTGGAGAAGTTGGGGGCTAGATTATCTGGCTGGAGCAATCCTCCGCCTCAGAGTCGGATTTTCTGGGGGGAAATCCGCCCCATGCCGCACAACGCGCCTTGCCTCCCTTTGCAAACTTTCCTAGAGGTGGATTATCTGGCCCCCTTTTTGGGGCGGATTATCTGGCTCTTATTCGGCCTGGGCAAAAACACCGACCATGGCCAGACAATCCGAGAGATATTCCGCCCCACTTACTGCATGACGCGCCTGACCAGCCTTTGCAAAACTTCTCGGGGGCGGATTATCTGGCCCTCTGTAGGGGCGGATTATTTGGCCCAGGCAAAAACTCCGGCGATGGCTGGACAATCCGAAGAATAATCCGCCCCCATACTGCATGACACGCCTTGCCCATGTTTGTCGATTGGGCTAGGCCGGATTATTCGTCCATTGGCAGGGGCGGATAATCTACCCCCCAACAACTGATTTTGGCTGCTTTTCATATGAACAATCATTTGCAACACTTAGCACACATGATATGATCCATGGTATTGTTAACTAACACACAAAACACTAGAGATCATGAAATATTCTTTCACCAATAACATTGTAAAGTCCAATAGGATCTTGGAGCTTCTTCACGTGGATCTCTTTGGTCCTCCATCTCATGCAAGTCTTGGTGGGAAGAAATATTGTTTGGTGATTGTTGATGGCTACTCAAGATATGCATGGGTATACTTCTTCAAGTTGAAGAGTGAGACCCAACAAAACTTCATCGAATTCGTCAATATGGTTCAACGTCAATACAATGTCCTCGTGTTGGTGATAAGAAGCAACAACGGCACCGAGTTCAAGAACTACACCTTGAATGGATTTCTTAGTGATGAGGGGATAAAACATCAATATTCCGCTGCATATACCCCTCAACAAAATGGTGTAGCTGAGAGGAAGAATCGGACATTAATGGATATGGAAAGGTCCATGTTGGCGGAGTTTAGGTCTGCATACAACTTTTGGGTTGAGGCAATCTCCACCGCATGCCATGCATCAAAAAGGTTCTAGCTCTACAAAAAGTTGATCAAGACTCCATATGAGATACTTATCGGTAACAAGCCCAACGTTTAATACTTCCGGGTGTTTGATTGTAAGTGTTTCTATCTCATAAAAGGTGTTCATTTGTCCAAATTTGATTCCAAAGCTTTAGAGGGTATTTTTGTTGGCTATGGTCTCGATTCCCACACTTATAGAATCTATGATAAACTCTCCGGGGTTGTCATAGACTCGTGTAGTGTGGTTTTTGAAGAATATGATGGCCCTCAAGCGAGGCGTGTTGATGTTTGTGATGTAGATGATGAAATACCTCAAGATGACATAAGAAGAATGGGTGCGGGATTCATCCGCCTAGTTGAGGAACCCCTTGTGGTGGATCAAGAAGAACTACGCTCTACTCAAGTGGATCCCTCATCTTCACAGCATTAACAAGCTCCTATTGATGAAGCCAATGATGACACAAGCCAAAGGAAAGCTGAGAACCCCCACCATGTTGATCAGGATGGAAGCTCCAGGCCAAATTATCTGGCCTCTCCATTGACCGGATTGTCTAGCCCTCCGCAGTCAATTGCACAAGTTGAGTCATCCGCAAGATCATCTCGACGCCTCTCAATAAGTATGCCTGATCAATACCAAGATCAACCTGTACCTCATGATGATGAGAACGAACCCACTGATGGTCAAGGTCAAGTTGAAGGTCAAGACGAGGACCAAAATGATGAAAAGATCCCCACAAGAAACAATAAGGAGATCGAAACTCGCCACAAAGCTAGAGTGGACAGATTGTTGGAAACAAGAGACCACACTCTTGAAAATGTTCTTGGTGATCTAAGGAGTGGAATGTCCACTCGAGATCAATTGAAGCATTTTGGTGAGCATCAAGCTCATATATCCATGGTGGAGCCCAAGAAAGTGTGGGAAGCTCTTGAAGATTCAGATTGGTTAGAAACCATGCATAATGAGCTCAACAACTTCGAGAGAAACAAAGTTTGGAAGTTAGTAGAAAAGACCAAAGATTTTCACAATGTTATTGGCACTAAATGGATATTCAAGAACAAGAAAGATGAACATGGAATTGTTGTGAAGAACAAGGCAAGATTGGTAGCTCAAGGGTTCTCTCAAATTAAAGGCATTGATTATGGAGAGACCTATGCTCCCGTGGCTCGCCTTGAGTCTACCCGTATCTTTCTTGCATATGCTACACATCATAACTTTAAATTGCAACAAATGGATGTGGAAAGTGCTTTTCTAAATGGTCCATTACAAGAGTTGGTTTATGTTAAGCAACACCCAGGATTCGAGGATCCCAACTTCCCAAATCATGTCTACAAGCTTGATAAGGCGCTCTATGGGATTAAACAAGCTCCATGCACGTGGTATGAGCACCTTAGGGAGTTGTTGTTTGACCGTGGGTTTGAAGTTAGGAAAATTGATCCCACTCTTTTTACTAAGAAAATTAACGGGGAGCTTTTTGTTTGCCAAATATATGTTGATGATATTATCTTTGGGTCGTCTAACAAAGCATTTAATGATGAATTTTTGAAGCTTATGACTGACAGGTTTAGGATGTCTATGATGGGAGAGTTGAGGTTATTCCTTGGTTTTGAGATCAAGCAAGTAAGAGGAGGAACTTTCTTGAATCAAGCCAAGTATACTCAAGGCATGCTCAATAGGTTCAATATGAAGAACTAAATGGAGCTCCTACTCCCATGGCAACCAAGACTCATCTTGAACTAAATCCAAATGGTAAAGATGTGGATCAAAAGGTATACTAGTCCATGATTGGTTCTTTGCTTTACCTTTGTGCATCTAGATCCGATATAGTGTTAAGTGTAGGAGTATGTGCAAGATATCAAGCGGCTCCTAAAGAAAGCCACTTGATGGCTGTCAAAAGAACCTTTCGATATTTGGTTCAAACCCCAAACTATGGTGTGTGGTATCCTAGGGGCTCAACTTCTATCTTTGTGGGTTACACGGATTTGGATTGGGCTGGTGACAAGGATGATAGAATATCAACCTCCAGGGCTTGCTAAATTCTTGGTAGGTCCTTGGTGTGTTGGTCCTCCAAGAAGCAAAATTGTATATCTCTCTCCACCACCGAATCTGAATATGTGGAAGCCGCCAGTGCATGCATCACGAGTGCATATTTGCATCATGTTTTACATTATTATTTTTCATTGTCGATGTAGGATTTTGGTATTTTACGGTGCTCACGCGCACATTTTATGTCTATTTTCACTAGGATCAGG
The DNA here is from genome assembly GCA_910589775.1 of Avena eriantha. Lineage (NCBI taxonomy): Eukaryota > Viridiplantae > Streptophyta > Magnoliopsida > Poales > Poaceae > Avena > Avena eriantha. Next base: position 152,542,832 of record OU342746.1, on the reverse strand, counting down.
ACAGATGATGGATCTAATGGATACAATTATTGAAGCAGTTGTACTGTGGAGAAAAGGAGTCAAAAACAACGTGAATCGCTTATTTGGGAAATATTAATAATACCAGAAGTGAACAAGGGAGGCAGAGAGCAACGACCAATTATACGGTGGGAGAATTTCTTCCGCCTGTATAGCTCCGGCCGTATAGTTGGCGCCACCTCCGCCTCGTCAAATAGTTTCACCCCGTACCATTGGTTCGAAGAGATGACATACAGAACAGCCAGAAATTGCTGAAACCTCACCTCTAGAAGGCATCTGGAGGGGGAACTATCCACAAGGGATCCATCTTTGCCCTGCGCAGATCCGGGAGGCTAAGGCATCGATCTTCATCATCCACCACTGCATCACAACCATCTCCATCCATCCCATCTACATCTTATCTAGATCTTGTTTTAATTCCTATACTCGTTGTGGATTTATACAAGTACTATTCATCTATGATTGTTTCCATTATCATTGCCATGATGTTGATTGCCTCCATGTATGAGTAGATCATTAGTTCTTGGGGAGATGGAGAAATCCTAGTATGAGATTGAAATAAGATAAAGTCTATTATGATATTCATCGCTGTGACCATGTGTTAGATTCTCTACATCTTGATGTTGAGAGAAGTCGACCTCTCAATATTTGCCTCTCATAGGGACTTCATGGAGGGAACTACTTGTTGGTAGACGGAGGCGTGCTAGCACTTACAGTGACTATAAAGCTGTTGGCACTCCTTACGTATCAACTTGGCAAATCGAGGAAACTCACGGAACACTATCCATGCCATGGGATACGTCCTACGGGATTACATTCCTTAATAGCGCAGTAATTCGATTGATGTCGATTGCTGACTGTTGTGGTTATGAGGATGATGTGAGCAGCGGTTGTTGCCTATTCGTCCATATACGGAGTTCCTCCCTCACATACATAGTTGAGAATGTTCATGATAATAATATTTATCTTAGATCTTTACAATACTAGTGGTGTATCCGCTACTTCCTGAGAACACTTTTTCCCTACTGCAGTTCCAATCTTTTTTACATACACGATACTTACTTTCTGTATTAAGTTACTTTGCTTTACTTTATTATTGCTCTTATACCCAAAACCCCAAAACACCTTTTTACACAATACTCACATTTTATCTTGTTACTTAGATCTTTATCTAGCATTTCTATCGCGATATTTATTTTAAGAATTATTAGACTTCGGACTCCTGCTCCCTGTGGGATCGATATCTTTATTTTGAAACTTGCTACAAACAATCTGCGCACTTGCAGTCATCAAGCTATTTTGTGGCACCGTTGCGGGGGAGCTAAGCATTGTAGGTCATTTAGTTTTTGTTTATTTATTTTTGTCTTGCTAAATTTTGTTTTGAGTTACAGGTTTCCACCAACATGATGGAGTTTGATCATATGACTAGTGCTAACCCACTCAATCACTTTGGGAAGCCCTATGATATTTATAAAAGAGACAACTCCAATGAGAAGACAAGGGGGTTTGAAATAAATCCTCTACTACTCAGTATTCTACATAAGAAGCAATTTACTGGATATGAAGAAGATCCTGATCCATATGAGCATATTGCATGTTTTAAAGATATATGTGGCACTTTTCTATTGACGGGATATACCACCGATGAGGTAAGGGTTAAACTTTTTAGTCAAACTTTGACAAGTATAGCTCTCTCATGGTATAGATCTCTCCCCCTGAAGCCACTACTACCTGGGATAATTTAGCCTGTGAATTTCTATCAAAATATTATTCATCATCGAAATCTTTTGGAATCAGGCATCTTATAATGACTTGGAAGAATCGTTCTAATGAAGTACTAGTAAGAGATTACATTAGATTTAAAGATTTACTATGACTATGTCCTCATCATGATTTGCCTAAATGGTATTTACTACATATCTTTTATTGCGGTTTAATTGAACCTAATAAAATTGAACTAGACTCTTTCGCGGAAGGAGACTTTATGAATCTTCCTATACCTAAAGCTTGGGCTTTACTTAATAGAATTTGTGATCATAGAGTTTCATGGAATTTTGGTCTAGGAAGTGAAGGAGGCGTAGAAATAGAGCATGATTGTATTCATGACTATAATAAAAAAATCTCATGTGAAAGAATTGTATAAAGAACTTTATCTGGATTCAGATCTTGTGTTGCAAGTTGTTAAAGCTTTTACAGAACATATTAAATCTCCAAAGGAGGGTCCAGTCAAGTATGATTCGCCACCCGAACCAGAAAAGAAAAGAGAAGATAAAGCAACACTTGCCTTCGTCGAACCAATATATGAAGTGCCTTTCCCTAACACTGCACAAAAGAATATGAACAGGTCAAAGCAGTACAGGAAAAGAGGGAAGAGGAAAGTGTGCCAGAAGTTGTGAAACATCTGAAGGAAACCAAAGATGAAGAGGTAACCAAGGAAGCAATTATGGCTATGTACTCACATTGTAACATAGTTGAACTTAATGTAGAGACTTCCATATTGGTTGAAGGTAAAACAAAGGTAAAAGATGTGGGTAAGCCTATTCTTCCCTACATATTTAATGAAACCTCTCATTACAGTTTATGTGATCTTGGCACTGAAGTTAATGTTATATCTTATGATTTCTACCTAGAAATAAAAGAAGAAATAGAACCGGCTACAATTGAGAATACTGATATAACAATTATGTTAGCGAATAAAAATCTTAGAATTCCAATGGGAGTACTTGACAATGCAACAGTCACAATTGGCAACAAAAAAATTCCAATCGATTTTGTGGTTGTTGATATGCCAGCTGACACTTTTTGCCCTATTATATTTGGAAGAACCTTTTTGGGTGATATAGGTGCCTATGTTAATTTCAAGAAGGAGATTGTGTCTCTTAAGCTTGGGGGAACATAAAACAAATTCCATTTTTCCAAAGTTAAAGACAGGCCTCCACAAATACAAGAAGAAGAGGAAGAGAGAACCATTGAGGAAATGGCAGCTCTTTTCTTTGGTAATCAAGAAGAAGAAATAAATGAAGATCCAAATTATGAAGAAATAGTTATGGAGGACAAATCCCTAGAAGAACTAGAAGATGAATTTGATTCACTTCCTATTTTGGGACCTCCAACTGATGAGGCTTTTGAAGAGCCAGAAAAGAGAGGGGACAAGGAACTACCACCCCCAGAGTTGAAGACTCTACCAGATAATCTCAAATACAGTTTTTAGATTATACCAATAAATTTCCTGTTATTATTAGTGCTAAACTTTCAGGAGAAGAAGAATAAGAGCTCATGAGGATACTTAAGGAGCATCGCCAAGCCTTTGGGTACTCAATGGATGACTTGAAGGGCATTAGTCCCATGATAGCCGTCCATCAGATATTCATGGAAGAAGGTGCAAAACCAGTTGCGGAATTTAATAGAAGATTGAAGCCTGAAATGAAAGAAGTGGTAAGAAAAGAAATTGTACGCCTACTAGACGCAGGTATAGTTTATCGAGTTAAAGAGAGTGATTGGCTAAGTCATGTTCATTGTGTCCCTAAGAAGAGCGGTTTTATTGTTGTTCCTAATTAAAACAATGAACTAATACCCACTAGAACTATTGTTGGGCATAGGATATGCATAGACTTTAGGAAACTAAATAAAGAAACTAGGAAAGATCACTATCCATTACCGTTCATAGATCAAACTTTAGAAAGGTTAGCAAACCATACTCATTTTTGTTACTTGGATGGATACTCGGGTTTCTCTCAAATAGCTGTTCATCTGGATGACAAACTTAAAACAACTTTCATAAGTCCTTACATTTTACATGCTTATCGACGTATGCCTTGTGGTCTATGTAATTCTCCAGCTACTTTTCAACGATGTATGACTGCTATTTTTGCTGATATTATAGAACTTATAATGGAAGTATTTATGGATGACTTTTCCATCTATGGAACTTCATTTACCAGTTGCTTGGATAATCTCAAGAAAGTTTTGCAGCGTTGTGAAGAAACTAATCTTGTTCTAAACTAGGAGAAGTGCCACTTTATGGTCAAAGAAGGTATAGTCCTCGGACACAAGGTATCAGGTAAGGGAATTGAAGTTGATAGAGGTAAGGTTGAAGCAATAGAGAGAATGCCACCACCTAGGGATATTAAAGGTATAAGAAGTTTTCTTGGTCATGTGGGTTTTTACAGAAGGTTCATTAGAAATTTCTCTATGATATCTAAACCTTTGACTAACCTCTTGTAAAAGGGAATGAGATTTAATTTTGATGATAAGTGTCTTGAAGCCTTTGATAAACTGAAAAATGCTTTAACTCGTGCTCCCACCATTAAACCACCTATCTGGGATACAACCTTTGATTTAATATGTGAAGCTAGCGATGATGTTGTGGGAGTAACTCTTGGACAACATATTGGTCGTAGATTTAATATTATACATCATGCTAGTAGAACTCTCAATGGTGCCCAAAAAAATTACCCTAAGGAAGAAAAGGAACTTTGCTACATTTTTATTTTGTGATAAATTTTGTTCCGATATAGTTGATGCAAAGGTAAGAGTTCACACGAATCATGATGGCTTAAAAGAACTCCTTGAGAGGAAAGAACATAAGCCAAGACTGATCCGTTGGATTCTTTCACTACAAGAATTTGAGTTGCAGATTATGCAAAGGCAAGAAATAAAGATGTTAGATGCAGTATCCATGCTTTCTCAGGAAGACACCAATCTTATTGAGAGGAACTTTAGTCCTGGTGATTTTTGTTTACGGGAATTATTTGATGAACTAAAGTCAATTCCTCCAAAAGAGAAGGAGTCCCTATTGTGGGAGGAACTTTTCATCCCCGATTAAATGAGTGGTAAGTGCAAGGTAAGTGTTCTTACCCAAATAAGTGATTTATTTTCACAATTTTTACTCTTGAAAATTCTGTTTTCGAATTCCTTGTGTTTTTCTGAAGTTTTAGAGGGGTTTTACCAACTATACGGATGGAGATATACGATCGGAGCGGGAGATCCCGCCATATAGTTGGTCGTTAAACTCTATGTATCATCTCTGTGAAATTGTTTTCGATATCTGAGCCTATACGGTCGCAACTATACGACCGGAGCAAAAAATTTGGCCGTATAGTTGGTCATTGAACTCTTAGATAGTTTTGCTTTTTGGTGCCTATATCTATACAGTCGCAACTATACGACCAGAGCAAAAATTCTGGCCGTATAGTTGGTCGTTAAACTCCCAGGCACTTTTGATTTTCGTTGTTTGAAACTATACGGTCACAACTATACGATCGGAGCAAAAATTACGGTCGTATAGTTGGTCATTAAACTCTTAGACACTTTTTGTTCGATCTTTCTTTTATATTCATAAAAAACGTTATTGTCGGTTCCAAGTCGTGATTTAATCGACCGGGACTCGAGATATTTGGAAATATCTGCCCAGAACCAACTATACGGCCGGACCTATATGGGTCGTGCCCGTATAGTTGGTCGTTACGCGGCAGATTACTTCCAAATCCGTGATTTCTTTTTCTGTTCCGTTTGGATTCTTTTCTTGGATGAAAATTTGGTGTTTCTCACGAGTTTTACCGACCTTTGACCCCTCTTATATACTGCCATTTGTCTATATCTCTACTCACAATCTACCGAAACCAATCTACCTCTTATTTTCACGAGAGGGCTCTCGACCAAGGGATAGAAGTCAAGAAGAAGGGCTCCCATGGAGATAGGGAGCTATAGCGACCAAGGCAAGGAGATCAATACCATCCCTATAGAGTTCCTTGACACCGACCATGGGTGTCGGAAGAGGGATTTCGAGGCCCTAGAGCTGAAGATTGAGGAATTGGATAAGGAGAAGCCAGGGACACCCAAACACCTTCTATTGCTATGACTTTATCTTGATAAACTTGATGAAGATATCAAGCAGACAACCAAAGCAGGTTTTTCCATGAGTCTTAAGGCACTACAAACACTCCAAGATAACAATGAGTTCATTAAGGAACAAGTGAAAGTGTTGGAGAGGAACAATCTTTTCTACAAGTTGCGCATTAAAGAATTAGAAGCTGTCAACCAATCCCTCCGCCTCAGGCTGGCCCGTGAGGAAAAGATACCACATGCCATGGCGCCCCAGTGATATACAATAATCATGGTATCAAATAATCGCAAGGGATCTTTTGATCCCGCCTGGCTTGATTCCAAGCTTGGGGAGATCTTTAAGACCTTGTAATCTATCTTATAAGTTTTTATTATTATTCTTGCATTAGTTCAAACTAGAAATAAAGTTTGCATCATTAGAATTCCCTTTAGGAATAGTCAATCGCTTTTATGAAATTCTGAGTTTATTATTATATATGGAGCAATATTGAGTTTGTGTTTGCTTTATTGATATATGAATGGCTTGAGTATGATTTTACTTGCACTTGATGATAGAAATAGGAGTCTTCCACACCATTGGTATTAATGGAACACGTAAAGATAATTTGGTCAATATGCTATAAGTTTATGGTTTGATTCACAAAGAGAAATTATCTATACAATTAAGTTGAAAAAGAAAACCTTGAATAAAGGAAAATGAAAGTGCTATCTAAATAGAGTGAGAACAGGTCGTGGTAGAATCTCAAGTCATAAGAATGCTTCATATATAGTTGGAATTTGATAATTGAGATCGTTGAACTTTGAATTCCTATATAAGGTGGAATATATGGCTAGCTCCTTTGCACAACACTTACAACAAAAGTGTGAGCATATATGCAAAAGAAAGGAAAGAAGAAAGAAGAAAGAAGAAAGAAGAAAAGGAGTGAATGTGCAAAGAGCAAATAGGCATATACCACTGTATTGTAATACGACAAAGAAACGCTTTTGAGATTTTGAATCCCAAGTGAATGCGTTGATCCTAAAACACTTGGGACTACCTCGTTAACTCATTCGGTTGAACCGGATTCTTTTACATTATGTTGAGATTTATCTTTTATGAACTATTGATAACTAAGGTGTGGAAGATTTCCAATACTTTTCAGATGGTTCGAGTAAGGTACTATTAATGAACTTATTCCCCTGTATCGTACATGATAAATACATGTTGCAATTGCCTCATTTATTTTATCGACTCAGCTTCATGAATATGAGGATCACATCCATTAAGCTAAAAACTTGCTCGTGACGAGCAAGAGTCTAAGCTTAGGGAAGTTGATGAGTGCATATTTGCATCATGTTTTACATTATTATTATGCATTGTAGATGTAGGATTTGGGTATTTTACGGCGCTCGAGCGCACATTTTATGTCTGTTTTCACCAGGATCAGGACAGATGATGGATACAATTATTGAAGCAGTTGTACTATGGAGTAAAGGAGTAAAAAAACAACATAAATTGCTTATTTGGGAAATATTAATAATACCAGAAGAAAACCAGAAGCGAACAAGGGAGGCAAAGAGCGTAACGACCAACTATACATCGGGAGAATTTCTTCCGCCCGTATAGCTTCGGCCGTATAGTTGGCGCCGCCTCCGCCTCGTCAAATAGTTTCACCCCATGCAATTGGTTCAAAGAGACGACATACAGAACACCCAGAAATCACCAAAACCTCACCTCCGGAAGGCATCTGGAGGGGGAACTCATCCATAAGTGATCCATCTTCGCCTTGCGCAGATTCGAGAGGCTAAGGCATCGATCTTCATCATCCACCGCTACATCACCACCATCTCCATCCATCCCATCTACATCTTGTCTAGATCTTGTTGTAATTCCTATAATCGTTGTGGATTTATACAACTACTATTCATCTATGATTGTTTCCGTTATCATTGCCATGATGTTGATTGTCTCCATGTCTGAGTAGATCATTAGTTCTTGGGGAGATGTAGAAACCCTAGTATGAGATTGAAATAAGATAAAGTCTATTATGATATTCATCGCTGTGACCATGTGTTAGATTCTCTACATCTTGATGTTGAGAGAAGTCAACCTCTCAATATTTGACTCTCGTGGGGACTTGATGGAGGGAACTACTTGTTGGTAGACGGAGGCGTGCTAGCACTTATAGTGACTATAAAGCTGTTGGCACTCCTTACGTATCAACTTGGGAAATCAAGAAAACTCACGGAACACTATCCATGCCATGGGATACGTCCTACGGGATTACGTCCCTTAATAGCGCAGTAATTCGATTGTTGTCGATTGCTGACTGCTGTGGTTATGAGGATGATGTGAGCAGCGGTTGTTGCCTATTAGTCCACATACGGAGTTCCCCCCACACATACATAGTTGAGAATGTTCATGATAATAATCTTTATGTTAGATCTTTACAATACTAGTGGTGTATCCACTACTCCCTAAGAACGGTTTTTTCCTACTGCAGTTCCAATCTTCTTTACATACACGATACTTACTTTCTGTATTAAGTTACTTTGCTTTACTTTATTATTGCTCTTATACCCAAAACCCAAAAACACCTTTTTATACAATACTCGCATTTTATCTTGTTACTTAGAACTTTATCTAACATTTCTATCGCAATATTTATTTCAAGAACTATTAGACTTTAGACTCCTCCTCACTGTGGGATCGATATCTTTATTTCGAAACTAGCTACAAATGATATGTGCACTAGCAGTCATCAATGCACTCAGTTGTTATGGATGAGGCAAACTTTAAATGAATATGGTATCCATTGTGACAAAGCGCCTCTTTTATGAGACAATGAAAGTGCTATCAAAATTGCCTACAACCCGGTTGATCATACAAGGACGAAGCATATTGAGATTCGTCATCATTTGTTAGAGATCATGTTGCCCGGGGAGATATTGAGCTATCTTATGTTTCAACCAAAGACCAACTTGCCGATATTTTCACGAAGCCTCTTGATGAAGCAAGATTTTTCTACTTGAGGAGTGAGCTAAATATCATAAATTCAAGGAGTTTGACTTGATAATCTTGCATACTCGCCAATATCTTGATCCTTATATGGTTTAGGTGTGGGCATGGAGATAGGGGGAGTGCGGTCCTAATCAATTGGGCTATCCCTCCCCCATAATGCTAATATTAATTAATTCAATACTCTATATATCATTTTGTGATATGTGAGCTTTATTGTTGAGTAGTGGATATGAACCCAAGATACATCTTCGCGGTGTCATGCCACACACTCTTACATGGTGGCCTCAACTACCGCCCTCTTCTGTACGCAGAGTTGGTTTTTCCAATCTTGTTGGAGTTCATTTGGCACTTATTTGGATTTGCTTTAGTTTGTTGAGTATACCCCTAGTAGTTTCTCCATCCCAGACTTGATCCTACCCCAAAACATGCTCATCTTGCCACACATTTGTCCAACAACTTGTTCCTGGTGTTTTTGGTCAAAGGGGCCGGACTGTCTGCTCTGTACACCCCGGAGTATCCGGCTGGCCCGGACACTCCACTCTGTGCACCCTGGACTATCCGGCTAGGCTGGAGACTCCAGCGTATACCGCCTGGACACTCTGGCCTGAGCAATTTCAAACTCTGGATAAGGGGTCAGGGAGAAGTGGACGGTTCAGTCCTCCTTCTTCCCCGACTCCCTCTTCCTCCCAACCTGTTGTCGACATTGAAGAATGCCACCGGAAGGGCTTCCCCATCCCGGATCTAGTCGTTGCTACCGACCATCTCGTCCCCTCCACCGCTGGGACCCCTTCCCCTCTGGTGGAGATCACCATGGATGCTGGTGGTTCTCGTCCTCGCCAGTCTCATTAAGACCAAAAGGCTCGTCCTCGTGTGTTCCGATATGACGAAGAGTGTGATGTTCATGTTGATCCAGCTATTGTCAGGCGGTCAACTCGTGAGCGTGAATCATCTAAATAAGAGAAACTCAGGCAACTGAAAAGGTATGAAGCCAAGCGCATCAAGTTTGATTCTTTGACTACCTTGAAAGGGTTGAGTATTGAGGAGTTTGTGGAGATGCGGATTTAGCAATTATTTGCTCAGGCTCACACCTCCCCTGATGATCGTTGAAATGGATCGTATGGGCACCTAGAGGGGGGGGGGTGAATAGGTGCTACTTCAAATTTTAATGCTTTTTTAATTTTAGGCTTGACACAAAAGGTAAATTCTCTAGATATGCAATTACGAAGAATTTCCTATATGCAAACCTAACTACTAGCAAGTAAAGGCGAGTAAGAGTGAGGACCGAGGAAACCGTAGTGGAGCACGCGGAGACACATGATTTGTTTTACCGCAGTTCCTTCCTTGTTAAGGGAAGTACATCTGCGTTGGAGGGGTGGGCGGTACTAAGACCACCATGCCACAATAGGCCTCACCCTGTTCTCCGATGGATCTAGCCACCAAAGGCCTGATCCATCTTTCCTCTATTGGTACCCTTCGAGGCGGGAACCGATGCCTTTACACAACTAGCAGGGAACAACTCCACAACCGAGTTGGAGGCTCCCGTAATGACAACAAGCTGCCACAAGAACAAATATTATCAAAACTAAACACAAGATCTAGATATCAACAAGAATACTAGATCGAGAGATCTCCAAGTGAATGGAGAGGAAGTGAAGCGCTTGATTCCTGATGTTAATGAATGAAGTCTCCTCCATCGATTCCCCAAAGATCGGAGCCTTCGGGTGGTTGAAGTGGGAGACCTTGAATTAGAGCTTTTGCAACAGACCAGTACTTTTTCAAATGAATCAAGAGATCTGACAGGAGGGGTGATTGGGGCTTTTATACCCCCTGTCCAAACATGGACATTGGTGAAGTCTGGGGCCGGATTATCCGGCCTAAGTGAAGGCTGGATTATCCGGCCGGGGGTAAAACTTTGTGCCGGCCTCGGATTATCTGGGGGATATTCCACCGCCCCCCCCCCCACACACATAGAAGGTCACACTGTGGCTCCTTAGCAAACTTCTCAGGGGGCGGATTATCCGGCCCAGGAAAAAACTCCGGCCCTGCCAGACAATCCGAGAGATTATCCGCCCCCCATAGAAGGTCGCGCTTTGTCCATCTTTGATAGCCTTCTTGGGGGCGGATTATCCGGGCCCCTTTAGGGCGGATTATCCGGCCTAGGCAAATACTCCGGCCTTGGCCGGATAATCCGAGGGATTATCCGCCCCCACACAGAGACTCACGCCGCGCCCACCTTTGTCAAAAGGGTAAGGCCGGGTTATCCGGCCCTTGACATGGGCAGATTATCTGCCCCCCAAACAACAGGTTTTCCAGCTTTTCATGTGAATACTTATCTACAACAATTAGCACACATGAGATACTCCATGGTATTGTTATCTAACACACAAAACACTAGAGATCATGAAATGTTCTTTCAATCTCCCCCTTTTTGGTGTTATATGACAATACTAGGATTTGCAAGATAGCTCTAATATCACAAACACAAACATGAAGTAGACTCCCCCTAAGCATGTGCATAGTTGAGTGATTTACATTTGAATACAAATGCACACAAGTAGATACAACTCTATTTATTGAAAGAGAATATTATACACATGAAAAAAAGGTAGCACAAAACCTCATACCATCGTGAGATAGAAGACCACAATATAATACAAGGATAGCCAATATGATATCCATTATTGAGGCCTTCCACAGTGAGAGGGATAACCAATAACCGATGAGATAGTTGGATCCATAATCACCAAGATATAAATCCATAGGACCATTCCAGTACCACACACCAACATAGTCTCATACAAACCAAAGACGAATAAAAGTTCAACGCTAAAAGGGAACAAGCGAGAAAAAGACAAAACTATAAAGTGCAATGCTTACGCCCGACCGATGCAAATCTACGAAGACCTAATAGAACCACTTCTCCCCCTTTGGCATCAAAACACCAAAAAGGAAGAAGAGCGATGCTAGCGCCCCAAGGAATCACTTGTAGTCCTCATCATCTTCGTCCCCGTCCTTATCATCATACTCATCTGTATCTTCCCCTTCCTCATCAGTTGTTGTAGTGGACGCCCTCGCCGGAAATAGGTGATGCTCAAGCTCTCCATAGTTGAGTCCAAAAGAAGAGTTCCACTGAGCATATGGAGTGGGAGTAGTAGGGGTTGGAGGAGTGCCTGATTCCCCAGACACATTATGGAGAATGAGTTGTTGGGTATGTGCCATCTCATGGCGCTGCTTGTACGCCGCATACTGTCCCTTGCGAGTATCCACCCCCATGCACAAAATGTTTCGCTGAAACCAATTCAGCCTCTTCACCTCACGAGCAACAGGAGGCACTGGGGGCCGACGAGCACTGGCATGAGCATCCCTCGTAAAACCCTCAGGAGCAGAGGATGGATGAGAGGTCTTTGCCTTGTTGTAGATCTTCTTCATCTTATTGTCAACATCATAGTGAAATTCTCCAGTGGGAAGCAAGTATTTGATGAGCATCATAATATAAGGATCATAAGGAATGGAAAGCCTATTGAACATGGCATCAGTCAACTCATGGTAGATGAATTCCATCACATCTAGCTTGTATTCCACAGACTCATCCTCACAGAAGGCCACCTTAAAGGAAAAAAGCAAGCAGCTGAACCAAGTGGCCATGGATATTGTCATTGTTGCCCCCACTCGGCGTGATAGAGTCACAGAAAACACCAACCAAACGAGCATAAAGAGGGGAGAGACCGACAAGATTACCCACAGTCCCATCATCAGCTGTGCACGGAGAAAGAGCAGCATCCTTGTTGGGCTTGAGTTGAGTTATGATGCGATGGCCACAAGCACGATCCCTGCCAAGGAATGGATAGCCAAGCACCTCAGAGAAAGTACAAAAATCAGATTCCATCATAGTGTCATGGGTCATCCACTTCATGGTGCAGTTCTCATCGCCACAAATTACCAAAGTGGAGAAGAATTGCTTCACCACCTCGTAGTCATAGGAACACTAAAGGGCCATAAGATGGTGCAGCCCCATCCTCTCAGTCATAGCCATAGAATCAGTAAGTTGAGGCTTCTCCATAGCCTCAACAATATTCATGGGACGCATAGGGTGAATCTTCAGAGATGAATAAACATCCTCATAGATGGAATTTTGGTCAGCACACCAAAAGCGGGAGTCACCAAGCTGAGTATCTTGCTCATATTCCACAAACAGATCACGATGACGAATCGAAGAATAAGTGACAGGATCCATCACCTTATAGTTGACCTTGGGTGCCTTCCCCTTCCTCTTGGACACACTCACTCTTCCCTTTGCTTGCTTTTGCTTGTTCAGCCATGCGACCAGCCTCTCTTTTCCTTCTTCTCAATTCAACCTCATCTACGAGACCACCTTCACCATTGTCCCTAATGTAGAGGCCACGGGGACGGCGCTTGTAGGTTTTGGGAACACTGGAACCACCTGTGAAACGAATAAGATAGATAGCACGGGGATAAGCACACACACAAGTCCATGAGGGAATTAGAAATAGTAGACAACCAATCCACAGCCCAAAAATACATCATGCAAAAAATCTAAAGAATTCTGAATCAGGGATGAATCTGTCAGGCTGGATAATCCAGCCAGGCCACGGGCGGATAATCCGGCCCTGGCAATTTTTTTTAGAATTGCCTAGATTGAATGCAACAAGTAGATCAGACACATGAACTGCAAGGCTATAATTTCAAAGCGAAACAAGAACCACAAGGAGACTCCTAGTCCATGTTCCACCAACAAGTAACACATCAACACAAAAGATGGGAGGGAGGAAGTTACCCTCACTCATTGATGGAAGAACGCGGAGGAGGAGGTACCCAGATGCGTGGGGAAGAAGATTCGGGGAAGGCTCGAAGAATCCAGTGGCTGGAATGGCTCCGGGGAGGGTTGGGGCAGCAGGCGGTGGCTTGGGGAAGAGAGAGAGAGGGGTCGGGGGAGAAGAACTACTCTGTTTTAGCCCTTCCCCCGACACCCATCCCTTAAAGGAAAGAAGCCACGAGGGCCGGATTAACCGTCCCCTACTTGGGGCGGATAATCCGGCCTGATTTCTGAAGTTCTGTTTTACACAAATTCAGGCTCGCGCACCACCAAACAAAAAAAACACAAGGTAAACAATGCACTTTTGTGCAAGAAGAGATGACTCGGGGATAGAGAAAGGCTTGGGATTAGACAACCAGACTAAGATGGTACTACACACTCAAGATTGCAAGAACCAAATCAAATAAAAACCAAAATTGAGTGTAATTTCCATAAGAACAAGAGATAAGCAAGAAAACCAAAAAGATCCACATAGAACCAACTCTTCTCACGGAAGAGGGCAGTGGCTGAGGCCACCTTGTTGGAGTGCTTGGTATGACACCATGAAGATATATCTTGGGTTCATGACCAATACTCATCAATAAGCTCACATATAACAAAATGATATTAAGAGAAATGATTTTACTTGCTTTCAGCATCATGGGGGGAGGGTTAGCCCAATTAGTTAGGACCATACTCCCCCTATGTCCATGCCCACACGTAAACCAAATAAGGAGGAGATATAAGAGTGTGTGCATGGGTAATCAAGACAAACTCCTTGAATTAATGATATTTAGCTCATTCCTCAAATAAAAAAATCTTGCTTTATCAAGTAGCTTCGTGAAAATATCAGCAAGTTGGTTCTTCGTGCTCACAAAAGATAGATCAACATCACCACGAGCAACATGGTACCGAATAAAATGATTCCGAATCTCAATATTTTTGTCCTTGTATGCTGCACCGGATTGTACGCAATTTTGATTGCACTTTCAGTATCACATAAAAGAGGCACTTTGTCACAATTGACACCGTATTCCTTTAAAGTTTGCCTCATCCACAATAATTGAGTACATGCACTTGCAGCAGCCACATATTCAGCCTCGGCGGTGGAGAGAGATATACAATTCTGCTTCTTAGAAGACCAACATACCAAATACCTTCCCAAGAATTGACAAGCTCCAAAAGTTTATTTCCTATCATACTTGTCACCATCCCAATCTGAATCTGTATAACCACATAGAGAGAAAGTGGAGCCCTTGGGATACCATAAACCAAAATTAGGGGAATGAACCAAATATCAGAAGATTCTCTTGACCGCAACTAAGTGGCTTTCTTTAGGAGCTGCTTGATACCTTGCATACACACCTACACTCAACACAATATCGGGTCTAGATGCGCAAAGGTAAAGGAGAGAGCCGATCATGGACCGATATACCTTTTGGTCCACATCTTTACCATTGGGATTAAGTTCAAGATGGCATTTAGTTTGCATCGGTGTGGTGATGCCATTAAGATCCGTCATCTTGAACCTCCTGAGCATGTCTTGGATGTATTTTTCTTGATTTAGGAAGGTTCCTTCTCTAAGTTGTTGGATCTCAAATCCTAGAAAGAACTGTAATTTCCCCATCATAGACATCTCAAACCTGTCACTCATAAGCTTTGAAAATTCATCATTAAAAGCTTTATTAGTAGAGCCAAATATAATGTCGTCTACATATAGTTGGCATACGAAGAGCTCCCCCTTAACCTTCTTAGTAAAAAGAGTGGGATCGATTTTCCCAACTTCGAAACCATGGTCTAGCAAAAGATCTTTAAGGTGCTCATACCACGCACGTGGGGCTTGTTTAAGGCCATAGAGTGCCTTATTGAGTTTGTAGATATGGTTCGGGAAATTGGGATCCTAAAATCATGGGGGTTGCTTTACATATACCAACTCATGTAGAGGACCATTAAGAAAAGCACTCTTAACGTCCATTTATTGTAATTTAAAGTTATTATGAGCTGCATAAGCAAGAAGGATACAGATGGACTCGAGACGAGCCACAAGATCATAGGTCTTGCCAAAGTCGATGCCTTCAACTTGGGAATAACCTTGTGCCACGAGTCTTGCCTTGTTCCTTACAACAATGCCATTCTCATCTTGCTTATTCTTGAAAATCCACTTTGTGCCGATAACATTGCGGCAATCCTTGGGCTTCTCTACTAAATTCCAGACCTTGTTGCGCTCGAAATTATTTAGCTCTTCATGCATAGCTACAACCTAGTCCGGATCTTCAAGAGCTTCAAACACTTTCTTGGGTTCCACCATGGAAATGTGAGCATGATGCTTACCGAAGCTTGCTAGCTCCCTTCTTGTTGACACTCTCCGTCTGAGATCACCTACAACTTTATAAAGAGTGTGACCTCTCAATTCAAGATTCCAGTCTACACGAGCATTGCGGTGAAGTTCAATCAACTTGTTGTTTCTTAGAGGAATTTCTTCATCATTTGAATCTTCGTTGGGACTACTCGCTTGACCTTGATCTTCAGCTTGATCAACGAGAATAGGATATGAAGAACCTTACCCTTGTTGTTGATCAGCAGCCAAAACAGGGGGCTACTATTGTTCTGAAAATTCTGGGCTGGATAATCCGGCCGAGGGAGTGGCCGGATAATACGGCCTAGGAGTAGATGGTCCTTCCTGACAGTCTTGAACGCTTCTTTCTCGAGTTGGAGAAGGGCTAGATAATCCAGTGTCACCCAGAAAATCCAGCTTGGGAATTGCATATGTTCATTCGTTGATCTATTCAGTCCTGGCATTTGAGGTAGCCTGGCCGAATAATCTAGTGTCAACTGGATAATCTGGCCTAGAGCTTCCTGGAGCAGATGGTGGGTGATCTTCAGCAGGTGGCGGTGATGGTGTAGAAGTTTCTCCAGCTATTGGAGCATGTTGAGCTTGAGTCAATGAGGGCTCTACTTGAGTAGATCATTGTCCTTGCCGATCCGCCACAAGGGGTTCCTCAATGGGGCGGAAAAATCCCACGCCCATTCTTCTTATGGCATCTTGGGGTATTTCAACATCTGCATCACAAACATCAACTTACCCCGCACGGGAGCCATCATTTTCCTCGAACACCACACTGCAAGATTCTACAATAGTTCCAGAGAGCTTATTATAGACTCTATAAGTGTGGGATTCGGCACCATAACCAACAAAAATACCTTCCAAATCCTTAGACTCAAATTTATATAACCAAACTCATTTGATGAGAAAGAAACACTTGCAGCCAAATACCCGGAAGTAGGAGATGTTTGGCTTGTTACCGGTAAGTATTTCATAAGGTGTTTTGTCCAAGATTTTGCGGAGGTAGAGCCGGTTGGATGAGTGGCATTCGGTAGAAATTGCTTCAGCCCAGAAATTATATGGTGACTTGAATTCATCCAACATAGATCTTGCCATATCCATTAAAGTCCGGTTCTTCCTCTCGCCTACACCATTTTGTTGAGGGATGTACGCAGCAGAATATTGGCTTCTTATCCCCTCTTCACTTAGGAATTCATTCAGGGTATAGTTCTTGAACTCGGAGCCGTTATCGCTTCTAATTGCCAATATAGGAACGTTGTGTTGATGTTGAACCTCGTTGGCAAAATCGATGACCATTTGTTGAGTCTCGCTCTTCAACTTGAAGAAATAAAGCCATGTATATCTTGAATAGTCGTCAATGATTACGAGGCAATATTTCTTCCCACCGAGGCTTGCATGAGATGGAGAACCAAAAAGGTCCACATGAAGGATCTCCAATATCCTCTTTGATGAAATAATTGTCTTCTTGCGGTGGGGAGAGTCATGCATTTTCCCTTCAACACAAGCCCTGCAAACACGATCTTTGGCAAAGGAAACATTTTCTTTTAGTCCAAGTATGTGGCCACCCTTGTGGAGACTTTACAAATTTCTCATGTTGACGTGGGCTAGACGGCGATGCCAGAGCCAACCCGCGTTGGCCTTTCCGAAAAGACACATCGGGCATATAATGGTTTTCCCCAAAAAGTCCACCACATACAAGTCATTTTCGACATATCCAAGGAAAGCGACCTTTAGAGACTTGCTCCACAAGACTACCACCAAATAACCATCAATAAAAACAGCAAAACCCATCTTACCAAGGGCACGAACAAAAAGTAAATTGTAACCGAGGGTCTCAACAAGCATGACGTCCATGGGAGAGATATCGTGGGCAACCACAACCTTTCCAAGACCCAATACCTCAAATTTTGACTTATCACCATAGGAGACGATTATATGATCATGGTTTGGCTGCATCTCCGAGATGATCTCCTTTCTTCCGGTCATATGACTCGTGCACATGCTATCGAGCACCCATTTGGACCCATCGGAAGCATATCCCTGCAAGAAAGTTACTTCTTAGTTTTAGGTACCCATTTTTCAATGGGTCCTCTCATGTTAGTGATAAGGGTCTTGGGAACCCAAATAGACCAAGAAATGTAACTATCAAATGGACCAACATAACTAGAATATATATCACCATAGTAATAACGAAATAATTCATAATTAGGATTATTAGCTCCTACAAAACCAATATAGTTAGTCATGTCATTAGTTGTGGTGCTTGTCTTTGTTTGAGTGGTTTTGCTCTTCTTCTTCTTATTCTTCTTCTTATTTGTCTTGGGAACGTAGCCAAGACCCTCTTTTCCATTGTTTGTCCTTTGCTTGCTAAGAATCTCATCTATGACTTCCTTACCTTTGGGTTGGGATCCCTTGACAAGTTCTTCTTTCAATTTAGCATTTTATTCAATAACATCTTCATGACCACATGATGATGTGGAGGTGCTAGGCATATCGTACTTGTCCAATTGAGTTTGGAGCTGATCACGAGACTCATTTAGAGTAGAGTGTTCACTCTCCAATGCCTTGTTGGCAATGTCAAGTTTCTCTAATTCCTCTGAGAGTCTAGCATGAGCAGCCCCAAAGGCAATATTTTCCTTCTTTAATTTCTTTACCTTAGCAAGAGCATTGTCACATTCCTTTATGATCTGGGCAACAATCTCTTCATGAGACTCCTCCATTAACTCAAGTTTCTCCTCTAGAGAGACTCGAGCCTCCTCTTCTTCTTCTAGAGCATTCTTCAAAGAGGCTATCTCCATAGCATCTTCTCTTTCAATTCTCCCCTTTTCTTCAAGGAGTTCTTCAGAGTGAGCAAGTTGGCTCATAAGAGCATCAAAATGAAGTTTGTGCTCACCTTGCAAGTTAGTAAAAAAATTATCCAAAGCAATGACTTATTTTACCCTAAGACTTGTATGGTCATCCAAATGAACATTCATAGTGGTCTTAGGAAATGAAGAAATAGTAGGTGATACCTTGGAACCTCTTGCCATAAGGCAAGTGACGTTCTTGTTGATGATGCTCTCATTAGGGGAGTCAAAGAGCGATGTGGAAGTAGATGTGGTGGCTATTGAAGCCACCTCTTGAGTGCTCTCTTCATCCTCCTCATCTTCGCTTTCGGATGAGTATTCTTCTTGTTCCACCAAAACAATCTTTGGTTGCTTCTTGTAGAGATCACTCTTCTTGATGAATGGCTTCTTCCGAGATGCCTTTGATTTTTCCTTAAGGATGAGCCTGCCCCCATTATCTTCTCTACTTTGATAGGGACACTCAGCCACAAAGTGTAACAATTTCTTAGCTTTGGGCCATTGTCCTTTCGCCCACTTGACGTATTCTTGCGCTCAAGTTCAGGTTTAGCCTTAGTCGGGTCCTTCCAAAAGTTTCTTGCGTAGAAGGACATGTACTCACCATGAGCACGCTTGACCTCCTCGGGATAGCTCATGGAGACAACATCGAACCCTCTATCATCCTCATCTTGTTCAACAACATTGGCCTTTAGTGCAACATTGACTCATTTTTGCATCACAATTGCCCGAGCACGATCATCTTCTGCGTTCTTAGATTCTACCTTGAAGTCCGCCATTTCTTGCATGACTTCATTGGAAGTCATTTGGTGGTAGTTGTGTCTACCTTGCAAACTCTTCAAGTCCGTGGGCTCAAATGGCATGAGGGCACTCACATATTTCCTATTGATCAAAGCATCATCAATATGAGTGGCACCATGCTTTCTAAACGTTGTTGCAATGCTCTTTAGCCTTTGATGTCTACACACTTCTATTCTTGTAGACAGTTGTTGGGCCTCCAAGTGTAGAGGTTTGTAGAATAGCAACAAGTTTCCCTTAAGTGGATCACCCAAGGTTTATCGAACTCAGGGAGGAAGTGGTCAAAGGTATCCCTCTCAAGCAACCATGCAATCAAGATACAAGAAGTCTCTTATGTCCCCAACACACCCAATACACTTGCCAGGTGTATAGGTGCACTAGTTCAGCGAAGTGATAGTGAAATACAAGTGGTATGGATAATTATAAGTGGTAACGGTGCCAGAAAATAGCTTTGACGGCGTAGAAGAGACTAAAGGCAAACTGAAATAAAGATGGAAGCAAGCAAATATGTAACAGATCTTGTTGCAAACGATGTTTCAATGCTTAGAAACAAGGCCTAGGGATCATACTTTCTCTAGTGAACACTCTCATATAAATATCTTCACTTCATGATACTACTCTAACTACTCTCTGGATGGACACTCTAATCCATGTTAGGGCTATAATAGCACTCCTCAAAGTTCGCTTTCCCCATCTAGATAATCCCACACTGTCACCTTGAGCTCTAGATGGTTCCAACAAACACCACAATTTCATAGAGACATCAAACTCCAAATATAACTCATAACAAGTATTTGTAATCTCTAGCCTAAGTGCCACCATGGTGTGCACGTTGTCACTTTCACACACATGGGGAGAGCAGAGATCTATTAAAGCACTTGAGTAGCAAGGTAGATCTACTTGATTACAAAGCTCATGATCACAATATGATCATGCATAGAGAGAGATGAACACATAGCTACCGATAGAACCCTTAGCCTCGAGGAAGAACTACTCCCTCATCATCATGGGAATCAGCAACGGCGATGGAGATGGCGGTGGAGATCGATGGAGATGGCTCCGGGGGCACTTCCCCGTCCCGACAGGGTGTCGGAACAGAGACTTTCTGTCCTATGAATCTCCCCTTCGGTGGCGGCAGCGCTGCCGAACTTTTCGTGGTTGGAGGCTCCTGTATTTAGGGTTTTCTCATCGGAAGCTTCTTATAGGCGAAAGGGTAAGGTCGGTGGAGGCCGGAGGGGCCCACACCACCCCTAGCGCGGCTTGGCCTGGCCCACACCACCAGGTGGTGTGGCCAGCCCCTGGCCCCTCTCTGTCTCGTCTTCTGGCTCCGTGAGTCTTCCGGTAAAATATCAACTTTGGCTTTTGTCTAGTCCAATTCCGAGAATATTCATTTTCTGGCTTTTCTGGAACCAAAAACAGAAGAAAACATGCAACTGGCACTGTGGCATCTTGTTAATAGGTTAGTTCCAGAAAATGTGTAAAAGTACTCCAAAGTGTGGACAAAACATAAGAAAGTAGATATAAAACAAGCATGGAACATCAAAAATTATATATACGTTAGCAACGTATCAACATCCCCAAGCTTAACTCCTGCTCGTCCTCGAGTTGGTAAGTGATAAAAAAGAATAAATTTTGAGGTGACATGCACCATCACAATCAAGATCAAACCATTTGCAAGCATTAAAAGCTGGGATCAAAGTACTCTAAACATGAGCATGAAAGATGAAGTTCTAACAATAAGACATAGTGACTATGCATGCAACATGAAATGATAGAAACAAAGATCATGAATAACAATGCATTGAAAGACGTTTGTTTGTTTCACATAAAGAAAACATAGCATAATGGCATTCAGCTTGTCTCTCATAGAGTAGCAAAACATAAATGCATAGGACACCTTCAAAGTTTATAAGGGTGACTAGATACAAATAGTTTAAGAACAAGCAATATCAAAGTTATGCATCAATCAACAAGTCTTGGGACAATGCACATTAAACTAAGAATGGCCACTATGCTCTCACAATAGGTGCATAAAGATAGAAGATGGAGACTCAACATAAAAGTAAAAGAAAGGCCTTCATAGAAGGAAGCAGGGATTCAAGTCTCATAAAGAGCTTCCAAAAATTATGGTACTTATTAGCTTTCAGCTCTCGTTGCCCCTATCATAATCATATTTAGGTGATTAAGGTTAAAGTGACACAACTAAGAGGATATGCTTGACAAGTTATAAGTTGAAATCTCATGTCCCTTACTTACGAGTACCGAACCTCATGCTACTCAACTTAAGTCACAAGTAAGCTATTGTCATTGTAAGTACATATGTATCATAGAGAACCACCAACGGGGTACCCCTTGCACATGATACAAAAGCTATCCCATAATCAAAATGACAAGGCAATCAGACAATGAGCATCTCAGCGATCTTTTTATTTGCTATTTGCATAGGTTTTTATTGAGGATGCTTCATAGAGTGCTCATTATGGTTATGCTGCAAGTTTCCACCATGATTAGGCATGGCTTAGGCTAGCGGCCCAGGAGTTTCTCTAACACATATACAAACTCCATGATCTTAGAAGTTCCCATTTTATTTCACACCGCCAGGATCCATAAGCAAAAGAATCATGATATCAACGGAATATAAGTGCAATGTTGAAAGCGTTCCCCATGATACATGGTTCTGCTAACTTCAACTTATAAAGCGCAAGCATATATGCAACAAAGATGGACACGCTGGTTCAAGTTTATTAAGTGCAAGAAAATAAAATGTGCCATCAAGTTCGTGAGAGCTTTAATCACTAGTTTTCTCATAACAAGTTTCATTCGGAAGGTAGATAAAGACATGAATATACTTGGAATAGCAAATGCTAATAGGTAGGTATGGTGGAATCTTTGGAATAACTTGGTTTTATTTGGAGTTGGATGCATGATTGGACTCATACTTGGTTATGGAGGCTAGCAATAGACTGGGAGCGACCAACTAAGAGAGCAATAATGGCCATAATCATGCAAAGTGACAAAACATCATTAATTAAAGCATAAAGTGATATTACAAGTCGAAAACTAAAGTATCATAGAATCTATGGTGACTTGGGATAGTCATAACATGGTGTGAGCATGCGCCAAGTCAACCCACATAAAGCATCAAAGGAGAATACCACAATACTATGCTTTAATATGCTAAAACAACGCATGATTCTTTCAAGGCACATTAAGCAATCTCAATTGTTTATAACAAGTCATGCTACAACAATAATCACTAAGCATAAAGCCAAAACAATATCAAGCATGACATGACAAAGCCTAGGCCACAGTCAAAAAAAACTCCTTTTATACCACTTAAGCATGAACTTTTCCCACTCTTTTCCAATCCAAACCAACTTATTTGAAAGAACTCACAAAGATAATAATAAATAAAGATCAGTGAGCTTGTCTCACAAATCCAAAAAGGAATAACTAAAAAGTTCTAAGCTGAAAGCACAAGAAAACTAAGGCTAAACACAGTGTTAGCAAAAGAGAACACTCACAAAACAATAAGAATGAAAACTAGAGTGTTCTAGGCAATGAATAACGGGGTGTGTCTCTCTCCAAAAGAAGTGTGTTGGGATCCAACCAACTTATTTAAGCAAACCAAACAAAATAAAACTAAAAACAAAAACAAAGACGCTTCAAGAACAACACAACTGTGCATGAAACAATAAAAATGAAGTGTCTAGAAAGACCTGAAATTTTTATTGATGAAGAAGGGGATGCCTTGGGCATACCCAAGCTTTGACGCTTGTACCTCTTGAATATTTATTGGGGTGACACGGGGTGGCATCCCCAAGCTTGAGCTTTTGTCCATTCTTCATCTCGTTACATCATTCTTTCCCTAACCTGAAAATTTCCTTCATACAAAACTTCACACAATCTTCATTAGCAACATTAGTGTACTCAAGATAATAAGTATTTTGGTTCAGTTTCAACACAAGTAAAACTTCCATTAAAACACAAGCTAATTTAGTACTTCCTTTAAAAAGTTCAAATGATCAAAGATAAAGAGATTAAGAGGCAAATGCAAATAATGGCAGAAATCTATCAAAACAGACCAGCAGGTAAAAACCAATTTTTTCTAAGACCTTCTGTTGCTCAAATCGAAAAGTGTTGAACTAACGAAAGTTGGATAACAACCTGGGTCAGAAGCACAAAAAATTATAGCTCAAACCTACGTATAGATATTTCTCACTAATTTTTACACCGAAGCACAAAAATCTGTTTCGGGACAGCAACTTTCCCAAGCATTACTTCTCTCTCATTAGAGGTTACTCTTGGCACAAAAACCACACAAAAATGATAAGGAGCAGTTATTAAAGAGGTAATAACTTCCAAGACTCAACTAAAACTTTTGAGTTATCTCCCAATAAGTACTTTTCTTTAACACCTTTAAGTTAGGCATGATAGTTTGAGAAGATGCTCACATAAGAAATATGAATCGAAGTAAAAGAGAGCATCAAGAAGAAAATTCAAAGCACATTTAAGTCTAACCCATTTCCTATGCATAGGAATCTTGTAAAGAAACAAGTCATGAAATCACAAAGCAACAGGCATAGTAAAGCAAGACAAGTGCAACTTCAAGACTTCAACATAAAGAGGGGAAACTTAATATTATTGAGATGCATAAAACCATGTTTCCCTCTCTCATAATAACTTTCAGTAGCATCATGAATAAAATTAACAATATAACTATCACATGAAACATTCTTATCATGAGCCACATGCATAAAAGAATTAATACTCCCCACATAAACATAGTCATTTTTATTAATTGTAGTGGGAGTAAATTCAACAAAATAGCTATCATTATTATTCTCATCACCATAATCATCAAATATAGGAGGAATATTGTAATCATAATTAATTTTCTCCTCAATAGTAGGTGGACTGAAAATATCATATTCATCATTGTAATCATCATATATTGGAGGCATAGTATCATCAAAGTAAATTTTCTCCTCCATGCTTGGGGACTAATAATATCATTTTCATAAAAACTAGCTTCCCCAAGCTTAGAATTTTCCATAGCATTAGCAATAATGGTGTTCAAAGAATTCATACTAATAACATTGCTATTAGCATGCAAATAAAGTTCCCTAGGTTTTTAAATTTTGTCTTCAAATACTTCATGTCCTAACTCAAGATAAATACTATAAAGCTCTCTAATTTTGTTGTTGTTTTCCATTAAGCCTAACTAGTGAAAATAAAAACAAGAAACAAAAAGACAAAATTGCAGAATCTAAAGGAAATAACTTCGAGCACTCACACCGGAGGATCTGAGTACCTTTTACCGCCTCCCCGGCAACAGCGCCAGAAAATAGCTTGATGTCTACGCACTTCTATTCTTGTAGACAATTGTTGGGCCTCCAAGTGCAGAGGTTTGTAGAACAGCAGCAAGTTTCTCTTAAGTGGATCACCCAAGGTTTATCGAACTCAGGGAGGAAGTGGTCAATGGTATCCCTCTCAAGCAACCCTGCAATCAAGATACAAGAAGTCTCTTATGTCCCCAACACACCCAATACATTTTCAGGTGTATAGGTGCACTAGTTCAGCGAAGAGATTGTGAAATACAAGTGGTTCAATGCAAATGGTGTTTCAATGCTTAGAAACAAGGCCTAGGGATCATACTTTCGCTAGTGAACACTCTCATATAAATATCTTCTCTTCATGGTACTACTCTAACTACTCTCTGGTTGGACACTCTAATCCATGGTAGGGCTATAACAGCACTCCTCAAAGTTCGCTTTCCCCATCTAGATAACCCCACACTATCACCTTGAGCTCTAGATGGTTCCAACAAACACCACAATTTCATAGAGACATCCAACTCCAAATATAACTCATAAAAAGTATTTTTAATCTCTAGCCTAAGTGCCACCATGGTGTGCACGCTGTCACCTTCACACACATGGGGAGAGCAGAGATCTATTAAAGCACTTTAGTAGCAAGGTAGATCTACTTGATTACAAAGCTTATGATCATAATATGATCATGCATAGAGAGAAATATGAACACATAGCTACCGGTAGAACCCTTAGCCTCGAGGAAGAACTACTCCCTCATCATCATGGGAATCAGCAACGGCGATGGAGGTGGCGGTGGAGATCGATGGAGATGGCTCCGTGGGCACTTCCTCGTCCCGGCAGGGTGCCGGAACAGAGACTTTCTGTCCCCTGAATCTCCCCTTTGGTGGCGGCGGCGTTGTGGAACTTTTCATGGCTGGAGGTTCCTGTATTTAGGGTTTCCTCATCGGAGGCTTCTTATAGGCGAAAGGGCAAGGTCGGTGGAGGCCGGAGGGGCCGACACCACCCCCTGGCGCGGCCTAACCTGGCCTGCGCCACTAGGTGGTGTGGCCAGCCCCTAGCCCCTCTCCGTCTCGTCTTCTGGCTCCGTGAGTCTTTCGGTAAAATATCGACTTTGGCTTTTGTCCGGTCCAATTCCGAGAATATTAATTTTCTGGCTTTTCTAGAACCAAAAACAGAAGAAAACAGGCAACTGACACTATGGCATCTTTTTAATAGGTTAGTTACAGAAAATGTGTAAAAGTACTCCAAAGTGTGGACAAAACATAAGAAAGTAGATATAAAACAAGCATGGAACATCAAAAATTATAGATACGTTAGCAATGTATCAGCCTTCTATACATGTCTTCATGGTCATCACCATCCAACATGTAGAATCCTTCAACTTCATTGCTTAGAGCATCATACCTATTTCTTCTCATGCTTTCATTGCTGATCAATAGGTCGGTGTGAGCATCCCACGCTTCTTTGGCGGTGTTAAAGTGCTCAATATGTGGCATGTCCTTGGGACCCACACCAAGCTAAATCATGTGAAGAGCCATTTCATTTAGTTGACTATCCACCACTTCTCTTCTTGTCAAATTGGTGCAGTCTCCAATATGAAGGCCTTCTTCGATGATCCTCCAAAGCTCAATCGATGAACTGCACACACGAGATTTCATTAAGAATTGTCGTTGATTAAATGAAGATGCAGTAAGCTTGGGTGGATCACCCCTATTGTTTATATGGAGATAAGGGATAGGTGAGTCGGGAGAATATAGGTGAGAAACCTCACTATAATCCTCCCTACCACTTCCCTTCTTGGAAGCATAGCCATTATTTTTCACACCCACCACCTCATCTTCCTTGGAGTTAGCATGAGCTTTATCCTTAGATAGAGGAGTGGTGGCCTCAGAGGTAGATGAAGGTGGGGCTGTAGATGTGGTGAGATGAGCAATCATTTGCTGCATCTCTTCCATTTTGGCCTCAAAGGATTTCAACAAGGTTGTCTCCAACGTCTTGAGGTCATCCATTGTAACCTTGTCCACAGCCTCACTCCCATTTTCCTTAGTACCCATACTTCTCTTAGGCTTTTAAGCCCAAATAAAGAGTCGAGGCTCTGATACCAATTGAAATGGATCGTATGGGCACCTAGAGGGGGGGTGAATAGGTGCTACTTCAAATTTAATGCTTTTTCAATTTTAGGCTTGACACAAAAGGTAAATTATCTAGATATGCAATTATGAAGAATTTCCTTATATGCAAACCTAACTACTAGCGAGTAAAGGCGAGTAAGAGTGAGGAACGAGGAAACCATAGTGGAGCATGTGGAGACAGAGGATTTGTTTTACCATGGTTCCTTCCTTGTTAAGGGAAGTACATCTGCGTTGGAGGGGTGGGCGGTACTAAGACCACCACGCCACAATAGGCCTCACCCTGTTCTCTGATGGATCGCGCCACCAAAGGCCTGATCCACCTTTCCACTATTGGTACCCTTCGAGGCGAGAACCGATGCCTTTACACAACTAGTAGGGCACAACTCCACAACCGAATTGGAGGCTCCCGTAATGACAACAAGCTACCACAAGAACAAATATTATCAAAACGAAACACAAGATCTAGATATCAACAAGAATATTAGATCGAGAGATCTCCAAGTGAATGGAGAGGAAGTGAAGCGCTTGATTCCTGATGTTGATGAATGAAGTCTCATCCTTCGATTCCCCAAAGATCGGAGCCTTCCGGTGGTTAGAGTGGGAGACCTTGAATTAGAGCTTTTGCAACAGACCAGTACTTTTTTGAATGAATCAAGAGATCTAACAGGAGGGGTGATTGGGGCTTTTATACCCCCTGTCCAAACATGGCCGTTGGTGAAGTCTAGGGCTGGATTATCCGACCCAAGTGAAGGCCAGATTATCCGGCTGGGGGTAAAACTCTCCCCCAGCCTCGGATTATCCGGGGGATATTCCGCCCCCTACACAGAAGGTCACACCGTGGCTCCCTTAGCAAACTTCTCAGGGGGCGGATTATCTGGCCCCTTTGGGGGCGGATTATTCAGCCCGAGCAAAAACTCCGCCCTGGCCAGACAATCCGAGAGATTATCCGCCCCCCATAGAAGGTCGCGCTTTGTCCATCTTTGACAACCTTCTCGGGGGGATTATCCAGACCCCTTTAGGGCGGATTATCTGGCCTGGGCAAATACTCCGGCCCTGGCCGGACAATCCGAGGGATTATCTGCCCCCACACAGAGACTCATGCCGTGCCCACCTTTGTCAAAAGGGTCAGGCTAGATTATCCGGCCTTGACAGGGGCATATTATCTGCCCCCCAAACAACAAGTTTTCCATCTTTTCATGTGAATACTTATCTGCAGTACTTAGCACACATGAGATACTCCATGGTATTGTTATCTAACACACAAAACACTAGAGATCATGAAATGTTCTTTCAATCGTTTCTAGAGGAATGAGCAGCTGCTTCTTTACACTGAGGTGATGAATACTTTTCGGACTCCTATGGTTCCCATGAAGTGGTTGGAGCTTGAGAAGCTGTGGGATTTCTCGTATTTTGATGATGCTCTTTGGGTGACCGAGAAGATGGGGTTGCACACCATCTTTCAAGCCTAGGAAGACTACAACACTGACTTGGTCCAGTAGTTCTTTGCCAAAGTGGTCTTTGGTGAGTCTGTGGACATTCCGCTTGAGTGGATGTCAGGAAGCACAAGGTGGCGTTCCATCATGCTATAGTTTGCAAGTATCCTTTGTTTTCCTTTCACCCCCAATGCTCCCAGTGGTGCAAGGATGCATGTTCATGGTCAGGCTTATGAAAAAAAGAAGTTGGCTCTTATTTATTCACAAAATGGTGTGGTTGTCTAAACCACCAACATCAAGCTCATCTACAACATTCTACTTCACATGTTCCGCCACACTCTTACTCCCAAGGCGAGCAACAAGGACGAGATGAGAGGTGCTGAGATCAACCTCATGGATCATGCTCACTCAGTTTATGCTCATGGTCCAAACCATCAGGGTGGTGCTATTCATGTCATGGACTTCATCTACTAGGATATGTAGAAGTGCATCATGGACAAGAAGTGTCCTCTCTATGCCCCTTATGTGATGAAGCTCAATCTTGCTCAAGCTCCTCCAACTCCTTTGCTCCACTCAAACCTCCTGAAGCACAAGCCTACCAAGGTTCAGAGAAAGGAGGCCCCTTCCTCCAAGGTACCCGTGGCTATCCCCCATACCATGGTATCTTTGAGGATGAGGATGAGGATGAGGATGAAGATGATGGTGATAGTGGTGATGAGTCTGAGGATGTGCAGGAAGGTGCACCCCATGGCCCTCGCATGAAGCATGCTATCAATGCATACCGCTTTGACACCACTCATGAGGAGGTACATCAAAATGTGAAGAAAGCCTCTTGGTGGAAGAAGCTACTCCTATGTCAGAACATCGACATCCCCCATGGTCAGTATGATGCCTACAAGGCCAACAAGAATGTAATGAAGGAGATTAAAAGGATCAACCAGCCCATCGACATTGACTCATCTCAACAGGTTTCAAATGGTACTCTCTCTTATGGTCACTGGATCTAGGGTCAAGTGGATTGGTCTATGTTTGAGGATGTGTCTTCCTCTTCTCGCCCTCAAGACAAGGAGGCTGCTCTAGATGATGATGAGGAAGAGGATGAGGACGATGATGATGAGGAGGAGGATGGAGAGGACGAGGACGATGAGGACTTCAGTGGCTAGAGTCAGTTTGGGACGCTTTCGTAGTGCTCTTTTTCCTTTTTGGCGTCTTGATGCCAAAGGAGGAGAAGTAGCCCCATATTAGGTTGCTACCGAGGATTTGCATGGGTACACAAAGCTTCACGTTCATTCGATTTGCCTCTTTGAAGCTTGTGTCTTTTCCATTGTGTGTGGTAAGACATGCGTACCTGATATCGTTATCATGTTAAAAACTGTGTTGTGCCTATATATATTTGTCTAGTCTTTTTAGTAGTATCTTGTCTTACCACATCTATTCATAACCACTAGAGTGGGTGTTGATACTAGTTGAGTGATCTTGTATTAAAATGCAAACTCAAAATGGTCAAACATCTAGGGGAGCCCATCTAGTGTTTTTAAATTGGATGTTGCTATGCTTATTACTTATCATCTATGCAAATCCTTGGGTTGTCATCAAACACCAAAAGGGGGAGATTGAAAGGGAATTTTTCCCTTCATATTTTTGATGTTTGTTGACAACACTAGGATGTTTTAATCGTGTGCTAAAATGTTTTAGGGCATATTTATATTATCAACATAATATTGTTGTTGCTCCCTCAAAGGGAAAAGAAGTTTCTAGGTTTTTTATTGTGTGCACAACAGGTTTCTGTCGGACTGTCTGGCTGATATTGGCCTGAGTATCCGGCCAAGACGGAGTGTCCGGTCGGTGCAGGTCAGAATGTCCAGCCCTGGGTTTCCTCGGTTTTCACCACCAGTAGGTTTCCATTCAGATGTCCTCATCGGACTCCACCCGAACACTGGACGGATTCTTTGGAGAATCTCTGCCAGGCCGGAGTATCCGGGGGTGAAGCAACCGGAGTGTCTGACCCATACCAGAATGTCCGGGGTGTTCCTGTCTTACACTCCGGATTAAGTGACTCCAACAACTACATTTCCTGGGGGCCTATATAAAGGCCCCTTCTTCTACCTTTGGATGTTGCTCGTTCCCCAACCTCAAGAACCCTAAAGCCAAGCCACCAAATCAACAAGATCTCCCTCTCCAACAACCCAAAGTCCTTGATATTTGGAGAATCAAAGGATGAGGCCTTGATCTACATCTTCACCAAAAGAGATATTCATTTCCCCCTCATTCACTTGAGGGCCCCTTTCTCTACTGTTTCACTAGAAACCCTAGGACTTGATTTGGTTCTTACAAGCTTATCTTTGATTGTTGTGACAGCTTGCTTGCATTCGAGAGCCTCCAATTCAGTTGTGGATGTGTGCCTCGAACTTGTAGTAAAGGTGCCAGTCTCCACCTCGAAGGTTACCGATATAGTGGAAGAGTGAATCGATCCCTTTGGGGTGAGGTTCACCGAATAATAAGGGAGGCCTTTTATGGCATTGGTGGTTTGAAACCACCCCCTCTCCAAACTAAGACGTACTTCCCCTCAAAAGGAAGGAACTACGGAAAATCATCCTTGTGTCTCCGCCTGCTCCATTTTGGTTACCTCTATCCTTTATCGCACTTTACTTATATCTTGCTCTTGCTTAGTTAGTTGTGCTAGTGTGACATATAGGTAAATTCAGCTTAGTTTCATATCTAGAGAATTTACCTTTTGTGTCAAACCCTAAATTGAAAAAGACTAAATTTGAAGTAGCACCTATTCACCCCCCCTCTAGGTGCCCATACGATCCTTTAACTTATGTTCTTTCAGAAGAAGCGGGGACCATTTTGCTCTCTATCAAATAAATGGTGAAGCCAATTCAATGAAAAGAAAATCATAGTTAGGGATGGAGGCTAACAATAATATGAGATCTATCAAGAAGCTCTGAGAACCTGATCGATCCGCGGTTCTCGTCTACTCCGTCCTTCCTCCCATGGAACTACGACCACCGCGTACCACAGAGCCCGCGCCGGATCCCCACCTCCATCACCCGTAGACAAGCTCCAAAATTTTGCTCCCCCATGTGCCGGCTGGGAGAGGAACGCGAGGGCGCCTGGTGCTCGGTCTCCCTGATATTTTATCTTTAGGACATCATGTTCTATGAGGTGAGAATGTATTTTTTCGCGTTGTGTTGCGCTATCTCTCTTTGTCCCATTCAATTCCTTGTTTAGTATGAAGGAGACATGGCCCTGAGCAGGTAGGCATGAGGAGCTGCGGCAGTGGTGTTTGGTTGGGAAGGGCATGCCATATTTTGATCTGGAGGGGATCAACGAGCAATCTCATCATGTTAGCCGATTTGACACCCCCCTACTTTTTTTGCAACTCTTCTCAGTCGATCAACTCCTACAGATTTGTAAGAAAGTATACTTAGATTCGTAAGGATATAGATTTAAGCTTTCTATACTAATGACACATTCACGAATTGTCTCCTTGTGGAGATGGATTAATATGCCTTCTCACCATTTCAAGTCGACTTGCATTTTCTGGGACAGGGATATCACAGGTATTTATTCCAAAATTGAATTTTCTCTAATTTGCTGCGGAATTGTGGTGCACATTAACTTCTAATTTTCTGTGGTATCGTGGTGTGTATGAATATATGTTGAATAACTTATGATTTTGTGGACCAGATAGATATTTTTTGTATTGTTTTAAATTTTTCTATGGTAGGTAAAATGTGATATTGAGAAATTTTTATCAATATTAGGGAAAAGAAATGAGCGAGATCAGTTGGGAAGCTTGATCCTCATTACAGTCTAATTATACTTTGATCTGTTGTTGGTTATCCTCCTCAACTCCAGCGACGAGCTACATCACCGCCTTCTGTTCTCTCCCACGACGAGGGTGATGAGCTCCACCACTGACTGTCGTCTAAAGATGCTCATCGGTCGCTTTGCCTGAGGTGATCAAGCGCTCTCCCCATCGTCCTATTATTCTTCTTAGATAGAGAAATCTTAAGTTATAGATGTTCTTTGCATATGAATAACTAACTAACTTGTTTTCCTTTGCTTCTGTCTTCCAAGTGCAAGTATTCAAAATGATGTGCACTTAAATAAGCGTTGGTTCAGAATATTGCTGCAGACCATGATTTAAATATTGTTTTTGTACAGGAGCCGAATGCCAAAGAATCGTGGAAGGTTGGTCATAGGAAGTTCTAGATCAACGGAAGAATGTCTAGAAATATTAAGGAGTTAGGTTGAGTGGAACTCAATTCTGAAAGTAAGGTTTGCTAGGTTGCATGTTCTGGAGAAGCTGAAAAAATAAGTGTAGGAGTTGTTGAGTTTGCATTTTGAGATTTGTATTTTGAGTTTGTGTTCTGATCTATATCCTGGTGAAAGTACATATAATGCCAAATAGAGCCACGTATGTATGACATTGACCAATCTATTGTTTTCCTCGGTATGTTTATGATGCAAACCGAATTGGATAGTATCTCTCTCATGTGATATTCTATGTCAATGTGCACCATGATTTTTAATTTGTATTCCCGCTCCCAGCATAGTCTGCATGAACTTTGACTTTGTTGTAACAATATATGTCTAACAGACACGTAGTTCCTTCTTATGATGTATAATGATCTTCATCCTTACATCTCTGAGATATTTTAGGCTGGAGTATGTGTGGTTGTAGGGGATGAATTGTCTCCTCTTACTCATTGACAATCAAGGTGATATGTTAGTGTGTAAGGTTCCAATTGTTTAGCATTACTTTATTCGCTATAATATAATCATTTTATAGGTTGTGATTGTAATTGTATAAATGGCTACTAACTTTTGAAAATATTGATGGTCTAATATATCAGGACCAAGACCCGCTACTTTCTTTAATATCTCATTATGACCCGCTTAGTATAGCTAATTCAAATAACTATATGCATCAACACAGAACATGTCGCTATCAAATGCATTGCTCTAGACATGCCATACGACAATGTTGTGCAGGCGGCGAGGTAAAGCTCGTTCGTCCGTCTAGTTCGGCTGCGTGGCCACTGACCGGGCGCTCGTGTGTTTACTGTTTTAGATTAGATTCGTCGACCTCTATTCAGTATACTTGAGTGAAATGCATCCATTTTTGATTGTCCTTGAACTCAGAAAAATAGATTTTTTACAAATATATTCGTCTGTAAAATGACATCACCAAAAATACCCTCGCTGCGTAGTTATTGTCAGAAATGCCGTGGCAGGAGGAGGAGAAAGCACCACGTGGTACTTCCTGCTCAGAGCTGGTGACGATCGATTCATCCCGCCTTGGGGAGAGGCGGGCGGTTCATCCCGCCAATGGCAGGGGCAGTAGCACATGGGGACAACGGAGTCCACTGGCAGAGGTCATACGTTCCGTCGGCGGCAAGTATCGTCTTCAATCCGCCAGTGGCCGGGGCGGGAAACGTCTTTCCACCACAGTGTGCGGCTGTAGGAGCTCGGATAAGCACAGTCGCTTCCTTAGAGCAAGTACAATAGATCCTACTCAGCTGGCTATAAACAAATCCACATCAGCATAATTCTAAGTGGAGGAAAGAGAAAGAAGGAGAGAGAATGAAGCGAGCGCTTCACTTGTCGCCAGCAATAGCACAACAAACAAGACGTTGCAGTCAGCATGCAGCCGGGAGCTGGCCCTAAGAGCCACCGCATGCATTAAATGCCAAATCGTACAAGTCTTGCATGCATGCCCAATAAAGCTAAACTTAAATACTTAAATATTCACTAGAGCAAGCTCAACAGCCAGACTATTATACAAGTGCTTAGTAGTGAAGGCTTTATGTGACATGGCATGAGCTATATAGCCAACAACCCACTGTATTATTGTTCTTGCTCTTAGGAATTGTAGCTGCTTTCTCAGGAATTGTTTCTTGTCATCCACCGACAGCTGCTTTCTTGAAAATTGTTTCATGCCATCGGAATCTCTGAGAGAGAATTGTTTTCTATCCGTCTGCGGCGGGGGGAACCGATTTCTGTTTGACTATGCTCTAATCAGTACAAAAAATAGACCACCAGAAGCATCATATCGCATGTGACTGATGCTGCTGCTCTCTCATCTATACAAGATAGTGACCACACAAAAAATATCGTTTGCATCTGAACATATCTTTGTCACCTGGTTTCATTTTTTTCCAGTATCAGGAGACAAGAAGCAACGTCTGCCGCAACTAGAGATGAGTGTGACAATCCAAAGGTAAATTTTCTCCATGCTAGGATCTTAGTGCTCATGTGCTCATCTCGCGTTGTCCTCTCCTTTAAGTATAACAGCAGAACCGCAACAGCTCCTCTTAGGCCATTTTCTCACCCACACTGCTATGTTTGCTCTCTCTATCATCGTCTAAGACTAGAAGAAGATTGTCATAGTTGTTTATCTGGACCAATGTTCTAAGGATGGAAAAAGACAATCATAGATCAAGGTGAGTTGTTTCACTTGGTTGCTTTTTTAGCTATCCATGTTGTCATGTATATTAGTTAGTTAATTAGGCCGTAATTTGCTATGCAATGTCTGAACTACTAATTAGCTTTACAACTTAATTAGCTCGTGTAGAAATATTTGAGTTTGTGTAGTAATGTTTTAGCTAAGCAACTTAATTACACCATGTAGAAATTGTTGAGCTCGTGTAGTAATAATTTAGCTATGCAACCTAATTAGGTCATATCGAAATATTTGAGGTCGTGTAGTAATATTTTAGCTATGCAACTAAATTAGATCGTGTATAAATATTTAAACTTGTGTAGTAATATTTTAGCTATGCAACGTAATTGGATCGTGAAGAAATATTTGGGCTCCCGTAGAAATATTTTAGGTATGCAACTTAATTAGGTCGTGTACAGATATTTAAGCTCGTGTAGTAGTATTTTAGCTATGCAACATAATGAGTGTAGGGTTCCGTAGCAGAAAACTAAAAATTTCTAACTACGTAACACTAAAACCAGGATCTATACTACGTAGACATAAGTAACAGAGAAGGATACGGTATTTATATTCTTAAAGACCGAGGTATACCTTACGTAGGTAGACGTATGTTGATGAAGACGAGCAGCTCCAAGCGCCCCAAGCGTGGCGCCTCTAAAGTATTACACACGTTCGGTCTACGCGACGTCTCCTAGGCTCCGATCCAGCCGAGCAGCGGAAGAAGAAATATGGCGGACCGAAAAACGCACGACGGTACTACGAAGATGGAGAACTCAAGTTCCTCAGAGTTCTCTCCAATATTACGGAGAAACCCTAAAAGAAAATGAGAGAGAGAAGAGAGAATAGAATGATTCCAAGAGGAGGGGGTGATCCCTATTTATAGTAGGAGGGGAGGGGCACCACCCAAGGGCAGACGGTATGGGACTAAACCCATAGCCGCCGGCCACCAAGGGGAGCCGCCGACCCTAGGTGGGCCCCACGTGGAGAACCTACTAGGGCTAGGCCGGCTAGCCCTCCTCCCTTAGGTGCCTTGCCCTCTTGGGCCTCCCCTCCGGGTGAGACCCATTAGCAATGGGCTGCCTGTAAAAATATATAGTTTATTATTAATTCATTTAATTAATATAAAACTGATGGGTTCGTAGCATGAAAAACAAAAAATTTCTACCGCAAGAACGAACAAAACCTAGATCTAATCTAGATAAAAGCCAAGATCTAATCTATTAGACATGAGCAACGAGATAGATGGGAACTAACCCTCGTAGATCCGAAAGCGTTAACGAGATTAGATCTCGTGGTTGATGTAGTCGATCACTTGCCGATCTCAAGATCGTGTGGACGATCCTTCCGGCGTCGCGTTCCAGCAGCGCTTCCGCCTTCGGTCAAGTAGACGATCCTTCTGGCGTTGCGTTCCAGCAGCGCTTCCGCCCTTGGTCAAGTTGACGATCCTTCCGGCGCCGCAATTCGGCAGCGCTTCCGCAGTCGGTCACACGTGCGGAGTCGAAGCAGACCTTCCTCTCCCCGTTCCAGCGAGCAGCGGAGGTAGTAGATCTTCTCCACGGAATCCCAGCAGCACGACGGCGTGGTGGTGGTGGTGGAGTAGAGAATTCTGCAGGGCTTCGCCTATGCCTGTGCAGAATATGGTGGAGGAGAGAGGCGGCAGAGATTGGACGTTATGAGAGCGTTAGAGGAGGGGGCGCCCCTGCCCCTCTATTTAAAGAGGGGAGGGCACGCCAGGGAAGGGGAGTCCTTGTAGGACTCCCCTCCTATGGGGCCGGCGGGTTGGGGAGGTGGGGAGGAATCCTCCTCCCCCACGACTCCTTATCTTGACCCAACAGGACTCCTTGATCCCTATCTTGATTTTCAAGCAAACTCCAAGATATCTTCTAGAACCTTCCGGAACATTCCGAAACCTTCTAGAATCCTCATACAAACACTCCGGAACATTTCCTATCTCATAAAATGATCTCCTATATATGAATCTTATTCTCCGGACCATTCCGGATCTCCTCGTGATGTCCCAGATCCATTCCGAGACTCCGAACAACATTCGGTCTCCAACGCACATTCCATATCTACTTAAAACAACTTCGAACCTTAAGTGTGTCACCCTACGGTTCGTGAATATGTAGACATGATAGAGACACATCTCATATCAATAACCATCAGCGGGACCTGGAGATCCATAATGGCTCCCACATACTCAACGATGACTTCGCGATCGATTGAACCACTTACATACGAAACTAATTCCCTTTGTCTCGCGATACTATACTTATCCGAGGTTTGATCGTCGGTATCTCCATACCTAGTTCTACCTCGTTACTGATAAGTACTCTTTACTCGTTCCGTGATATGTCATCCCTTGTGACCTAGTCACATGCTTGCAAGCTAACTAGATGACATTCCACCGAGAGGGCCCAGAGCATATCTATCCGTCATATGGATGGACAAATCCCAATCTTGGTTCATGAGCTTCAACACATACTTTCAGAATACCCAATGACACTTTTATAACGACCCAGTTATGAAGCGGCGTTTGATGTCATCAAAGTATCCATCCGGTGATGGTGATTAACATAACCTCATGGTCGAAGGAATAGGTTACTATGTATTTGAAAGCTTACAGCAATACGAACTTAATGACTTGATCTTATGCTACGATTACTATGGGTGTGTGTCCATCACATCATTCTCCTAATGATATAACCTTGTTATTAATCACATCCAATGTCCATGATCAGGAAACCATGATCATCAATTAATCAACAAGCTAGTTCAACAAGAGGCTTACTAGGGACTCTTATATGTTTACAAAACACACATGTATTAGTGTTTCCTAATAATACAATTATAGCATGGGATGTAAACATTCATCATAAACACAAAGATATAATAATAATCACTTTTATTATTGCCTCTTGGGCATATCTCCAACAGTCTCCCACTTGCACTAGAGTCAATAATCTAGATTACATGGTAATATACCGAACACCCATGGCGTTTTGGTGTTGGTCATGCTTTGCCCTAGGGAGAGGTTTAGTCAACGGATCTGCCACATTCAGATCAGTGTGTACTTTGCAAATTTTTATGTCACCATCTCGGACATACTCGCGAATAGCGTGGAAACGTAACTTGATGTGCTTCAGCTTGCTATGTGACCTTGGCTCCTGCGCATTAGCTATGGCACCTGTGTTGTCACAATAGATGGCCATCGGGTCCAACGCACTGGGAACCACGCCGAGTTCAGTAATGAATTCCTTCATCCAAACGGCTTCTTGTGCAGCCTCCGAAGCAGCTATGTATTCCGATTCAGTTGAAGATTTCGCCACAACGCTTTGCTTCGCACTCCTCCAGCTCACTGCAGCACCATTCAAAATAAATACGTAACCCGACTGTGACTTTGAGTCATCCGGATCGGTGTTCCAACTAGCATCGGTGTAACCGTTTACAACAAGCTGTTCATCACCTCCATAAGAAAGAACCATATCCTTAGTCCTATTTAGGTACTTTAGGATATTCTTGACCGCTGTCCAGTGTTCCTCTCTAGGATCACTTTGATATCTGCTAGTCAAACTAATAGCATGTGCTATATCCGGTCTTGTACACAGCATGGCATACATGATAGAACCTATGGCCGAGGCATAGGGAATTTTATTCATTTTCTCTCTATCTTCTGCCGTAGCTGGACTTTGAGTTTTACTCAAGGTCTTACCTGACAACATGGGCACGAACCCTTTCTTGCTATCTTCCATTCTAAACTTTTTTAGAACTTTGTCCAAGTATGTACTTTGTGAAATCCCTATTAGGTGTCTTGATCTATCTCTATAAATCTTGATGCCTAGAATGTATGCCGCTTCGCCAAGATCCTTCATTGAAAAACTATTATTCAAATAGGTTTTGACGCTATTAAGAAGTTCTATATCATTCCCAATCAACAATATGTCATCTACATACAGTACTAGGAATGCTACAGAGCTCCCACTCACTTTCTTGTAAATACAAGCTTCTCCATAAGTTTGTATAAATCCAAAGTTTTTGATTACTTTATCAAAACGTTGATTCCAACTACGGGATGCTTGCTTCAGTCCATAAATGGAGCGCTGAAGTTTGCATACCTTGTTAGCATCTTTAGGATCGACAAAACCCTTGGGTTGTACCATATACAACTCTTCCTCAATGTCACCATTAAGGAACGCCGTTTTGACATCCATCTGCCAAATCTCATAATCGAAATATGCAGCAATTGCTAACAAAATCCTCACAGACTTTAGCTTCGCTACTGGTGAGAATGTCTCATCATAGTCAACTCCTTGAATTTGTCGGAACCCTTTCGCGACAAGTCGAGCTTTATAGACGGTAACATTACCATCAGCATCTGTTTTTCTCTTGAAAATACATTTGTTCTCGACAGCCTTACGGCCATCCGGTAAGTCCACCAAAGTCCACACTTGGTTTTCGTACATGGATCCTATTTCGGATTTCATGGCTTCTAGCCATTTGTCAGAATCTGGGCTCACCATAGCTTCTTCATACGTCGCAGGGTCATCAGCGTTGTCCACCAACATGACGTTCAAGGCAGAGTCATACCAATCAGGAGTGGTACGAACCCTCGTTGACCTGCGAGGTTTAGTAGTAACTTCGTTCGAAGTTTCATGATCATTATCATTAGCTTCCTCTTCAATTGGTGCAGGCGGCACCAAAACATCTTCCGGTGCTGCGCTACTCTCAAATCCGAGAGAAGGTTCAATAACCTCATCGAGTTCTACTTTCCTTCCAGTCACTTCTTTCGAGAGAAACTCCTTCTCAAGAAAGGATCCATTCTTTGCAACAAAAACTTTGCCTTCGGATCTATGATAGAAGGTATACCCAATTGTTTCTTTAGGTATCCTATGAAGACGCATTTCTCCTCTTTGGGTTCTAGCTTATCAGGTTGTAACTTCTTTACGTATGCTTCGCAACCCCAAACTTTAAGGAACGACAACTTAGGTTTCTTACCAAACCACAATTCGTACGGTGTCGTTTCAACGGATTTAGATGGTGCCCTATTTAAAGTGAATGCGGCTGTCTCTAATGCATAGCCCCAAAATGATAACGGTAAATCTGTAAGAGACATCATAGACCGAACCATATCTAAGAGAGTTCGATTACGACGTTCGGACACACCATTACGCTGTGGTGTTAACGGCGGTGTCAACTGTGAAAG
This sequence comes from Avena eriantha, assembly GCA_910589775.1. Classification (NCBI taxonomy): domain Eukaryota; kingdom Viridiplantae; phylum Streptophyta; class Magnoliopsida; order Poales; family Poaceae; genus Avena; species Avena eriantha. Next base: position 152,502,616 of record OU342746.1, on the reverse strand, counting down.
TATTCTACATTTCTTTAAATGCATGCCAAACTCGTAACTTAGATATTCACCCCGCGATCAGAACGCAGAAACTTAATCTTCTTGTTACGATGATTCTCCACTTCACTTTGAAATTCCTTAAACTTCTCGAAAGTTTCGGACTTATGTTTCATGAACTAGACATACCCATATCTACTCAAGTCATCCGTGAAAGTGAGAACATAACGATATCCACCACGCGATGCTACACTCATTGGACCGCACACATCGGTATGTATTATTTCCAATAAGTCTGTAGCTCGCTCCATTGTACCAGAGAATGGAGTCTTAGTCATTTTTCCCATTAGACATGCTTCGCATCTTTCAAGTGATTCAAGAAGTCCATCTGAATGGAGTTTCTTCATACGCTTCACTCCAATGTGACCAAGACGATAGTGCCACATGTATGTAGAATTATCATTCAATTTAATTCGTTTAGCATCTATGTTGTGAACATGTGTATCACTACTATCGAGATTCAGTAAGAATAAACCATTCATCTCAGGTGCATTACCATAAAAGATATTACTCATATAAATCGAAAAACCTTTATTCTCAGACTTAAAAGAGTAACCGTCTCGCAATAAACAGGATCCAGATATAATGTTCATGCTTAACGCAGTCACCAAATAACAATTATTTGAATTTAAAACTAATCCCGAAGGTAGATGTAGAGGGAGCGTGCCGACGGCGATCACATCAACCTTGGAGCCATTTCCAACGCGCATCGTCACCTCATCTCTTGCCAGTCTTCGTTTATTCTGCAGCTCCTGTTTCGAGTTACATATATGAGCAACCGAACCAGTATCAAATACCCAGGCACTACTACGATTACTAGTAAGATACACATCTATAACATATATATCAAATATACCTTTCTTCTTGATGTTGCCGTTCTTCAGATCCGCCAGGTACTTGGGGCAGTTACGCTTCCAGTGACCAGCACCCTTGCAGTAGAAACACTCGGTTTCAGGATTAGGACCAGCCTTGGGCTTCTTAGCAGGTGCGGCAGCTTTCTTGCCGTCCTTCTTGAAGTTGCCCTTGTTCTTAGGCTTGCCCCGTTTCTTGAAATTGGTGGTCTTATTGACCATCAACACTTGGTGCTCCTTCTTGATCTCCACTTCAGCAGTTTTTAGCATGGACGACAGTTCAGGCAACGTCTTGTTCATGCAGTGCATGTTGTAGTTCATCACAAAGTTCTTGTAACTTGGTGGCAGTGATTGAAGGAGACGGTGAATCCCCAATTCATTAGGAATCGATATTCCCAACTCTTGGAGCTTCTTAGCGTACCCAGACATGGTGAGCACGTGCTCGCTAACGGAGCTTCCTTCTTCCATCTTATAGTTAAAGAATTTCTCGGAGGCCTCATAGCTCTCCATTGCCGCGTGAATCTCAAAAATTAGCCTGAGCTCCTTAATAATCTCGTACGGGTCGTGGTGCTCAAAACGCTGTTGGAGCTCCGCTTCTAAACCGTACAGGATGGCACACTGAACTGTGGAGTAATGATTCTTCCGAGTGGCGAAAACATTCTTTTCGTCATCGGTGGCATTATCTGCAGGTGGGTCACCTAGCGGTGCATCGAGCACATAGGTCAACTGACCAGCCCTGAGGACGATCTTCAGTCCACGGAACCAGTCCGTGAAATTGCTTCCATTATTTTTAAGCTTTTCTTTCTCTAGGAACGCATTGAAATTGATGGAGGGGGTCGCCATAATCTACAACAATTTGCAAGTAGTTTAGACTAAGTTTATGACAAATTGAGTTCAAATTTAATTATTAAACTAACTAGGTGAACTCCCACTCAAAACAACATCCCTCACATTGTCTTAGTGATGACACGAACCAAGTCCACTACACCAAGTCCGATCTTCACGAGAGAAGATGTAGTTTCATCGGCGAACAATCTTCATGTTCATCATATCAATTATATGACTCATGCTCTACCTTTCGGTATTCCGTGTTCCGAGACCATGTCTGTACATGCTAGGCTCGTCAAGATAACCTTAGTTTCCGCATGTGCAAATCTGGCTTGCACCCGTTGTATGCACACGTAGAATCTATCACATCCGATCATCACGAGATGCTTCGAAACGACGAGTCTTAGCAACGGTGCCAACTAAGGGTGAACACTTTATTACTTGATATTTAGTGAGAGGGATCATCTTATAATGCTACCGTCGCGATCTAAGCAACACAAGATGCATAAAGGATTAACATCACAGGCAATTCATAATTAGTGTGATATGATATGGCATTTTCTTCTTGCGCCTTTGATCTCAATCTCCAAAGCACGAACATGATCTCCATCATCACCAGCATTGCGTCAAGGTTAGTGGCGCCGCTTCATGGTTGTCCATCATCACTAGCAACTATTACAACTACTTGGAATAAAGCTATTACAAGATGAATAGACACGCAGGTCTTAACGGAATTAAAGACAACCATTAGGCTCCTGCCGGTTGCCATATTGCAACAAGGATCATTGCATATATCAAATACAATCACAATTACATGTTGGCCATATCACATCACAAAACCCCGCAAAAACAAGTTAGACGCCTCTAATTTTCTTTGCATGTTTTACGTGGTTTGGGGCTTTCGCATAAGACCGATCTTACCTACGAACAAGGACCACAACGTTGATACAAGTGTTGTCAAGATGCTCATTGTAAATTGAATCTTAACTATGGTGGGAGATACAGACACCCGCAAAGCCACTTGTGCAAAGCAAGTTGCACGTCAAGCGTGGAGCAAGTCTCATGTGCGATGACATGTAATGTTAGCCCGAGCCGCTTCATCCCACCATGCCGCAAGATGCAAAGTACACGCTAAGACACCGACAACAAAAGCATCAACGCCCACAAAACATTGTGTTCTACTCGTCCAACAGATCTACGCATAGATACGGCTCTGATACCACTGATGGGTTCGTAGCATGGAAAACAAAAAATTTCTACCGCAAGAACGAACAAAACCTAGATCTAATCTAGATAAAAGCCAAGATCTAATCTATTAGACATGAGCAACGAGATAGATGGGAACTAACCCTCGTAGATCCGAAAGCGTTAACGAGATTAGATCTCGTGGTTGATGTAGTCGATCACTTGCCGATCTCAAGATCGTGTGGACGATCCTTCCGGCGTCGCGTTCCAGCAGTGCTTCCGCCTTCGGTCAAGTAGACAATCCTTCCGGCGTCGCGTTCCAGCAGCGCTTCCGCCCTTGGTCAAGTTGACGATCCTTCCGGCGCCGCAATTCGGCAGCGCTTCCGCAGTCGGTCACACGTGCGGAGTCGAAGCAGACCTTCCTCTCCCCGTTCCAGCGAGCAGCGGAGGTAGTAGATCTTCTCCACGGAATCCCAGCAGCACGACGGCGTGGTGGTGGTGGTGGAGTAGAGAATTCTGCAGGGCTTCGCCTATGCCTGTGCAGAATATGGTGGAGGAGAGAGGCGGCAGAGATTGGACGTTATGAGAGCGTTAGAGGAGGGGGCGCCCCTGCCCCTCTATTTAAAGAGGGGAGGGCGCGCCAGGGAAGGGGAGTCCTTGTAGGACTCCCCTCCTATGGGGCCGGAGGGTTGGGGAGGTGGGGAGGAATCCTCCTCCCCCACGACTCCTTATCTTGACCCAACAGGACTCCTTGATCCCTATCTTGATTTTCAAGCAAACTCCAAGATATCTTCTAGAACCTTCCGGAACATTCCGAAACCTTCTAGAATCCTCATACAAACACTCCGGAACATTTCCTATCTCATAAAATGATCTCCTATATATGAATCTTATTCTCCGGACCATTCCGGATCTCCTCGTGATGTCCCGGATCCATTCCGAGACTCCGAACAACATTCGGTCTCCAACGCACATTCCATATCTACTTAAAACAACTTCTAACCTTAAGTGTGTCACCCTACGGTTCGTGAATATGTAGACATGATAGAGACACATCTCATATCAATAACCATCAGCGGGACCTGGAGATCCATAATGGCTCCCACATACTCAACGATGACTTCGCGATCGATTGAACCACTTACATACGAAACTAATTCCCTTTGTCTCGCGATACTATACTTATCCGAGGTTTGATCGTCGGTATCTCCATACCTAGTTCTACCTCGTTACTGATAAGTACTCTTTACTCGTTCCGTGATATGTCATCCCTTGTGACCTAGTCACATGCTTGCAAGCTAACTAGATGACATTCCACCGAGAGGGCCCAGAGCATATCTATCCGTCATATGGATGGACAAATCCCAATCTTGGTTCACGAGCTTCAACACATACTTTCAGAATACCCAATGACACTTTTATAACCACCCAGTTACAAAGCGGCGTTTGATGTCATCAAAGTATCCATCCGGTGATGGTGATTAACATAACCTCATGGTCGAAGGAATAGGTTACTATGTATTTGAAAGCTTACAGCAATACGAACTTAATGACTTGATCTTATGCTACGCTTACTATGGGTGTGTGTCCATCACATCATTCTCCTAATGATATAACCTTGTTATTAATCACATCCAATGTCCATGATCAGGAAACCATGATCATCAATTAATCAACAAGCTAGTTCAACAAGAGGCTTACTAGTGACTCTTATATGTTTACAAAACACACATGTATTAGTGTTTCCTAATAATACAATTATAGCATGGGATGTAAACATTCATCATAAACACAAAGATATAATAATAATCACTTTTATTATTGCCTCTTGGGCATATCTCCAACAAAAACACATATATTATTATATCTTTCACTCCGGAACTCCTTCCGGACCCCTCTGATCAACATCGGGTGTTATATGGAACTTTTCCGATTTCTTTCTCATTTCTCCTACGGTGGCATATCAATCCCTATGCGTCCCTACCCTTAAGCGTGACACCCTTTGGTTCGGAAACACTCCGGAGATGACCGAGACCTCTCTCGTATCAATGATCATCAACGGACATGGATGCCCATAATGACCCCCATGTGTTTCACGAATCTCATCGCTTAAACCTTCAACGTCATGTCCCATTCCCTTTGCCACTTGATGTTGAAAATGTGCCCTAGAGACAAATAATAATAAGGATTATTATCATATTTAATAAAGTTTATGATTAAGTTTTGTATCATGCTATAACTGTATTGAAAGGAACCATCAATACACGTGTGATATATAAACAACCAGGGGTTCCCAGTAAAACTCTAGTCACTAGTTCATTGGTCAACAGATGATCAAGGTTTCTTGATCATGTGGCATTTATGCCAGTTGGAAATGGAGTCAAGTCATTCTGAGAATGAGATGATGAACCAATACCCAACCTAAATATCATGACCCGATCATGTCACGAAGTTCAAGTTACGATAATTAGAATAGACCCTCGTAGACTATTCCTTAGACCGTGAGGCTATATCAATCACTGTCTCCCGAGAGTGCTTAGATAGCATCAAACATCACTTGGTAATACAGTGACTATAAAGGTGTGTTCGGGTATTCGGAGGAACCGTAGAGGCAATATATGTCAAGAGCGGGATTTTTCCATCCGCGTGACGAAAAGATACTCAAGGACCCACTCAGAGAAGTTATATCCAATAGCTGCACAACGTGTGATTTGATAACATGGATATCACTTGTCGGAACAAGTCAAGTAGCATTGTTCGGTAACGAGATTGAACACAACATGGTGATGCCATTGATCAGATCTCGGGAAATGCAAGTATCGAGAGACAAAAGGAATAAGACACAACTGTCCTGGTTTAAACGACGAAAGATCTTCGTGGAATGCACAGGGATCACATGGCCATCCAGGTCCCTCTATCGATCATTGGTCCAGGAGTGTCCCGACCATGTCTGGAGTATTGCCAAACCGTGGGGTATCACGTTTAAGGGCTTGATGATGCTTAGAGAGTGTTTAGAAGATCGGTAGAATCACCGAAGAAGAGTACAGAGAAAACCAGAAGGGTTTCGGTAAGTTCGGAGGATGTCTGGAGTGGAGATGGAAGGTGTTCCATAACCATGAAGACTGAATAATATGCGAATGAATGTTAAATATTGATTTAATCATTTATTCATAATTATTTAATAAAGATAAAATCAATTAAAATGTCAAAAGTCTTAATGGGCCAATTCGAGAGGGAGAAGGACCCATGAGGGAAAGGCAAGAGGAGAGAGGAGGCAAGGGGATGGCCGGCTGGGCCAAGCCCCCCAAGCGGGACCCACTAGGGCTGGCCGGCGGCGCCCCCTCTCCCCCTCCTTTAGTCCCACCTCGGGACTTTGAGGGAGGTAGTACTTCCCCTCCCCCTATATATAGTGGGGGTATTTGACCAGATAAATACACACAATATTCAATAAAGGTTTCCTCACTTTTGGGGAGACCTCCAATTGATATTCTCTCTCTCTCCCGTGACCGTGGTCCCAAGTTTGGACTGCGCGAATGAGAGACATCTTCACCACTGCGCGAATCCAGGAGCTCTACTTCCGCAACTGCTGTTGGATCGGGAAAGAGGGAGTCATCGTCAGGAACCGAATGCATGTAACTCCCAACGAGGTGTCACACTTGAGGCACTCAAGTCGTTGGAGCCGCAGGAGCGCAAGGACTTCATCACGACCTTGAGGTCGGCTTCCGCTCGTCTACATCAACCACACTCTCCTGAGCGTTTCGGTTTTCAAGGGTAAGTTCGCGAAAAGCCCCTCCCGTTACTACATTACTAATAGATAGGTCCTGGCAACATCAGGGGTTCAGGGGCGTAGGGTAAAATTTTATTGTTTTTATACACGAACCCCTACACTTGATACCTAGTTAATTCAAAATTTGATCTTCGGTATCTTCATACCTAGTTTGATCTCGTTACTGATGAATTCGTTTACTCATTTCCATGTCATTGTATTCCGTGACCTAGTCAGACGCTTGCAAGCTTCATTAATGCAACGTCACCGAGATGACCCACGTGTATCTATCCATTATTTGGATTGGCAAATCCTGGTCTTGATATGTACTCCTCTACACGTTATCTTGGAAAACCTGAGTGGCACCTTTTTGATCACCCTTTCACGACTTGATACTTGATACCATCAAAGCTTCCTCCAATAATGGTGATTTGTATTGTCTCATAGTCTAAGGATCAGGTTGTGAGGTTTCCTTTATCATTAATGATGAACGTTTGTAACTAGACTCACTATGATATAACTATTGGGTATTTTTCTATCACATCATTCAGCCAATGATATGATCTCATTGTCAATTGACATAAATGTCCAAGATCTCGAACCCTAGATCATCCATTTGATCAATGAGCTAGTTTGCTAGAGGTAACTAGAGACACGGTTTATTTACATAACACACGCATATTAACGTTTCGTATTAACACAGTTATAGCATGTCATAAAACGTATTATGAACATACAAGAGATATATCAAATAAAACACTTTATTATTTGCCTCTAGGGCATATCTCCTTCAATGAGATCATGTAAAAATATTTGAGCTCGTGTAATAATATTTTTTTCATGTATAGTTAGACACTTATATGTTGATAGTATTGTATTTGGTTATTATAATTAAATATATCAATGAACTACGATTATGATTATATCTAATTAATAGGGTTATATTAATGTAGTGTGCTTAGGTATGATGAATACGTTGTATGCTTTTTATGGTGGGGACATCACCCGTGATGGGTTGTTAAGGTTTGATCTCTCGTGTTATGAGACAAAGAATGTTATAGTGGAAGAATTGGTGAATTCTAGTATCGTGGAATTAGAAGGCGCATCTGTGCAAAGTTTGGGCCAGAGATGGCCCGTATAAATATGACCCTTGAAGCGGTCATTTGCAAGAGGGTGAGAGAAGATTACCGCTCGACACTTCGCCATCTTAAAGGCGAAAATTCATGGGGTTCATGCATGAAATTTGCAAGCAGACCTGGTGCGGTCATGTATGGACAACCCATGGTGTACGTGCAGTTTGATGCCAGCGGAAAACCTGGTAGCATCATCGCAGTCGTTGAGATCCAGTTATCCATCGCCGCAATGGCTATAAACATGAAGACGATAGAGGTGAGGCATGTGGAAGATGCCCTTGTTTCCACCCAGAATAATGGACCTTATTCCAAGGCGGCTATCGACCTCAATGAACGGATTGAGGGACAGTCAAACGAGATTGATTTTTATGACGACGATCATGAATCATTGGATGATGATGAAGACGAAGGAGGCGATCTAAGTCAAGTGAGAGCAGTGGTGCCAGTAATGTCACCTAGGGACATAGAGGCTCTTGTCATCGGTCACAATGTTACCTCTGTCCGTGGAGTCAGAGCTATCATCGTGGAAGAAAACCAGTAGTTTCCGAGCAAGGAGGCTGTGGACATGGTGATTAGGAAATATGCCATATCCGTTTCCCGGCCGCATAAAGTGAAGAACTCTGACAAACAATTTGCATAGAGTTTGGTTGCAATGGAAGAGTCGTTGCCTATCAACCCGTGGGCATATGCAAGCCTTGGACGATAACTCGCATGGTTCCTCATAGCTGTGAGCTATTTGGTAGTCTACCTGTACACCGCAACGTCAGTGCCGCGTATGTGGCACAGGTCGTTGCATCCATGGTAAAAGATAAGATCATTGTATCGGTGAAGGCGTTACGAGATGGTGCAGAAGATGCGACCAGCTTCCCGGTAAGCTACAACAAGGTCAAGCGTGCCAATGAGTCTATTTTGGAGGGGATTTATGGGACATATACGAAGGCTTAAAACATGGTTCCGAGAATGTTGCATCAGATTACTGAAGCCAACCCGAGAAGTATTGTCTATAGAATGGAAAGGAACCACCCGAGTGGCAATCCCAATCATTTCATCCTGGACTGTATCTTCTGGGCGTTCAGCTAAACTATCCAAGCATTCCACCACTGCCGACCGGTGATATCTATTGGTACCTTCCTCACTGGAAAATATATGGGTACTCTCTTGGTAGTTGTGGCATTAGATGCCAATAACCAGCCTCTTTCTATTGCGGCGAGAGCACATTATGTTGGTTGTAGTTTCTGCAATTCTTAAAGGATGGGTCTGTGAAAGATAGGCCTGGTGTATGCATCATTTCTGATCGCGACCAGGGGCTTCTCAATGCACTAGAAAAATGAAGCACGATGTACTGATGGAGTTCCTTTGGCCTGATCTTAAAACTAGGTGGTGCATGAGGCCTCTAGCAGCAAACTTTTTACTCTCTCTTTAGGAACAAAGAACGTTTTAAGGCCTTCAAAGTGATGTGTATGCAGAACCAGCCGCGAAATCCGATGCCCTTTGGATGGCATTGAATGCTGCAACGACCACAACTTCAGGAGATGCACCAGCTGAGCTAGCAGGTGTAGGGAATCACATGAGGGCCAAGAATATGGCTGAGTGGGTGAACGTTAATTGCCCGGATGTTCGTAAGTGGGCACTGGCTCATAACAATGGTGCTCGCTATGACATAATGACAACCAACATGTCATAGGTATACAATGCAGTTCTTAAAGGTGTCGATCCCTCCCTATTACTGCACTAATTGATGAAACATGGTCCCGCATTGTGGCGTACTTTGTTGATAGAGTTCAACTAGCGCATGCACGAGTGTATATGGATAAACAATAGTATGAAGCAATGCAAAATCACTTGGCCATAAAAATAGAAAAAATCAAAGACTCATGATAGCAGGGTCGTGGACTCACTTAGGAAGAGGAGGGAGATCATAACAAGAAAAAAAAGATGTGCATGGTTACTTGAGAGGACATACAGAGCATGGGCGCACACTCAACCCAAAAACATGCAAATGCACTGCAAGAAGCCTTTTCTTTATCACTATCCTTGCAGCCATGTCCTTAGGACGGCTGCAAATCAGAGGATGGCCGTCAATTCATATGTCTCTTCATTTTTCAATATGCATAATTTTATGAAGACATGGGATAGTGAGTTTTTGGCATGGGGTATTACGGAGCATCACAACACTATTTTGTATGGTGGACCAACATGGTGGCCTAATCCTGCGACCAAGCGAACCGTTAAGAGACATCGTCAAACTAAGCGCTTTAGAAACGACATGGACCATAGCCAGGCCAGAGAAGGACGTAGGTGCAAGACTTATAAAATTCCTAGGCACACGACGACAAATTTCCCTCACAAGTTATAATGTTGTACTTTAGTGTTGTATCGTACTATGTTATAATGTTGTATTTCTGTAATGTACAATGTTTTAAATTTGTATTTCGGTGATGTAATGTACTATGTTTTAAATTTGTACTTATCTCATTTGTATAGAGTATGGTGAATTTACTTCCTATTGGATGGGCAGTACGATTCTACCCACCAGAAAATTTATATCTCATTTGTATAGACTATGGCGAATTTACAATGAGATAAATTTGTATTTATCTCATTTATATAGACTATGTTTTAAATCCAATCTTTTCATACTTGACATGCAACATCTACCTACCCACTCCACTAATATTCAGCGGTGCAAAACGAATTAGAGGTTTATCCACTTCGATGCTCTCCCTAGCTCCCACATAATCTCCTTCAAACCACCTAGGGTGGTTCATCTCTACCCTCTTGACCTTACCAATTCTCCTAGCCAATTGATCCACAACTGGCAGCTCCCTATACAGCTCCGGAATCAAATGAATTTGTGCCCAAACCTCAGCTCGATCAAGAACAACATATTTTGGATCAACGGTCCCATCATACTCAGCAATGACCACCATTAGTTTACAAAATAGCCATGGACCCTGATTCATCACCTTATTTCAATCACCGAGACAAAAGAATCTGAACGTGAATAGGTTATCATCCACCTCCCGTAGCTCTAGATCTGCAGCTAACCCTAGACATACCTCAGCGTTTGAAAGAGTTCTTCCGAGCTAAAGCCCTTATGCGTATGAACCCTAGCCACCACCATCCATCTTGCCTTTTTATTCATCGCATCTAGATCCTTCTCTCCGATAAACACACCATCTAATTCACCTTCCCAAAGCTCCAGATTCTTCAGTTCTCTAGCAACCGTTGCCTCATCATCTTCCTTCTCCCCCCCACCCGAGCTCACCCCAGGCGTCACCATGATCCGCCGATTGTAAGACTCCCGTTCTCCAAACCCTAACTCCAAAAAGCACCAAGGCCGGGAAAGCATACAATCACCCTTGATTAGCCCGAGCACTAGTAGGAGATCAGATCGAAGTAGGATTGTTGTAAGAAAAAGCTCACGCCGTCGACGGGTCACCGACGGAGTAGGAAACCCTAGTCGCCTATTCAAGCGAGCACCTATCCTCCCACTTTTAGCTGCTAGGTCTATTTGCTTGTGCTGGAAAAGATTTTTTTGGGCCAGATACTGCTATCGGAAACATTACTGTTAAATAATAAAGCGCCTATTTGCAAAGAAAAATACCCCTATCGGGCCCAATCCGGTTGCCAAAATCTTCGACCCATAGTTTTAAAAACGGACCGGTCAGTGAACCGGTGAGGCAACTGGTTCATTGGTTTACTGGTCGGACCACCGGTTCATTCGGTTCGATGGCAACAAAAAACGTTCTTTTTCATCAAAATTTAAACAAAATTTGGAACAAAATAACCATAAAAGGTATATATAAAGGTATATATAATGTATATTTCAATATGTAATCACAAAATCATAGTGTTTCCAAGTGGTATTAGGCTTTACTGTTGCTTTTTACGTCTAGCATAAGGTTCACGAGTTCGATTCATCTAGTAAATATATGTTTTTTTACTGTTTGGATTTTTTTTTTAAACGGTAATTCGATCGGTTCAGATTTTTTTTGTTATAAAGGTCCGGTTTTTAAATCTATGCTTCTGCCTCAAACTCAGCGGATTCATTTTTTTTTCCTCGTGTTGCCAGTGCTGTACTGCTGTGTTCTGTGTAGGCTGCTGAGCTCAACCACTCCTGCCTGCTGGCCCGGCCGTAGCTTGGAGACAACGGAGCCACCGCTCTGGATCTCTAAGGCGGGCTTCGCGCGGGCAGCAGCGAAGGACGGTGGCGCGGCAGCTGGCAGGGTCACGTGGCGGCGCAGCGCAGGTAACCCTCCTTCGAATTCCCCCCCTTCGTTTCCGATTTGCCGATTGGTCAATTGGGGATTTTGTGAAATGCGAAAGATGGCTAGAAATTCGAGCTCGCTCACTGTTCTTTACGTGATCTGCGAATATAGGTACGGAATTAGGACGATTTCGGAAGCTCAAGCTTTGGCCGTTGACATTTCTCTAGCTCCGCCGCTGCAGCATAACTAAATTGAATGCCCACGAGGAAATGAGGAAGAGCTGGGGCCTCAACTCCGGTCCCGGCCGGCCCTTCAGCGACCGCCGTTGGCTGGTCCCCTTCCTCGCCAGCCTCCTCGTGTCGGCCACCCTCTTCCTCGCCGCCGCCTGCGGCCTTTTCTCGCCGCCCTACCTGGGCGCCGACGACTCATTCCTCTTCGACGTGGTCTCCTTCACCGACTGGGACGACGGTGGAGACTCACCGTCACAGTCCGTCAAGTCTGACGCCAAGAACCAGCAACTGTTGAATGATAGCGAAGACAGCGACAATCCCGACGATGCCGCCGTGAACTCGAACGACTCCGGCGCCGAGCCGCCCCGCTTGGCGTATCTCCTCGAGGGTACCAAGGGGGACGGGCTGCGGATGCGGAGGGTGCTGCAGGCGATATACCACCCGCGCAACCAGTACATCCTGCACTTGGATCTGGAGGCGCCGCCTCGGGAGAGGATCGACCTGGCCATGTACGTCAAGGGCGACCCGATGTTCAGCCAGGTCGGGAATGTGCGGGTGATTGCTAAGGGCGACCTGGTGACGTACAAGGGGCCCACGATGGTCGCCTGCACGCTGCACGCCGTGGCGATCCTCCTCAAAGAAGGGCTGGAGTGGGACTGGTTCATCAACCTCAGCGCGTCGGATTATCCTCTCATGACACAGGATGGTCAGTGTTCTTGATCAACACTTCCTTTTCTATTTTCCTGCAGTGAATATTACTCCTATCTATGGACCAGTCTTTTGTTGCTATGCACTGGAACTGCATTCTTGCGAGCGAGCACTGTGAAATGCGGTTGGCAACATTATCATGTCCTATGGAGACATCTTTTGCAGTATCATCAGGGACACATAAAACACCCGTGAAATAGCTTAACTAGATATCTTTTGCAGTATTAGCATCAGGAAGCATCACTTATGTAGATGTCTATAGGTGCCTTGGATAGGTTCCAGGTGGTGAAGTGCCAATGTACATGGGCGGTTGCTGCTGTGTTCGGTCCCAACTTCTGAGGTGAAGCACCTTATTTCTAAAAGAAGGTCACCTATTTAGAGGATAAGCTCTTACGATGAAGCTTGAGATTTCATTAAATCAGCAACATACAAAAGACATCGTAGTTGTAGTGTGAACTGTTAATATCTCTGAGGAGACATACTTAATGTGTTTCATACTCCATATATGGTTCACTAATGTTATTTCTGTACAGATATACTTCACGTGTTCTCATCTTTGCCAAGAAATCTTAATTTTATAGAGCACATGCAAATATCAGGATGGAAACTGTAAGTTTTTTTATGGCATATACATTTTATGATTTGATTGAAATTATATAGATCTATTTATCCTTGTGTAGCCCCTTCCCCTTCTGATGTTTTGTGTGCTTTCCTCACAGGATGCAAAGAGCAAAGCCAATAGTTCTGGACCCAGGTCTCTATCTGTCGAAAAAGTTTGACCTTTCTACGACTCCTGAGCGGCGTGAACTGCCAACATCTTTCAAACTATATACTGGTAGGAATGGTTCCTGATTTGAACATTTGGCAATTCTACAGTTCTACCCATGACGCAATACATTAATGTGGTGGTCGGCATATGCCTGGAATCCAAGAACGACTTGCTTCAACTTTTTCAGTAGTCCTCTTAATTGTTTGCAGCAGTTATAACCTCTCAGTCAAGTTATGTTATGGTCAAAAGTATGTTAAAAAATACGTGAAATTTAGTTGTAACGCCATGCTATTTTGGAAACGATTAGAAGTTTCTGGTTGATCTGCATACATTTTTTATTTGCCACTAATTCCTCTTCTTGCTTTCTGATAAATTAGAAATAGTTTTCCTGAGGAGCAAATTTACCGTGGCAACAACTCAATTTCTATCGAATTCTTATGGTGGAATTCCTATAGGATGGAACAAACACAGGGTGTAATGTGGTATGCTTATATATGAATGAAACACATTTTTAAACTTAAGCCTGCCCCCAGTTTTGCATAATGAGTTGATACTGTATTAATTAATTATCCTTTTTGTTTTACGAGTTTTTGCTATAGTTTCAGCTACGCTTAATTCACATCAAGTAGACACTGCTGTTTGTGAGAATGTTGGATTTCAAGCTGGTGTTAAAGATTATAAATTGACTTACTACATCCCGGAGTATTGCTAAACATGGTTAAAATGAATTTAGTAGTAGTATATGGAATAATGCAAGTTTGTGTATCATGTGAGGATGTAAATGCATGCAACTTCATAAGTGTACTGATCTATCTCTCTGTTGACTGTAAGGGATCTTTTTGGTCAAAATACACTGGGTACTGCTAAACACGGATAAAACGAATTGCTAGTGGTATGTAATAGCACAAGTTTGTGTATAATCTAAGTTTTTAAATGCATGCAACCTCATAAGTGTACTGATCTATCTGTGTTGACTGTTATGGCACGCTTTCTGGTCAAAGGATACTTTTTAATGCACACCGTATTGTGACAGTGTTCCATGTGTGATCATCAGGTTCTGCTTGGGTAATGCTGACAAAAACGTTCCTGGAGTACTGCATATGGGGCTGGGACAATCTCCCACGTACCCTCCTGATGTACTACGTGAACTTCATCTCCTCACCAGAAGGTTATTTCCATACCGTGATCTGCAACTCTGGCGAGTTTCGGGGCACCGCGGTTGGTCATGACCTGCACTACATCGCGTGGGACTACCCTGCGAAGCAGCACCCGCTGACCCTCTCCATGAAGGACTTCAACAACATGGTCAAGAGCGGCGCGCCCTTTGCGCGGAAGTTCCCCAAGGAAGACAAGGTCCTGGACAGGATAGACCGCGAGCTTCTGCGCCGCTCCGAAGGGCGGTTCACCCCTGGAGCATGGTGTGCCGGGAGTTCTGAAGGAGGAGCGGATCCTTGTCTGTCTAGGGACGAAGACTCTGTCTGTGAGCCTGGTCAGGGCGCCGAGAGGCTGCGCGTCTTGATGAAGAAAGTGCTGTCGTGGGATTACCGCAATGGGAGCTGCTCGTCGCTCTCGTACGACCAGACAAAGAGAGACTGGTATGTCCCCAGAGGTAGAGGGTAGTTTTGCTTGCCTACTTGTAAATGGAGGACTTGACCCCCTTCCACTGAAATGAACAACGCTGATGAATGCAACATTCTGACCCAAGTTGTTGAAATGATGTGCAGAGTAGTGTTGGAATACACATGGTATTTCAATACTGCAGTCCAAACAATTAAGGAACTCTTCTATCATCTGTTCTTTCTGTGCTCAATATATCTACCTTCTGTGTATCCTCATTGTTACACAATCGCGTAGCAAAAAGTAGATCAAACGAAGAACAAGAACACAGAATTTTACGTGGAAACCCTTACGGGAAAAAACCACGGAACGCACGAAGACGTATCACTATAATTGGGAGGAGTATTACAATACACGAGAGGACAAACCCTCTACGTGCTATCAATATCGTGGAACTCTCTCAATCTAATCTATGAATACCTAGCACTATATAAAGGGGCAACAACTCTCTTTCTTGGCGGACACGAAATAGAGTTGTAGATGTGCTACGTCTAACACGGTTGGCACGCCGTAGTCCGCCAGGACTCCTCTGTAGTACATAGGATTCGGATCATATTCAACAAACTCCACCTTGAGCCGAAATCCCTTATAAAAGTCATAGATAGTATTCGACTCCTCAATTAAAGTCATCATCACAAGTAAACCTTGTGCTTTGAAACATCCATAGGACTAATAAACTTCTCACGAAGTCACGCTGAGCAAATCAAGCGGTAGATCGTCCAAAAACAACATAGCTGTCCACAAAGCAGACATACGAACTTGGGTCTTCCATAATACCCGATAAAAGTCTGAGTCTATGTCACTGACCTCCAAAAGCTGAAATTGCTCAATCATCAAATGACATAAGTCATCATATCTCCTATGGTGCTTGAGTGAGCGCAAAACTCATAGTGCAACATCTTGATGCATATAAACATTGTGAAGAACTCATCTCATAGAATCTGAACGTGTTACAAAAGCACAAACCTCGGCAAACAATGCTCATGCAAGAGCATCTGGTACGGAGGACATCTCGTACATCAAAAACTGCCGTCTTATAATGGTTAATGAAAAATCCATGATATGGTCAAAAACTGTCCATGTAGAACAAAGGTTGGATGTAGGAAACTTCTCAACATGCAACAGAGCTTAAACACTGCAATAGACCCCTCTTAAAAGAGCAAAGACAACTGATCAATGTTGTAGTATCTAGCAGAAAACAAATTTCCTCTTTCCGAATTCTAGCCTCGCCGTGTACTGGCCTCAGTACTGACGCTCCTCTTTTTCCTTTGCCCTTTGTCGGCACCCGTTTTGTTTTTAGCAGGTTTGAGATCAACGTCGTTAGCAGGGTTACCGTTCCGGATTGGCCTGGGCAGGGTTATGGACGCCATTGGTTATTCTTCAGGGCTCTTAGACCCATTTGCATCTTGTCCGTACTCGGACGCTGTAACGTTTCAAGGTGATTTGGATCTTTGTATTGTATATCTGTATTCTTGACTCGTTGAGTCGCTGTTGTATATATATCTGTTCTGTGGGTCCCATCGAGGACTGTTGTGTAATGGTATTACTTCGTTTTCCACCCGCACGAAAGTGCCTGGTGGGCGTCCTTGAATCGTTTCTATGCGGGTTTGGCGGAAAGGGCTAAAACTTGCATAGGGCCGATTTGAGGGTGTTACAATGCCCGTGAGGATAATCCTCACGTTGCGGTGCCAGTTGGTGAAGTTAGACCAATTATCTTGCAGCTTTTCTCTATCTAGGAATGCATTGAAATTGAATGCAGGGGGTGCCATGATCTACAATATATTTGCAAAGACTATTTTAGAATAGGTTTATAAAAGATAGATTTTAAGTAAATTAGAAAATTACTATGAGAACTCCCACTCAAAAACGACATCCATCTAGTCATTTTTAGTGATTACACAAACCAAATTCACTACGGCATGACCGAGCATCACGAGTGGTGGTGCAACTCCAATGGCGAGCACCATATCATTCATATGACTCATGCTTTACCTTTCGGTTCATATTCCAAGGCCATGTCTGTACATGCTAGGCTTGGCAAGTAAGAACCTTAGCACTCACGTGTGTAAAACTGTCTAACACCCATTGTATGCGAACATAGATTCTATCACACCAGATCATCACGTGGTGCTTCGAAATGACAAACTTTCTTAACAGTGCATACTAAGGTAGAACATATTATTATCTTGATATTAGTGAGAGGGGTCATCTTATAATGCTATCACCAAGAACAAAGCAATACATAAGCAAAATAAGATGCATAAAAGGGATAAATATCACATGCATATAAAATGTGATATGATATGGTCATTTCTTGCACTTGATCTTCATCTTGTGCTTCATGGTATGATCTCCATCATTCCACCGGCGTGGCTCCAAGGTCCATGACACCACCATCATGGTTGTCTCTACCATTACAATATATCTCTTGGATATACACAAATAGCATGCAAGCCATAAAAGATAAAGACAGCCATATGGCTTCTATAGGTTGTTTAACTTACAATAAATCTCCTTGCATACAACAATTTTTTTGTAACAATGACCATATCACATCACATGCCCTGCAAAAACAAGTTATATGTCTAATTTATTTTTGCATATTTTACGTGGCTTTGAGCATTCTAGGAGAGAATCGCTCTACCTATGAATTTCAGCCACAACGATGATAATCAAGTTATTAGCAAACCATTGTAAATTAGACCATGACTACATTGGGAGAGACAGACACCCACTAAGACACTTATGCAATACGAGTTGCATGTCAAGCGTGGGACAGGTCCCATGTGCGAGGACTTGTAAAGTTAGTCTGAGACGCTTCATCCCAAAATGCCACCATGATCAAAATTTATGCAAGTATGAAACAACAAGACTATCATCGCCCACATCTCTATGTGTTCTAACCATACGAAGCATATATGCATAGACATAGCTCTGATACCACTAATGGGGTTCGTTGCACAAATTTTTTCCTACGGTTCCAAATACCAAGATTTTATCTAGGAGATACTTGTAACAGTTTCAGATGGACTCACCAAGAAAGTAACGCGGTATAACGTTGCCACAAACAAGTATGGATATTGTAGAGTGTACACGACCATCCTCAAGGACACGATGAACCAACACCACAAGGGAAACGCCTCCATAATCGATCACATGTACGGTGTGCCGACGACTTCCGTCCCTCGCTCTAGTGCGGCAGCGGAAGTAGTGGATCCCCGGGAACTCCACCAACACTACGACATGGTGGTGGTGTAGGTGGAGAAGATCTTGAGCATAGCTTCGCCTAAGCTTAGTGCTCATGGCAATGGACAAGGCTAGATGGTGGAGGAAGATGCCAACCAAAGGGCATATGAGAGGAGAGGATGAGTGTGTGCGAGAGAGGAGCTCCACCCAACCTTTTATAGAGGTAGCCCCATGCCTTGGAAGGCGCCCAAGGTGGGTGCCCCCACCTCTCCCTCATTCATGTGGGTGGAGGCTCCACTCAGTCAAAATTCATCTCCACTTTATCATGATTAAGGCTGGTCATAGTGGAGAGTAACTTAGAATAGTAATATGCATATGTTACTAGTCTAAGTTACTACCCTTATAGTGGAAAATAACTTAGTTGTGGTAACATGCAATATCACATAAATTAGGTTGTAGACACATTTTGTCTTGGTATGTGTGATGTTACAGTAACATAGCTAGTTACTCAATCTATCTCTCTTCATCAAATTATTGCCACATAAGCAAAAATACTGACTTGGACTCTTTGTTACTAGTGAAGTTACCCCCACTATGACCAGTCTAATCTCCACTCAAAATTAAGAGTCATGTAATTAAAACTCTCTTTTAATTCACTTGATTTAATGTCACTCATTTAATGAACACTTAATTTAATAAGTACTTCATTTAATGAACACATTGATAATCCAATCCCAGATAATATTTCGATACACCAAACCTATTCCAACAGATTTACCAGAACAATTTCTACACCATCTAGTATTTTTTCCGATGTTCCCTATCCACTCAAATCCGTCGGATACCCTTAAGTATGTCTCCCTACGGGTTCACGAGCTGAGTGGACATGATCAAGACATTCTCCGATCAATAATCATCAGCAGGACCTAGAGATCCATAAGGACTCACACCAGCTTAAACGATAAACTAGTGATCGCGTGAACCTTTATTCACAGTAACCATTTCCTTTTGTCTCGTGATATTTTACTTGTTCGGGATCCGATTATTTGGTATCACCCATACCTAGTTCCATCCCGTTACTGACAAGTACTCTTTTCTCGTTCCCGTGATATAACATTCTTAGTGATCATTATCACTTTTCTTACAAGCTATGTTAATGTGATAACACATAGAGGGCCCTGAGTATATCTCTCCATCATCAGGATGGACAAATCCCACTATTGATCCACGAGCTTCAACTGACACTTTCCAAGTATCCAATGACACCTTTGTAATCACCCTATTACGAAGTGACGTTTGATGTAATCAAAATACTCTTCCCTAGTCAGCGATTGGCGTGATCTCATGGTGTAAGGATTAGGGTTACTTTGAGTGACGTTATAGTAGTGTAAACATAATGGCATGATCGTATTACTATACTTTTGGGAGCTTGGTCATCACATCATACCACCAATGTTGTGACCACGTTATTAACAACATCAAATGTCATGATCAGGAAACCTTTATCCTCTGTTAATCAACAAGCTAGTGTAATGAGAGGCATCACTAGGAACCTTCTATTTGTTTATTAAACACATATGTATTGATGTTTCCTTTTAATATAACTATAGCATGATAAATTGTACAATTGTATTGAATAATAATCGACAACAATATTGTGCCGGTTACAAGAGATTATATAGGCCTAACACAAACTGACTTAGCCTATTACAAACCGACTCAAACATGTGAACATTTTGTACAAGAAATACTCCAACATCCCACCGCAGTTTCAACGTTAGGCTCGACGACGTTGAGACTGAAATGAATGTCTTGAAACGGAGTTGTAGCCAGTCCTTTGGTGAAGATATTAGCAAATTGAGCTGCATAGTTGGAACATGGAGAACTCGGACTTGCCCCAAGGCTACCTTCTCGTGAACAAAATGAATATATATCTCAATATGCTTGGAGCAGGAGTATTGAACAGGATTTCCGGACATGTAGACAGCCGAAATATTATCACAATAAACGATGGTGGATTGCTTGATGGGACGGTGAAGCTCCGACAGTAACTGGAGCAACCAAACCATATCATCAACAACATGGGCCACAACACGATACTTAGCTTCAGCAGACGAGCGAGAGACTTTATCCTGCCTTTTTGAAGACCAAGAAACCAAATTGTTACCAAGAAAAACACACAATCCGGATGTGGACCTACGAGTATCTGGACAACCAGCCCAATATGCATCGGCGTATGCTATCAAAGAAAAGGGAGACGACTTGTTGATATGAAGACCTAATTCTATGGTGCCTTTGAGATATCTAAGAATACGTTTGACATGATTGAAGTGTGGAATATGAGAATCATGCATGTATAAAAAAGCTTGTTGAACAACAAAAGAAATTTCAGGACGAGTGAGAGTAAGATACCGAAGAGGACCGTTGAGACTACGATAAAGATAAGGATTATAGAAAGGATCATCGTCAGCAGAAAGTTTGGAACCTGTATTGACAGGGGTACAAGAAGATTGACAATCAAGCATACCAGCACGAGAAAGACGATCTAGAGTGTACTAACATTGAGATAAGAAGAGACTAGAGGAGTCACAAATAATAGCAATACCTAAGAAGTGATGTAAACGACCTAAATCTATCATAGAAAATTCTTTGCAAAGAAGGGAAATAATGTGATATAAAAAGTGTTGGGAAGAGGCTGTGGGAATAATATCATGTACATATGGAAGGAGATAGGAAGTGTCAGTGTTATGAAGAAAGGTGAAGAGAGAGAGGTGCCAGAACCGTGAGGGAGTAAAGCCGATGGTTTGAGCATAGGTGGAAAAGCATTGTAACCAAGCCCGTGGTGCCTATTTGAGACTATAAAGAGATTTCTGAAGAAAACAAACATGATCAGGATAGGAGGAACTTTCAAAGCTAAGAGGTTGTTGACAATCGATTATTTCTTGAAGAGAGCCATGAAGGAAAGCATTTTTTACATCTAATTGATGAATAGGCTAGGAAGAAGACACGACAATACTTAGGATAGTGCAAATAGTGCTAGGCTTGATAACAAGAGAGAAAGTCTCATCATAATCGATGTCGTGTTGCTGAGAGTAACCATGGCATACCCATCTAGCTTTATATAACATGCAAGACTCCCATCATAATGAAAATTATGTCGAAAAACCCATTTACCCAAGACTATATTTGTGTTGGAAGGACGAGGAACTAATTGCCATGTGTTGTTTTGAAGAAGAGCATCAGATTCATCTTTCATGGCTGCTGCCCAATTAGGATCAAGAAGAGCTATTTTGTAAGATTTAGGAAGAGAGGAAGGAGAGAGATATGTATGAAGGTTGAGACAATCTTTTGCAGGCAGGCGAAAACCTGACTTTGCATGTGTGCGCATAGTATGATCATTGGCAGGGGTAGGAATGGGAATAATATGAGATGAAGGAGGATAGTTTGACAGAGAGGTGGACGCGCCCAACGCAGCGGATGAAGAAAACGCGGGAGTCGGTGACGACAGGAAGTCTGCCGCGGAAGGAAGTCTGCCATGGCAGAGTTTTGAGCATTTTCCGCTAGCTCGGCATAAGTGGCGGTAGAGCTGGTCACGGCAGGATCCGTTACCACAGCAGGATCCACGGCATAAGTTGGTTGTTGAAAGAAGGGTAAGTTAGGGCGACGTGAAGGACTAGGAGATGGCGTGGGTGTTGAGAAGTCGTTAGTTCGACGCTCGGAAAAAGGGAAAATGTTTTCAGCAAATGTGACGTGACGAGACACACGAAGATGAGCACTAACAAGATCTAAACAACAATAGCCTTTGTGCTTGTCAGAAAAACCAAGATGGACACATGGGATAGAATGGGGTGAAAGTTTATTTGGAGAAGTAGAATAAGAGTTTGGGAATCAGAGACAACCGAAGACACGAATGTCGGAGTAGTTGGGATGAGAAAGAAATAAAGAGAAGTAAGTCGCAGTTTTTGGATTAACTCTAGATGGTTGAATATTAAGCCCAAAATTTCGGAGGCACAGAAGATTGAATAAGGAGGGCGCGGGTGATGTCATTAAGAGTACGAAGTTTTCACTAGGCCTTGCCGTTTTGAGGAGAGGTATAAGGAAAAGATAGATGTAAGAGAATGCCATGTTGAAGAAAGAAATTGAGATTTTTAAGACTGCCAAATTCACGACCATTATCACATTGGGTGAATCTTATCTGGAGGAAAAAGTGTATAGAGACATAGCATTGAAAGTTAAGAAAAATATTGTGAACGTCAGATTTGTTGCATAAAGGAAAGGTCCAAACATAATGTGTATAATCATCAAGAATCACAAGGCAATATTTCAAACTAGAGACACTTTCTATTGGTGATGTCTAGAGATAACAATGGAGTAACTCAAAAGGAAAAGAACTAAAAGATTGAGAGGAACTAAAGGGTAGATGAACATGTTTTTCTAGTTGACGTGACTAACACATAGAAGAATTATGATAATCTCTATTACAAGGTATTGAAAATTCACTAAGAAGTGTTGATAACACATTATTATTGGGATGTCCGAGACGTTGGTGCCATAGATCAACAGAGGCCACCATGGACGTGGGGGGTGCAATGGCAGGGAAACTGATATGTTGCAAACATATCTATAATTTTTGATGTTCCATGCTTGTTTTATATCTACTTTCTTATGTTTTGTCCACACTTTGGAGTATTTTTATACACTTTTTTGGACTAACCTATTAACAAGATGCCACAGTGCCAGCTGCCTGCTTTCTGCTATTTTTGGTTCGAGGAAAGTCAGAAAATGAATATTCTTAGAATTGGATGGGACAAAAGCCAAAGTCAATATTTCACCAAGTGGAACACGGAGCCAGAAGACGAGACGGAGAGGGGCTAGAGGCCGGCCACACCACCTGGCCGCGTGGCCATGCCTGGCTCGCACTAGGGGGTGGTGTGGCCGCCTAGGGCACTCCCTCGGCCTCCCCTTTCGCCTATAAGAAGCCTTCGATACAGAAACCCTAAGTACCCAATCGAAGTTCCACGAAAGAGTCTGTAGCCGCCGTCATCTCCATCCCTAGATTGGGAGGGAACTAAAGCTCTTCCCGGCACCTTACCGGAGGGGAGAATTCACCCTAGAGGCCTTCTTCATCACCATGCCTGCCTCCGGTGTGATGCGTGGGTAGTTCATCCCTGGACTACGAGTCCATGTAGTAGATAGATGGTTGGTTCTTCTCCTTTGTGCTACCATGTTTAGATCTTGTGAGCTCCATTCATGATCAAGATCATCTATTTGTAATCGTACATATTGTGGTTACGGGGATCCGATGGATATTGAGATGCTATTTCATATTGATTATTGATTCTATCATGTCTTTGTTATTTGTTGCGGTGCCAGTTGGCGAAGTTTGACCCATTATCTTGCAGCTTTTCTCTATCTAGGAATGCATTGAAATTGAACGCAAGGGGTGCCATGATCTACAATATATTTGCAAAGACTATTTTAGACTAGGTTTATAAAAGATAGATTTTAAGTAAATTATAAAATTACTATGAGAACTCCCACTCAAAAGCGACATCCATCTAGTCATTTTTAGTGATTACACAAACCAAATTCACTACAGCAGGACCGAGCATCACGAGTGGTGGTGCAGCTCCAATGGTGAGCATCATATCATTCATATGACTCATGCTTTACCTTTCGGTTCATATTCCGAGGCCATGTCTGTACATGCTAGGCTCGACAAGTAAGAACCTTAGCACTCACGTGTGTAAAACTGTCTAACACCCATTGTATGCGAACGTAGATTCTATCACACCCGATCATCACGTGGTGCTTCAAAATGACAAACTTTCTTAATAGTGCATACTAAGGAAGAACATATTATTATCTTGATATTCGTGAGAGGGATCATCTTATAATGCTATCACCAAGAACTAAGCAATACATAAGCAAAATAAGATGCATAAAAGGGATAAATATCACATGCATATAAAATGTGATATGATATGGTCATTTCTTGCACTTGATCTCCATCTTGTGCTTCATGGTATGATCTCCATCATTCCACCGGCGTGGCTCCAAGGTCCATGGCGCCACCATCATGGTTGTCTCTATCATTATAATATATCTCTTGGATGTACACAAATAGCACGCATTCCATAAAAGATAAAGACAACCATATGGCTTCTACATGTTGTTTAACTTACAATAAATCTCATTGCATACAACAATTTTTTTTGTAACAATGACAATATCACATCACATGCCCTACAAAAACAAGTTATATGTCCTCTAATTTATTTTTGCATATTTTATGTGGCTTTGGGCTTTCTAGGAGAGAATCGCTCTACCTATGAATTTCAGCCACAACGATGATAAGTTATTAGCAAACTGTTGTAAATTGGACCATGACTATGTTGGGAGAGACAGACACCCACTAAGACACTTATGCAATACGAGTTGCATGTCAAGTGTGGGACAGGTCTCATGTGCGAGGACATGTAAAGTTAGTCCGAGCCGCTTCATCCCAAAATGCCACCATGATCAAAATCTACGCAAGTATGAAACAACAAGACTATCATCGCCCACATCTCTATGTGTTCTAACCGTACGAAGCATCTATGCATAGACATAGCTCTAATACCACTGATGGGGTTCGTTGCACAAATTTTTTCCTACGGTTCCAAATACCAAGATCTTATCTAGGAGATACGTGTAACAGTTTTAGATGGACTCACCCTCGAAGACCGTAACGCGGTATAACGTTGCCACAAGAAAACATGGCTATTGTAGAGTGTACACGACCATCCTCAAGGACGCGATGAACCAACACCACAAGTGTAGCGCCTCCATAATCGATCACATGTACGGTGTGCCGACGACTTCCGTCCCTCGCTCCAGTGTGGCAGCGGAAGTAGTGGATCCCCGGGAACTCCACCAACACTACGACATGGTGGTGGTGTAGGTGGAGAATATCTTGAGCATAGCTTCGCCTAATCTTCATGCTCATGGCAATGGACAAGGCTAGATGGTGGAGGAAGATGCCAACCAAAGGGCATACGAGAGGAGAGGATGAGTGTGTGCGAGAGAGGAGCTCCACCCCACCTTTTATAGGGGGCATCCCCATGCCTTGGAATGCAGCCAAGGTGGGTGCCCCCACCTCTCCCTCATTCATGTGGGTGGAGGCTCCACTCAGTCAAAATTCATCTCCACTTTATCATGATTAAAGCTGGTCATAGTGGAGAGTAACTTAGAATAGTAATATGCATATGTTACTAGTCTAAGTTATTACCCTTATAGTGGAAAATAACTTAGTTGTGGTAACATGCAATATCACATAAATTAGGTTGTAGACACATTTTGTCTTGGTATGTGTGATGTTACAGTAACATAGCTAGTTACTCAATCTATCTCTCTTCATCAAATTATTTCCACATAAGCAAAAATACTGACTTGGACTCTTTGTTACTAGTGAAGTTACCCCCACTATGACCAGTCTAATCTCCACTCAAAATTAAGAGTCATGTAATTAAAACTCTCTTTTAATTCACTTGATTTAATGTCACTCATTTAATGAACACTTAATTTAATAAGTACTTCATTCAATGAACACATTGATAATCCAATCCCAGATAATATTTCGATACACCGAACCTATTCCAACAGATTTACCAGAACAATTTCTACACCATCTAGTATTTTTTCCGATGTTCCCTATCCACTCAAATCCGTCGGATACCCTTAAGTATGTCTCCCTACGGGTTCACGAGCTGAGTGGACATGATCAAGACATTCTCCGATCAATAATCATCAGCAGGACCTAGAGATCCATAAGGACTCACACCAGCTTAAACGATAAACTAGTGATCGCGTGAACCTTTATTCACAGTAACCATTTCCTTTTGTCTCGCGATATTTTACTTGTTCGGGATCCGATTATTTGGTATCACCCATACCTAGTTCCATCCCGTTACTGACAAGTACTCTTTTCTCGTTCCCGTGATATAACATTCTTAGTGATCATTATCACTTTTCTTACAAGCTATGTTAATGTGATAACACATAGAGGGCCCTGAGTATATCTCTCCATCATCAGGATGGACAAATCCCACTATTGATCCACGAGCTTCAACTGACACTTTCCAAGTATCCAATGACACCTTTGTAATCACCCTATTACGAAGTGACGTTTGATGTAATCAAAATACTCTTCCCTAGTCAGCGATTGGCGTGATCTCATGGTGTAAGGATTAGGGTTACTTTGAGTGACGTTATAGTAGTGTAAACATAATGGCATGATCGTATTACTATACTTTTGGGAGCTTGGTCATCACATCATACCACCAATGTTGTGACCACGTTATTAACAACATCAAATGTCATGATCAGGAAACCTTTATCCTCTGTTAATCAACAAGCTAGTGTAATGAGAGGCATCACTAGGAACCTTCTATTTGTTTATTAAACACATATGTATTGATGTTTCCTTTTAATATAACTATAGCATGATAAATTGTACAATTGTATTGAATAATAATCGATAACAATATTGTGCCGGTTACAAGAGATTATATAGGCCTAACACAAACTGACTTAGCCTATTACAAACCGACTCAAACATGTGAACATGTTGTACACGAAATATTCCAACATCCCCCCGCAGTTTCAACGTTAGGCTCGACGATGTTGAGACTGAAATGAATGTCTTGAAATGGAGTTGTAGCCAGTCCTTTGGTGAAGATATTAGCAAATTGAGCTGCATATTTGGAACATGGAGAACTCGGACTTGCCCCAAGGCTACCTTCTCGTGAACAAAATGAATATCTATCTCAATATGCTTGGTGTAGCGGTGTTGAACAGGATTTCCGGACATGTAGCCAGCCGAAATATTATCACAATAAACGATGGTGGATTGCTTGATGGGATGGTGAAGCTCCGATAGTAACTAGAGCAACCAAACCGTATCATCAATAACATGGGCCACAACACGATACTCAGCTTCAGCAGACGAGCGAGAGACTTTATCCTGCCTTTTTGAAGACCAAGAAACCAAATTATTACCAAGAAAAACACAAAATCCGAATGTGGACCTATGAGTATCTGGACAACCAGCCCAATATGCTTCGGTGTATGCTATCAAAGAAGAGGGAGACGACTTGTTGATATGAAGACCTAATTCTATGGTGCCTTTTGAGATATCTAAGAATACGTTTGACATGATTGAAGTGTGGAATACGAGGATCATGCATGTATAAAAAAGCTTGTTGAACAACAAAAGAAATTTCAGGACGAGTGAGAGTAAGATACTGAAGAGGACCGGTGAGACTATGATAAAGATAAGGAGTATAGAAAGGATCATCGTCAGCAGAAAGTTTGGAACCTGTATTGATAGGGGTACGAGAAGATTGACAATCAAGCATACCAACACGAGAAAAAAGATCTAGAATGTACTAACATTGAGATAAGAAGAGACTAGAGGAGTCACGAATAACAGGAATACCTAAGAAGTGATGTAGAAGTCCTAAATCTGTCATAGAAAATTCTTTGCAAAGAAGGGAAATAATGTGATATAAAAAGTGTTGGGAAGAGGCCGTGGGAATAATATCATGTACATATGGAAGGAGATAGGAAGTGTGAGTGTTGTGGTGAAAGGTGAAGAGAGAGAGGTGTCAGAACCGTGAGGGAGTAAAGCCGATGGTTTGAGCATAGGTGGAAAAGCGTTGTACCCAAGCCCCTGGTGCCTATTTGAGACCATAAAGAGATTTCTGAAGAAAACAAACATGATCAGGATAGGAGGAACTTTCAAAGCTGAGAGGTTGTTGACAATCAATTATTTCTTGAAGAGAGCCATGAAGAAAAGCATTTTGACATCTAATTGATGAATAGGCCAGGAAGAAGACACGACAATACTTAGGACAGTGCAAATAGTGCTAGGCTTGACAACAAGAGAGAAAGTCTCATCATAATTGATGTCGTGTTGCTAAGAGTAACCACGCCATACCCATCTAGCTTTATAACTTGCAAGACTCCCATCATAATGAAACTTATGTCGAAAAACCCATTTACCCAAGACTATATTTGTGTTGGAAGGACGAGGAACTAATTGCCATGTGTTGTTTTGAAGAAGAGCATCATATTCATCTTTCATGGCTGCTGCCCAATTAGGATCAAGAAAATCTATTTTGTAAGATTTAGGAAGAGAGGAAGGAGAGATATATATATATGAAGGTTGAGACGATCTTTTGCAGGGAGGCAAAAACCTGACTTTGCATGTGTGCGCATAGTGTGATCATTGGCAGGGGTAGGAATGGGAATAGCATGAGATGGAGGAGGAGAATTCGATAGAGAGGTGGACGCGCCCAACATAGCGGATGAAGCAGATGCGGGAGTCGGTGACGGCAGGAAGCCTGCCGAGGCAGGAAGTAGCGGTAGAGGTGGTCGCGGTAGGATCCGTTGCCACATCAGGATCCACGACATAAGTTGGTTGTTGAAAGAAGGGTAAGTTGGGGCGACGTGAAGGACCAGGGGATGGCGTGGGTGTTGAGAAGTCGTTAGTTCGACGCTCAGAAAAAGGGAAAATGTTTTCAGCAAATGTGACGTGACAAGACACACGAAGACGAGCACTAACAAGATCTAAACAACGATAGCCTTTGTGCTTGTCAGGAAAACCAAGATGGACACATGGGATAGAATGGGGTGGAATTTTATTTGGAGAAGTAGAATAAGAGTTTGGGAAACAGAGACAACCGAAGACGCGAATGTCGGAGTAATTGGGATGAGAAAGAAATAGACAGAAGTAAGGCATAGTTTTTGGATTAACTCTAGATGGTTGAATATTAAGCCCAAAACTTCGGAGGCATAGAATACTGAATAAGGAGGGCACGGGTGATGTCATTAAGAGTACAAAGTGTTCACTAGGCCTTGCTATTTTGAGGATAATGCCATGTTGAAGAAATAAATTGAGATTTTTAAGATTGTCAAATTCACAACCATTATCACATTGGATGAATCTTATCAGGAGGAAAAAGTGTATAGAGACATAGCGCTGCAAGTTAAGAAAAATATTGGGAACGTCAGATTTGTTGTAGAAAGGAAAGGTCCAAACATAATGTGTATAACCATCAAGAATCACAAGGTAATATTTGAAACTAGAGACACTTTCCATTGGTGATGTCCAAAGATAACAATGGAGTAAATCAAAAGGAAAAGAACTAAAAGATTGAGAGGAACTAAAGGGTAGATGAACATGTTTTCCTAGTTGACATGACTAACACATAGAAGAATTATGATAATCTCTATTACAAGGTATTGAAAATTCACTAAGAAATGTTCAGAACACATTATTATTGGGATGGCCGAGACGTTGGTGCCATAGATCAACAGAGGCCACCATGGACGTGGGGGGTGCAATGGAAGGGAAACTGATATGTTGCAAACGTATCTATAATTTTTGATGTTCCATGCTTGTTTTATATCTACTTTCTTATGTTTTGTCCACACTTTGGAGTATTTTTATACACTTTCTTGGACTAACCTATTAACAAGATGCCACAGTGCTAGTGCCTGTTTTCTGCTATTTTTGGTTCAAGGAATGTCAGAAAATGAATATTCTCGGAATTGGACAGGACAAAAGCCAAAGTCAATATTTCACCAAGGGGAATACAGAGCCAGAAGACGAGACGGAGAGGGGCTAGAGGCCGACCACACCACCTGGCCGCGCGGCTAGGCCTGGCCCGCGCCAAGGGGTGGTGTGGCCACCTAGGGCACCCCCTCGGCCTCCCCTTTCGCCTATAAGAATCCTCCGATACAGAAACCCTAAGTACCCAATCAAAATTCCACGAAAGAGTCTATAGCCACCGTCATCTCCATCCCTAGATCAGGAGGGATCTAAAGCTCTTCCCGGCACCCTACCGGAGGGGAGAATTCACCCTGGAGGCCTTCTTCATCACCATGCCTGCCTCCGATGTGATGCATGGGTAGTTCATCACTGGACTACGGGTCCATGTAGTATCTAGATGGTTGGTTCTTCTCCTTCGTGCTACCATGTTTAGATCTTGTGAGCTCCGTTCATGATCAAGATCATCTATTTGTAATCATACATGTTGTGTTTACGGGGATCCGATGGATATTGATATGCTATTTCAGATTGATTATTGATTCTCTCATGTCTTTGTTATTTGTGATCTTGCATGCTCTCCGTTGTTAGTAGCTATCTTGGCCGAGTAGATGCTAGCAACTCCAAGAGGGAGTATTTATGCTCGATAGTGGGTTGATGCCTCTAGTTATCTAGGGAAGTGACAGAAATCTCTAAGGTACTAGATGTGTTGTTGCTACTAGGGAGAAAACAACAATCCTTTGTTCATAGAACAATCATATTGCTTACTTTACAGACAATGCTTAATGCGATTATCTGTTGTTTGTAACTTAATACTGGAGGGGGTTCGGATGATAACCTGAAGGTGGATTATTAGTCATAGATGCAGTTGGATTATGGTCTATGTATAATGTTGTAATGCCCAATCAAATCTCATAGGAGTCAAGATGATTAGTATATGCATGTATGCTTTCTCAATGTTTGTTAATTGCCCCACTATAATTTGTTCACCCAACATGTCATCTATCTTAAGGAGAATCACCACTAGTGAACTATGGACCTCGGTCCTTTCTTTTACTATCAATCTACAATCTGTTTACTGTTTAGTTTCTACAAGAAATTACTATCTTCCACACAATACATTTAATTTGTTTTCTGCAAAAACCATGAGATTGACAACCTCACCGTAAGTTGGGGGCAAAGTTCGGTGGTTGTGTTGTGCAGGATTCCAAGTTGGAAGCAACACCTTGGAGGTGTTTCCTTGCTCCTACTGGTTCGATAACCTTGGTTCCATAACTGAGGGAAAACTTGGTACTGTGCTCATCATACCTTCCTCTTGGGGTTCCCCAACAAGCTCGATATATTTTGAGCCATCAAGCTATTTTTCTGGCGCTGTTGCCGGGGAGTCAAGGACATCTTCACAAGGGGAGTCTCTCATAACCAATCTCTTTACTTTGTTTTTTTTGTTTTGCTTAGTTTATTTTTTCTTAGTTTGCTTGTTTCGTTATAAAAAACACAAAAAAATAGTTCCTGCTTCAAGTTGTTTTTATGTCTAGTTCTACTCCAATCACTATTTCATTATGGATAGCCCACTCGGTTTCCTATTTGGGAAAACTACTATCACTGCTAAGGTAGTAGATGAACCACTGCCTGCTAGAACCTCCATGAAAGATTTTATAAGGTATAGAAAATCTTATAAGGGTAAAGTCATGAGATCTATGTTAAAAAGGTTGGATCTAATTGCTAAAAAAATTCTTAAACGCCATGATATAAATTGTTGCTCTGAACATGATACTAAACATCTTAAATTCCAATGTGGATTTAGTAAAGAATTTGTAATTATGAACTATCATTTGAATAACTATATTCATCTTGGATTTGAAGAAGTAGAACAATTCGTTTTGTTTATGGGAGCTTCTGAAATTGAATCCTTCATGTCTAAAAACTATGAAACCTGTGTTGCTCGTAAAGACCTTAAAGATATGGTCTCTTCTATCCTTGATCATTGCATAGAAAATTTCAGCAATAATTGTTATATCATTGATTATAAAGAGAGACTCGGTCATGCACAAGAATGTGTCCACAATTTGTAGGAGCCTATGGAAGAAGAAATTGCTGAACCTAAAATCTCATTAGATGAAAAACAGGAGGAGAGTGATGGACAAAAGGAGGAAGAATGGATTAGCTACCCATGCCTACCTTCTAATGAGAGTAACTCTTTATCCCTTACATTATTTGATTGTCTTACCAAAGGAGGATGAATGTTATGTTCCTGTGGATTCTCTTGAAAAATCTACTATGGGTAAAACTTGTGATAATAATTATGCTCCTGTTATCTATGATAATCCTTTATTAGTGCCTAACTTCAAAATGCATGGTACTAAAGAGCATTGCTTAGAAAATGTTTATGATAAAGCTCTAGATGATGGTACTATAATATTAATTGTATTACTATTGAAAATGAGATTGGAGGGGTCTTGAACTTATCTTGGAACCCCATACCTCTTCTGAGTACTATTAGGTTGGCATAAAAATATATCCCATGTATTCTGATAGGAACAGCTCTGTAAATTTTTCTAGCTTTTGTAGTTGAACCGGGGATTTGAACTATCATGACATGCTTCAAGTTGGTTGGGTGAATCTTAGTAGTGCATGCAAATTCTTCGGTGACAAATGAATGCGATGCTCCAGAATCAAACAACACTCTTGCTAAAACTGAGTTGGCAGAAAACATACACAGCACTACATCTGGCGCTTCTTGGGCTTCCTCGGTGTTCCTGTGGAAGAGACGGCTGTTGCGGTTGTGAGGGTTCCGTGGGGCAAATCTCCTCCCTGGTTGAACACAACGTTGCTGTTGAGCTGGGGCATTCACATTGGCAGTGGCGGCAGTATTCTTGGGACACTCATTGGAATAGTGGACCTTCACTCCACACTCTAAACAAGTTATCTGGGACTTGTCTTTTGCTACGACAGGTACATCATTGCTGCCACTTCTGGGTGCAGTGTTGTTGTTGTTGTTGCTCTTGGGAGGTGCACGGTTGAAATTGCTGGCGTTGCCGGGGTGATTGTTGTTTCCTCCGGACTTCACATTTCCTCCGCTACGGTTGGGGTAGCTTGGGCGATACATTGGGGATCGTTTCTTCCTCGGTGCATATCTCGTAGAAGGGTTGGGACGGTACTTCTGGTGACTGTTGGATCCAGCTTGGTGCATCATACGACGTTTGCGGTTGTCGTTTGCTTGATTAATCTTCCCTTCCATCTGAAAGGCAGAGTCAACTAGATCTTCGAGGTCCTCGAAACGGATGTTGACGAGGACAGTCTGCATCTCATCATGCAGTCCGTTCAGGAATCTCTCCTTGTTCTTGGCCTCCGTGTTGATCTCATCAGGTGCATACCTAGCAAGGGACAGGAATCTGTCATGGTACTCCACTACAGTCATTCTGCCTTGCTCCAACTCTCGGAATTCATCCCTCATTTGGGTGACCTGACCCTGTGGCACGTGGGTGCAGCTAAACTTGATTTTGAAGGCTTCCCATGTCATCACTTGACCATGGTTCATTGTGCGGATGCTGTTCCACCATGCTCTTGCATCTCCTGCCAAATAGTGGGTGGCAAAAAGAACTTTCTCGTTGGCATCCACTCCTGCTACTTCTAAGTTGTTCTCCATTGTCTGCAACCAGTCATCAACATCCAATGGGTTTTCAGACTGGCTAAAGATTGGGGGATTGGTATTCTGGAAGTTTTTGAGTTTGGATCCATGATGATCCTGATTTCCATGGTTCTGGTTGTTGTGAGCCATCTGGGTGATCTGCTGCAGTGTTGCTAGATTAGCTTGGCGCTCTGCCCTGCTTGCTTCACGGTCTGCAATGAGAGTCTGCAAAATCAGCAGCATTGGGTCTTGCGATGAGCTGCTCCCTCCTTGGTTTCCACGAGTCATCTGAAGATTGAGATAGATAAAGGGGTAAGAGGGAAAGTTCTAAGGTTCATGGTTTTGTTTTTCAAAAGCTAAACTTTGAGTTTGACTCAGGATTGGCAACTAACTTCTTTTCATTCAAGCAAAGCACACGATACAAACACACACACACACCACAACATCAAAGGATAGCAGATGGTTTTAGGAACCATTCTGTAAGCTACGATACAATGGGACCGATACTCCTCACTCTACGATAGTGCTCTAGTGCATCTACTCATGATCAATGAAGTCGGAGTCATCATCGTCGGTGTAGAGGTCCACGACATCCTCCTCTAGAAAGTCATCATCATTGCGGAGGTAAGAGTCCATATCTCCCTGCATGTCTTCACCTTCCTCTTCTTCTTCTTTTGCTGCGAGCTGAGCTTCTTGCTCCTTGATGGTCTTCTCGAGGTCGACAACCTTCTTGCGAAGACGGTCGATGGTGCGATCCTTCTTTGCGTGTTGATGGCGAAGATACTAATGATCCTGGACGAGCAATGAGAAAGTCTGGGCCTTCTGGGCGGCAAGGGCGAGGTTGTGGTTGGCGAACTCTCTAGCATTGTCCAATTCCTTCTGTCTGTCGTACAGCAGGAAATCAAGGTTCTCCACTTGACGCTTCAATTCCGGGTGACTTGGCATCTCCATGGGCATTCCCATAAAATCACGCCTTGCATAGTGAGCAAAGCGGGTTCCTTGGATTTGGTTGACACTCAGGGCACACAGACGTGCAAGAGCTTCATGCATTGCCCTGGCTAATCCATCTAGCCAATTGTTCTCTCTCACGGAGAACTGGATCCTCCCGGACGTTGGTGCTTCTATCTTGCCTCGAAGATCAGCGGTGACTAGCCATTGTAAGTCACCTCCTGGGGGTCCATGAAGTTGAGCTCCCAAGAATTTCAGATGCGGGCGTCCCAAGTACTCCGATAGTGCATCAAGATCCCTCTCGAAGATCAGCTGGCCTCTGTTACCCAACTGGTAGAACTTGCTGAACTGAGTTTCCATCTATAAGAATTAAGGATGAGAGAGTTAGTGAAGTGATCAAGTGTGTCAAGTTTTATGTAGTAATGTAAGAATTTGGAGGAACATGAATTTTTTTGAGAGAAAGAATTCCCAAGGGTAAGAGAGGAAATAGTTTTCAGAAATACTCACTTTGGTTTTTGAAACTAAGTTTTTGTTCGGACGTCCATTCTAACTAGGGTCTCCTATGGTCAGGATGGCTCTGATACCAACTTGTCAACACCCAGATTTTTAATCCCAGATGCATGTTATGCCATACATCGCAATCCCAGGATTACCATTTTTGCGAGACATAACAGATTGGATATCACAGTACATCATCCATTACACACCATAATAAGGTCTTACAACAAATAAAGGATCTCATGATCCAGCCTTAGTACAATCAAGTAGCGGAATAAATAGCGTAGCGGTGGGGTCCATCTTCAGAGTCACAGGCAATGCTGACGATGGGAGATAGTCCTAGTTATCATAGCCGTCCTGCTGTCCTTCATCTTGGTAATCTCCTTCATAGTCTGGCCATAGGAATAGCCAGGGACAAAAGCCATGAGTACTCTTTAAGTACTCGCAAACTACCACTAACAAGTAGGATAGTTCTAGTAAGAATGCTAAACGCTAAGTTTATTTGTAAAGTTAAGTTTGAAACCTAAGCTGAGTTCAGAAGCAAAAAAAGATAAAATAAAGTTTGAAAACACCTAAGTGGGAACTTAGTCATCATAGTCACAACCATGTTGTGGTCAAGTCATGTCACAATTCATTTCATAAGTTTTTTTAAAAACATCTGACAATGGAACAGTATGGCCATTCCAACTGTCCATAACCGCAGACGCAGCTATTCGAATAGTTTGACACTTTGCAGAGGTGCTACACTTTCACCACAAGATTCGATACATCTATCAGGGATAACCCTGAATCATCATATTTAGTATGCAGATAATCAAACATAACCTTTCCTTTACACACTCTAGTATAAGCACCTCTCCTATGAGTATGGCCTCCCAACCATGACCATCTGTCATCTTGGGTACTGCATAGGTGGATAACATTGAGAGGTAGCCTCAGCTCAAACCTCTCCTGCAAGGGAACTAATACTAATGCATATAAACTTTTGGCTAAGCCTTACCCAATTCAGGTATTGTGGTTGTATGGTAAAATTGGAATGGTATCGCATCCAAACCCAACCATCAGTTTTTATAAAAGGGCTAAGGCTCATGCCTCAACATTCTCATCATCATAAACTATTTGTGTTTCTCAACACATGTCAAAACATCTCAATGGAAGGACTCATCATTCCAAGGTTTTCATAAGTCATTTTCACCAAGTATTCCCATCTAAAGTGATCAAGTTTTTGGTATAACTCTAAGCTACTAAGTTAAGAGTGTTCACTAAGGTGGGATGCTAATATCAATCTTATGCCATAGAATGACATATAAGTCTAACTAGATAGGTCAATTTTTATTCTCTTTATGCTACCTTTAAACAAGGAAAGGACTTTGGTAAAGTAAAGAAGGTAAAGCTTGTAAATAAAACTTAGAGTAGGTATAAGTCAACATGGTATGACCAAAGCATGCCTAATGCATCTTGCTTAGGTCATCTTGTATAATGCTAGCTTGCTAACAATAGCTTGCCTTGGTTAGTGCAGTGGTTGAAATTCTCTTCCTCCTCCTCTTGGTAGAACTCCTCCTCCTCGAAAGCTTGCTTGGTACTATCGTTTATAAATACATACGGGATATACAATCACCAAACAATACTTAACTAGTCTACTTGGCACACTAAGGCACACATTTGATGATCTAGTATCCTCACAAACACCACAAGGTTTAATGAACTAGCTTCATTTATTTTATTTGAGAAAAGTAATTTCTACTCATTGAAATTAACTAAGATTTAATACTCTCCAATTAAAATATGGGATCATGTGGACACATGTCCTCACCACATATTCTAACATATGGGAATGTTATTTAAGGGTTGGATCACATTTTAATAAGTTTAAGTTTAATAATTAATGATTTAAAGTGACTAGAAATGCCTATATAGCATTATTTTGGTACTAGTCAAAAGTCACTGCATGCAAACCTTAATATTATTACATATCAGATAGGTATGGTAAAAATGTGATTTTTGAGAGTTGGAATCAACTCAAAAGCTATTATGGTTGATTTTATAAAAATGTTTGAATGTGCAAAACCTTCTGTCTTGTTATTTTTACTAGTAGAGATCTCTAACTCTAAATGATTTAAATCCAACGGGATTGGATAGATATTTTCAGTAGCTTTCCAACAAAATAGGAATCACTCAATTTGGATTTGTAAAACACTCTGAATGGATTTTTGAACTAAGAGACAGAATTGATTTAAGTCTAAAATAGAAAAACCTATATTTGAATTACTGGGTCAGCGCGGGAAACTAAATGGGCCGGCCCGTGTACACTCCGCGGCGGTGAGGGCTATTGACAGGGGGTCCCAGTGGTCAGTGACTCATCAAACGCGAAGCGATACAGACCGATCAGAACCACATGATTAGAACACGATCTAATGGTCCACGGTCGTCGTCGACGACAGACTCGTCGCCGGCGAGACTGAACCCTAAGCGGTCGGTGGGGTTCTACTGGGGACATAACAGGGCTCCAGCTAGTGCGGCGAGGTGGGCAAACGAACTGGTGGATGACGGCAGACTCAAGCAAGGTCGTGACAGGGGCTGAGGTGGACGAAATTGACGGGAGCTTCTCCTCCTCTGCAACGGCTACCTCCGGTGGAATTCCGGCGATGTGCTGCTCGAGCGGCTCCGGCGAGAGAGGCGAAACGATTAGTGGAGAGACGGGAGTGAATTGGTGTGGCGATTGAGGTTGGGGGTGGCCTCCATATATAGGCTCGACGAGGGGACCGACCGGTGTGGGCGGAGCTCGTCGGTGACGGCGATACAGGCAGCTACCGGCATGGGCGAGGTAGGCAGACGGTGGGCGGTCTGAGGGACAGAGGCGGTGCTAATGGAGACGCTAGGGGCGGTGCCTAACGGTCGGGAGCTTCCTGCGCTCTGAGGGACAGAGGCGGTGCTCGACGCGGCTCCCGGCGACTGTGGGTCATGTGGCGGTGCACGGACGTGTCTGGCAGGGTGAGGGGGTCGAGGCAGAGCAGCGTGCATGATTTGGTCTCGAGGCACGGTCTGTGGCGTGCTGGCGGCGAGGGTGCTCTAGCGAGCTCGGGCTAGATGCAGAGAGAAAGGGCGTGGCTCTGGGGTGGTCCAGTGGCTAGCAGGGGCCATGGGGTGGGCCGTGGGCGGCGGTGAGGTGGCGCCTCACTCCCTGGAGTGGCGGAGAGGGGCTGGCGGTCTGCTACGGCTTGTGCACATTTGGTTGGCGAGCATGGCCTCGGGGTGGTGGTGCACTGGCGCCAGGGGCTAGGGCATGGGGTGGTTTTGGTCTGGTTGGGCCTGGGGGAGACCAAGGTGATCAATGTGCATCAAATGGCTCGACAATATTTGCTCCCAAACAGTGTTAGTTAGGCCATATTGATTCTGCTCACAAGGTGTTCGATCAAATGGCCGCATGAGAGAAACTTTTGAATTTTTGAAAGATTTTTGGTGGAGTGATTCATCTTATGCTTAAACATCTAGGTTTGCTTGGGATTTTGAAATGGAGTCCATTTGGATGGTTTTTGAAAAAGTATGATCTATACATATGAACTAGATTCAATTTTCAAATGTCATTTAAATTTAGAGTTTGAATGTTTTTGGGATGAAACAAAGTGGGCCTTGGCACATCACTACTTGTACTAGCAAGGGGTGCAAAGATCCAAAATTGTCTCTGTTAGGATTTGAGTGCTAGGAATAGCCAAAGAGTCCTAGTTAGTTAAAATGGCAAAAGTGACCATTTGCCTTATTTATTCTTTTTGATTTCTTTATTCTTTGGGATTTGCTTGGGGTTGATCTAGATGATGTGTAATTCACCTTAGAGTCATTTTACAACCATTAGATCACTCAATGATGGAAATTCAAAACAAGTCCTATTTTAAATGCACACACATATGAATGATTAAAGATTTTTAAATGGAAAAGTTTTTGTTAACCCTAAATTGGGTAGATTTGATATTGATCACTTGGATTAAAGTTTTGGGATGTTACAAACTTTCCCCCCTTAAACAAAATCTCTTCCCGAGATTTAAGAAAGAAAACTAGGAACTAAAGAGATCTAGGAACTCAGTCCTAATGTAATCTTCTCGCTCCCAAGTGGCTTCTTCTTTGGTATGGTTGCTCCATTGAATCTTGAGAAATATGATACTCCTGGTGCTGGTGGTTCTATAGGATTTTTCCAAGATACGGTTGGGCACTTCACAATACGTCAGATCCTTGTTGATCTCAACAACTCGGTGATCGATGTTTTTGAACACTTCGGTCTTCTCCGGCACTTCTAGGCATTTGCGAAGTAACGAGATATGGAACATATTGTGGATGGCTGACATCTCCTCTGTGAAATAAAAGGGGAACTTGTAAGATCATGGATTTTGTATGTGTGTTATAGAAACGCCTGGGCCGCTAGCCTAAGCCATGCCTAATCATGGTGGAAACTTGTAGCATAACCATAATGAGCACTCTATGAAGCATCCTCAATAAAAACCTATGCAAATAGCAAATAAAAAGATCGCTGAGATGCTCATTGTCTGCTTGCCTTTTCATTTTGATTATGGGATAACTCCTGTATCATGTGCAAGGGGTACCCCGTTGGCGGTTCTCTATGATACATATGTACTTACAATGACAAGAGCTTACTTGTGACTAAAGTTGAGTAGCAAGAGGTTCGGTCTCCGTAAGTAAGGGGCATGAGATTTCAACTTATAACTTGTCAAGCATATCCTCTTAATTGTGTCACTTTAACCTTAATCACCTAAAGATGCTTGTTATAGAGGCAATGCGAGCTGAAAGCTAATAAGTACCATAATTTTTGGAAGCTCTTTATGAAGCTTAAATCCCTACTTCCTTCTATGAAGGCCTTTCTTTTACTTTTATGTTGAGTCTCCACCTTCTATGTTTATGCACCTACTTTGAGAGCATAGTGGCCATTCTTAGTTCTATGTGCATTGTCCCAAGACTTCTTGATTGATGCATAATTTTGATATTGCTTGTTCTTAAACTATTTGTATCTAGTCACTCTTATGAACTTTGAAGGTGTCCTATGCATTTATATTTGCTACTCTATGAGGGATAAGCTGAATGCCACTATGCTATGTTTTCATTATGTGAAACAAACAAACGTCTTGGAAAACATTGTTATTCATGAATCTTTTGTTTGTGCCTTTTCATGTTACAACATAGTTGCTATGTCTTATTGTTAGAACTTTATCTTTCATGCTTTGTTGAAGTACTATGATCCTAGCTATAAATGTTTTACAAATACTTTGATCAACTTTATGATGGTGCATGTCACCTCAAAAAAAATTCTTTCTTTTTATCACTTACCTACTCGAGGACAAGCAAGAGTTAAGCTTAGGGATATTGATACGTTGCAAACGTATCTATAATTTTTGATGTTCCATGCTTGTTTAGTTTCTATTTTGCTTTGATTTGTCCACACTTTGAGGTACTTTTATGCATTTTCTGGAACTAACCTATTAACAAGATGCCACAGTGCCAGTTGCCCGTTTTCTGCTGTTGGGATATAAAGTTTCTGTTCCGGCACCCTGTTGGGACGGGGAAGTGCCCCCGGAGCCATCTCCATCGATCTCCACCACAATCTCCATCGCTATTGCTGATTCCCATGATGATGAGGGAGTAGTTCTTCCTCGAGGCTAAGGGTTATACTGGTAGCTATGTGTTCATCTCTCTCTATGCATGATAATATTGTGATCATGAGCTTTGTAATCAAGTAGATCTACCTTGCTACTCAAGTGCTTTAATAGATCTCTGCTCTCCCCATGTGTGCAAAGTGACAGCGTGCACACCATGGTGGCACTTAGGCTAGAGATTATAATTACTTGTTATGAGTTATATTTGGAGTTGGATGTCTCTATGAAATTGTGGTGTTTGTTGGAACCATCTAGTGATCAAGGTGATAGTGTGGGGTTATCTAGATGGGGAAAGCGAACTTTGAGGAGTGTTGTTATAGCCCTACCATGGATTAAAGTGTCCAACCGGAGAGTAGTTCAGAGTAGTATCATGAAGATAATATATTTATATGAGAGTGTTCACTAGTGAAAGTATGATCCCTAGGCCTTGTTTCTAAGCATTGAAACACCATTTGCTACTAGATTTGTTACATGTTTGCTTGCTTCCATCTTTATTTCAGTTTGCCTTTAGTCTCTTCCACGCCATCAAGTTATTTTCTAGCACCGTGGTCTTATATCTATACCACTTGTATTTTACTATCTCTTTACCAAACTAGTGCACCTATACACCTGAAAAGTGTATTGGGTGTGTTGGGGACACAAGAGACTTCTTGTATCTTGATTGCAGGGTTGCTTGAGAGGGGATACCTTTGTCCAGTTCCTCCCTGAGTTCGATAAACCTTGGGTGATCCACTTAAGGGAAAACTTGCTGCTGTTCTACAAACCTCTACACTTGGAGGCCCAACAACTGTCTACAAGAATAGAAGTGTGTAGACATCAGAGATGTACGGTGTTCTAGGACGGTGAGCACACAAGTTTACCCAGGTTCGAATCCGCCAGCTTTGGATGGATCCTACTCCTGCTAGCAATCCAGTAATACGACAGAGTCAGATATGGGTTACAAGGGTATCGCCTGTGAGAGTTGAGATTGTAGACTATTGTGAGGGTGCCCTAAAGGGCTCTCCCTAGGACGGCTTATCTAGATATCTAGCCTAGGGTTTATAGGAGAGATCTATTCGGCTAAGACTAAGAGTCGGTTACAGAGTACATCTTGAACTACAAGTAACACTACGTGCCTACGTTGGTAAGTCTTTTGGGCCTTCCCGTAGCTAGACTGGACTCCATCTCTTCACCCTGACTGGGCCGCCCATGAAGCAAAGCTCTAACTCGAAGTAGGCCACCCTGGTCAGTGAGGCACAGTGAGGATACCTAGAAAGTATAACCCCAACAGCAGCCCCTGGAAGCCTCCATGATCCAAAGTCGGATTTCATCATCGTCTAGCTTGATCTTTGGCTTGCAGAATCGTGAAGGGTTCCTGAAACTTCAAAAAGAAAGGATAGGATCCGAGTCTCAAATGAGCCGGACCTATGAATAGATTATTCGGGTTTCCAGCTCGAAATTCAAACTAAGCCAGAACTTGGTCTCTGACGTAACCTGAGACTAGTCATGGTCAAGTCACGTCACTGACTGACATTTCATGTCAGCACGACCGTTGGTGGGTCCGCCTTTCGTGGAACCGAGGCACCGTTTCAATGCGTGCATGGAGATTGAGGTGGCGTAATCGTCGCGCGGGGGTTACCTAGTTCCTTCCATGACACGTGGCACGTTTACTGTAGCGTTTACACGAATCTTGACGAGGCTGGAGGATATAAGTGGTGAGGATCCTTTTCCCCATCTTCTTCACCAGTACTTGCGGTGTTTCCTTCTCCCCTACGCCTCCCCACGAACCTAGAGCTCCTCTGCTCCCCAGAAACCTCAAGCACTGCCCATCCAAGGTCACCGGCACATAGGAGAAATGGCTTCAGCATCATCTTCCGGTACGGCAGCGACGACATTGGTGGCGGAGAAGGAGAGCAACTGCGGGGTATGGATCCCGTGCGTCCTTGATGACGCCAAGATCCACGTCGTGGAGGAGGAAGGGCTCCTGCATGCCGGCGACTGGCGGAGTGGCTTTGGCGAATCCGTCCCCACCCCCGTGAAGGCGAGCGAGTGCACTTCGGCACCCACCTCGATAGAGGTTTCAGCTTCCCTCCCTCAGATTTCTTTTCTGAGGTTATAGATCACTACGGAGTTCAACTCCATCATCTTTCTCCGAAATCTATCTTAGAGATGAGCGCGTATGCATCTTTGTGCAAGGGGTATCTCGGCATTAGGCCGAGCCTTACTCTTTTCCGGTTTTATTTCCATGTTCGGAGAAATTCCAGCACTACCGGTAATTCCTATATTACCGGTACTATTAGTTTTTCCGTTAGAAGAGAGCATGTTTATCCTCGGATTATGGCCAGTGAGTCGGTCAAGCAATGGCCATCCACTTTCTTCTATCATAAGGATATTTCTGCTCCCGGCAAAGCTACTGCTTTGCCGGCTTTCGTCGACGGTGCTGCCATGCCCCAAGAGTCCTGGGACACAGATGCGCCAGCTCTCAGTGACGATCTGCTTCTTGCCAAGAGGCGGATCGAGTATTTGATGAAGCACAAGGGCCTGAAAGGGTCCGACTTAGTTCACTACTGGGTGGCACGCCGGATCCAACCTCTTCAACATCATGGAGATCGACTGATGCACTCCATCACGTCGTCCAAGGAAGATTCCCTCCGCATCAGCCCTAAGGCCTACTCGGCAAAAGATTATGTATGTCAAATCAAGTGGCTGATAAGGGAGCGGATTGAGAGGAAGATTCCGGAGCTGTTCTTGGACATGCATATGGCGGAAGATCCCGTGGTGCCGGTAAGCTTCCAACAGCAACTTGTATTATGTGCTCATCTTTATATTATTTTGCAATACTGAGATATCTCTTCTTTTTAGCTTGCCGACCTCCCCGAGTCGGAGCTTGCTCCTATCGAGGGATATCCTCCTGAGTTTTCTCAAGATGAGGGAGAGTTGGTTCCACTGCCGGACATTGTTCCTCGGAAGCGTAAAGCTCCGACAGTGGCTATTGGCACAAAGGAGGTTCCTGTTGTGAAGAGGTAATCTTTCCTCACAAGGTCTTTGTACTATATGTCTTGATTCTTTCCGAGATGTAATGCTTTTTGTTCTATTACCTTCTCAGAGCTAAATAGCTCACCAAGGGCAAAGGGAAGGGAGTTGCCTCGAAGCCCCTATGCCAGTCGAAGCTAAACTTGGCTTCTCCTGCCATAGCTCCTCCCACTCCTGCCCCTCAACCTTCTGCAGCGCCGGGGATTACTCCCTCTCCGACCGTTGTAGAAGATCCGACTCAATCAGCAGAGCCAATGATCCTCGGATCGCAGACCGACATCACCATGGGTGACTCAGGTTTTGATAAAGGTGAACCCTCTTTGGGTAATGATCCCTCGGCAGATGTCTTTGCTAACAATCTCCTCAGCAATCTGGGTCTAGCCAAACTTGGCCTTTCTCGGAAATCTGCGGAGGAGATTCAACGGCTGACCCAACAATGCCTTGAGAGCCGGACTATCTCTGCCAAAGAATAAGCACAAGAAGCATAGGACGTCAAGTACTCTGAACTTCTTGAACAAGTCCGCCTTCGTGACGAGAGGCTGAGAACCGGTGAGCTTTCGACTCCGCCAGTGATCCCGCTCACTCTCGCCGAGAAGGTTACCACAGAAGTAAACATGAGTTTGAGAAAACTCACTCATGAACAACATGTAAGTTGGAATTTCAACTCACGTTTTACTTTATTTCATATCATATCCTCTAGCCCCCAAGCATGAAGTTGGATAGACAATCCGGATTTATGCTTTCTTAGGATGCTAAAGAATGAACTAGTGTAGCCCCAAGGCTCGTGCTGATATTAGTAAAAAATATTAGCCCGAGTCTTTAGTAGACTTCTGACTTTGGGTATTCTGACTTACAGAAAGTTAATTCATATAACCAGGAATTATTGAAGAATATCTGTAACAAGTAGAGAGAAATCAGAGCTCTCCGACTTGAAAATGCTCAACTGAAAGTATCCAGGGATGAGGCTGAAGGTAACCATTTCAGTACTCAAACCTTGCCTTTTATTTCA
The DNA here is from genome assembly GCA_910589775.1 of Avena eriantha. Classification (NCBI taxonomy): domain Eukaryota; kingdom Viridiplantae; phylum Streptophyta; class Magnoliopsida; order Poales; family Poaceae; genus Avena; species Avena eriantha. The sequence continues at coordinate 152,457,751 of OU342746.1, read as the reverse complement.
TAGTCGAATTTTTTTTCAACTGTTGTTCTTTTTATTATAGCACTGGTAAAGCAGTCTTGTGCTATGAGTGAGGAGGCCGGGAATTTGAAAACCCTGGAGGTGGAAAACAAGGACCTCCGCCATGAGCTGAATAAGCTTAAGGCGGATCATGAGAAGAGCATTGCACAAGTTCTCGAATCCTCCTCCATGGCCACCGAGGAGCGTGATCGTAAGATTGCGCTCCAAGATAAGAAAATCTCGGATCTCGGCAATGATTTGTTTAGAGCGAAGGATATTGATGAGGCACTCCGGGATGAACTCCAGAGTCTTCGGGAAGAGAAGACCAAAGTAGACGATGTCATCTTTAATATGTTTCCTTCTTTCTAATGTTTTTGCATCTTCCGACTCTTTAGATTGCAGATATTTTTTTATTAACTCCTTTGCATTACATGCGCAGGTCCTCTAAACTTACTGGACTCAGCCTCTGCCGAATCTTGCACCAGCCAACTTACACAAGTCAGTGATCTTCTTCATGACTTCTGCCAATCCATTGAAGATATTGGTGAGGTTCTTAAGGTTCCGAACATGCATAGCATGTCCAGCTTTGAAGTGCAAGACAAGGCCAAGGAGATTCCCCAGCTCATCCAGGACTGGAACATGTCCTACGTGTGCACCATAGTGCAAAACGCTCTCACCATGGTTATGATCCACCATGGAAACATGGAAATCTGGCAAGTAACCAGAGGGTACTGTAAAGTGGATGAAGACGGTCAGGAGCAGGACATCAAAGCCATTATGGACTCCTGTGCCGGATATGGGTGCCACGTAGCTGACTTGACCAGGTATGATACCCCCTTCTTCACTCGCGTAGAGACGCCACCTCCGCCCACCGAAGAAACTAGTGAAGCTTCCAACGACGAACAAACCATCTTGGATTTGAACGTCTCAGAAATATATCAAGGCGAGGCTGATGTCTCTAGTGAGCTGGCAGCTCCTTCTTCTTGCCCTGCATTATAGAGCATCAGAACAAAACATGTATTATTCTGAAAACAATCCGGGTTGTAAATCAGTAGTATGCTACTTTTTCTAGTGCTAAGTTGTATTTTTTCTATTTAGCACTTTTGGCTTTATAATTTTCGTGCCTGAAATGTTTACATAAGCACTTATGTTTTCTGTCTGTACTTATCGTTTAGTTGGCTTTCCGCCTTGTCCCCTTCGTGAGCCGGCCAACCTTTAGCACAGAAACTTTGCCGAGCAACGGAGCTCAATTGCTAAACCAGTTTAAACTCGGAAACAAAGCCGGCCTCCAGTACCAACAATTCACTACTCGGAAAATGCCCGCATTCGGCAATCAGACAAATAACCAAAGCACAGACTATAAAATTTAGATTTATACCCGAAGGTAGCAATTTTAGAATCGGAAATCTAAACTAGAACAAACATGAGCATAAAATACTTTCAAGTATTCTGAGATTTTCGACTATGACATGATCATTCGGAAATAATATGGTAAAAAACTTCTCAGAAAAATTTGAGGCAACCAATACTTTACTTCTCATTTGAACATGTACACATATATGATTACAAAGAAAGATAAACTAAGAATAAAATGGACGTAGCTGAGCAATATTTCATGGTCTGTCTAATTCTTCTGGGTCTGTACTGCCTCCAACTCTCTTTCTTTTCTTAGTATCAGGTCTTTCTTTAACTGGCCGTATATCAGTTAGGTAGTAAGAACCATTGTGCAATACTCGACTAACTAAAAAAGGCCCTTCCCATATTGGGGAAAGTTTGTGCTCTCTTTTCTGCACAAGCCGGAGAACCAAATCACCCTTATTGAAAGACCGGTTTCTGACTCTCTAGCTATGATACTTGCGTAACTGATACGTCCAAAACGTATATACTTTCCCGAACACTTTTGCTATTGTTTCTCCTCTATACTTGTGTGATTTGGATACAACTAATGCGGACTGACGCTGTTTTCAGCAGAATTGCCTTGGTGTCTAATTTTTGTGCAGAAAATCAACTATCAGGAAAAATCCCGAAAAATATGCCAAAAATCCTATTTCACCCGAAGACTCCAGGAGCCAGAATACGAGACGGGGAAGAGCCAGGGGCTGGCCACACCACCTGCTGGCGCGGACCAGGCCAGGCCGCGCCAGGGGGTGGTGTGGGACCCCAGGCACCTCTTCGGCCTCTCTCTTCGCCTATAAGGAGCCTTCTGACCTAAAAACTTCGAGGGGTTCGACGTCTTTCCAGAAGAAGTTCCGCTCCACCGCCACCACCAGATTCCACGAAACAGCACCAGAAACTCCGTTCTGGCACCCTGCCGGGACAGGGAATTGGAGGAGATCATCGCCATCATCATCACCATCGCTTCTCCATCGACCATCAATGTTTCCCCCATCTATGAGAGAGTAATCCCCCGCTGTAGGCTATGGGGATGGTAGGGATTGGATGAGATTGTTCATGTAATGGCATCAGATTGTTAGGGCATGGTGCCTAGTATCTTTTATTAGTGCTTTATGACTTTGTTGCGACTTGTTGTGCTTAATGCTTGTCACTAGGGCCCGAGTGCCATGATTTCAGATCTGAACTTGTTATTGATTCATTATGATAGTATTGTTCTTGGTCTTATCTACAAGTTGTATACACACGTTGTTGTCCGAAACCAATGGCCCCGAAGTGACAGAAACCGGGATAACCGGAGGGAATGGCTTTGATGTGAGGATCACATGTGTTCACGGAGTGTTAATGCTTTGTCCGGTGCTCTATTAAAAGGAGCACCTTAATTGCCAGTAGTTCCCTAGAGGCCCCGCTGCAAACGGGCTGGTAGGACAAAAGATGTTGTGCAAGTTCTCATTGCGAGCACGTATGACTATATATGGAACACATGCCTAGGATTGTCTAGAACTTGGATGCTTTATCTTATTTATCTGCAATTGCCCTATGTTCTGATTGCTATGTGAATTGTCTTGTCTATGCAATGCCCGTCCATCTATCCCTATGCCCACCGCACTCGAATCCTACTGTTTACTGCTATTGTTACTGTTGTCTTTACTTTACTACTGCTGCTACTTTGCTATTCCTACAATAAAACTGTTGCTACTGATAAACTGTTGTGAGCAAGATTGTTTCCAGGTGCAGCTGAATTGACAACTCAGTTGTTAAGGCTTATAAATATTCTTTGGCTCCCCTTGTGTCGAATCAATAAATTGGGTTTCACTTCCCTCGAAAATACTGCGATACACCCCCTATACTTGTGGGTCATCAAGACTATTTTCTGGCGCCGTTGCCGGGGAGCATAGCTTTATTTATCAAGTTCACTTGGATTGTCTATTGTTCGCTACTATCCATCCATCATGGGTAAGTCTCGTGATGGCAAGTTTCCTATTTTACCCTCCACTACAAGAAGAGGTACGGTTCTGAACACCCTTGCTGCTCTTGATTCACCATCTGTTATAAGTAAGCTCGTTACACCACCACATACACATGCTACACACACTACTACTACTACTGAATCTGAAACTTCTGATGCTTATGATGCTGGTTCTACTGTGCTTGATAAGAGTGGTTCATTAGGTCCTTTCCTAGATACTACGATTGCTAGAACTATAGCTGGAAATACCGAAACTCCTAATGAAGACACTACCACACATGTTAGTTCACCTGAGTCTAGTGAAAGTTATGATATTGAAGATGGTTATGTTGAAATGACCGATGAATTTATTAAAGAATGTAAAAACACCCATGATAGGAGCGCTGCTAAGAGTCTCCTTGAGAGGCGTACTATTAGACCCAAATTGTCTCCTATTGCTAAGTTTGTTGCTTCTCCCATAAACATTACAGATAAAGATTATGATTTCTCTCTCGATCTATCTTACATAGCTATTGTCGAGAAAGAACCTTTTTGTGGGACTAAGAATGAAAGTGCGGTAGCACATATGAATGAACTTTCTACCATGAGTGGCTTGTTTTCTGATGATGTTAAGATGCGTACTTACTTTGTTGCTAAGATTTTCCCCTTTTCACTGAAAGGAGAAGCTAAAACTTGGTTTAGTAAATTACCTCCTGGATCTATTGATAGCCCTGAGTGCTTAATTAGTACTTTCCTACAGAAATATTTTCCTCCTAGTGCTAGACATGCTATTTTGCAGGAACTTTTTGATTTTAAACAGGGAGAAAGAGAGGTATTGCCCGAATCTTGGGCAAGGTTTTGTGCTTTGATTCATGCACAAGATGGAAGTCCATTACCTAAGAATGAGCTTCTTGATATAATTTATAATGGACTAACTGAGGAATCTAGGACATACCTAGATAGTTGTGCTGATTGTGTTTTCAGGAATAGGAGTCCTAAGGAAGCTGAGGAATTAATGGCTAAAATAAGTAAGAACTATGAAGATTGGACTCCTCCTAAACAAGCTATACCTGAAGTAATTGTACCTGAACCATCTATTCCGGTGCCTATTCCAACATCAAAGAAGAGGGGAGTTATTGAATTAAATGATGAAGTGATGAAGGAAGCTAAGAAATGTCTTAAGGAGAAGGGAATTAAAGCTGTAGATGTCAAGAATTTACCTCCTATAGAAGAATTATGTAAGCCTATTCCCTACTCATACACTATTGAGGTACACTCTCTCCAACACTTTAATGAAGGTGATATCCCTTACTCTAAACCTCCTGATCAATGCTTAGAAGAATTCGATATCTTTATTGTTAAGCAAGATAACTTTAATAAAAGGGTGCAAAATCATCTAATGGAAAACACTAGAGCTATTGTTGAGTTAAAAGGTATCGTGGAAAGAACCTCTAATGATTCAAACCCAAATAGATCAACTCGTTAAAGTGCAAAATGACTTATGGTTTTGAATTCAATTGAACATGTTGAGGGCATTCAAGTTGGAGAAATATATTGTCCCATACCAAGAGAAAATTTTGAAACTATTATGATTGGGACCATTGCTATCAAGGTTGAGGTAACATAATCATTAGTGGAATACAAAGTTTTGTCTCATATGCAATTGTTTTGGTAGCAAGACTTGATCAACCTTGTTAACAAAAGGATTCCATTGAACAAAACAATGTTTTCATTATGATTATCTCCGTTTATTTCTACCCTTTGCATTTTAGTTTTTGCTTTCGTTTAGTTTTATTTTTGTTGTTAGTTGCTTGCATGTTAGAGTGTCTTAGAACTTCTGTAGTTCTAGCCTTGTTTTGTCCTTGCATCATGTTTCCAAAAAAGAAAAAAATCTGTCTGTCAGAAAAATCATTCTTCTATTTCTGAAAAATCCCCAAAAATAAAGTGTCTCGAAAAATGCTAGAAAATTCATATTAAATTTTTACGTGAAAAAAGGGGCAGAGGAGTACCTGGGAGGTACTAGGGGGGCCCACCAGGAAGGCACACCACATGGTGGTGCGACCAGCCCTGGGTGGCGCCATGCCCTGGTGTGGGCCACCCCTGGCCCCCCACTAAATCTCTCACCTGCCACTTTCTTCTCTCTCCCGAGTAAGCTCCAGTTCATTGCTCAAAATCACGTTCTTGCTGTGCTTGCTCTCGATTTTTTCGATCTCCTTGCTTAGCCCATCTTTCTTGCTGAAATTTGGAGCATTTGTTCCCTGGTATGTGACTCCTCCCCTTGTCCAAGTAGATTTATGTTTAGTGGATTATATCTTGAGTATTTTGCTGCTGTAGGTGACTGGTTATGAGAGCTTGTAAGCTTGTTTGATGCTTAGAGATATAATTTTGATGCAGTTTTAGGCCTCTTACAAGTCCCTATGAGTAGAATCCTTCATTATATTTACTTTGCAATCACTTGTTTAATAGGTGTTTAAATTTCATAATAGCAAGCATGAACAACCATACTTTTGGAGAGATATTTGAGAGTGATGCACCTAGGAGGTCGAGGTCCTCAAGAATAGCTTCTCAAGCTAGGCCATCATACAACGAAGATCTCATTGCAACTCGTATTTGTAGTGAAAGGGATGATGGGGATGCTCACCCATCCTCTTTTCCTTGTTTTACTTTCTTACAAGCTGCAGGTATTCTTGATGATTTCTTGCTACTGATTGAGGGGGTTAGTTTGACCTCATATATGCAAGATGAGAGTGCGCAATACGCTATGCTCACCAAAACTTTTGTTGAGAGCTTCAAGTTTACTAACACATCCTATCAGTCGATTGTCTCTTTTAAAATCTATAATCTGCCCTTCACCATGTCTTTGGAGAGATTTTGCAGTATTGTAGGTGTACGCATGACAGGGACCGTGAAGAAAATTTAAGGGCGACCAGCTGATTTGTTGGAGCTTTACCGAGGGGTGACCAATGATGATGACCCCGTGGCGCAGCACGGAAAGATAAGAAATATCCAACTCCCTGCTCTTAGATACTTTGCATATTATCTTGCTACTAGTGTACTTGGTAGGGAGAACACAAGTAATATCTCCAACTATCATTTAGCATTCCTTGCTGTTGCGCTTAACAATGATACTCAGTACAATCTTGGCTCGCTTATTGCTCGCCGCCTAGCTGTTAGGGGGCCTATCTATGGGGGCATCATTGCCTCACGTATAGTCAATGCATTAGGTCTTTCAGTGGATCCCTATGATGCTTTGCTAGCACCACAAAGGCTTGACCTTGTTGCTATGAAAACTCATCACTTTGTCACTGCTACTTCTGATTTGAACAGTCTAGTATATAGGATGCCTTTCACTAACGGGGATGAAAGGGAGATCCTCTTGCCACAGCCTGCTTTGTTTAGTGTTCACAAGAGACCATGGTCGCGCTCCAAGGAGGAGGTGGACGAGCAGCTTCGCATGCTGGGTTTCCACGAGCAGCACCAGGAGGATGTGCCCTCCTTTGATTACTCCGCGCATTACGGGCGGACGTACTCGAGCTCGCACCAAGACGAGGGGACCTCTTCGTCGTACCAGGGTGACACTTCATCCTGGCCAGCTTGGGATTGATACCCACTTAGGCCAAAAGCCTAAGCTTGGGGGGAGGTACGCTGACACCGCACTCATCTCCATATCATGTTGCGTCGGTACTTTGTATATTCATGTTTTCGCTCTCTTTTTAGTTTTTGTTTTTTCTTTGCTTTTGCTTTCTAAAACACAAAAAGACCAAAAATATTTCTGTTGTTTCTCTTTGGTTTGCTTCTTCTTTTTTCCTTGGTTTGTTTTTCCCTTTTTGCTTTGTTTGAATTATTCGAAAAACCCAAAAAGATTTTGCATTGCTTGTTTTTCCCTTTTGGTTCTTGTTTAAAAATCGAAAACACCAAAAATATTTATCGTTCTTCTTTGGTTTTGTGAGTTTGCTACAGGGTTCAACAGTCCTCAGTGGAATATTGGTTTCATATTATTATTCAAGCCACACAAGTGAAGAGCAATAATGAGGATTAATGACAACTTGAGGCGTGGTAAGAGGCTGGTAACGAACTCTATTTGTTTTCATTTTTGTACATATACTCATCACTGTGAGCATGCTTAGTCTGTTCGTGTAGGGTGTATGTTATCTTTGGATGCTTAGTAGTTCTTGCTTTCTTATGATTAGCTCCAGCTCGCTAATAGTTTGTAGCATGTCTTATGAATGTTTGCTTGCATTGCTCTATTCATAAATTGGTATGACACCGTGGTATCCACCTCTGAATGTTTCATTTGAATTGACTTGGCACATGCTCACGCATGCACATGACTGTAATAATCAGTTGAGCCTCGATGAATTGTTTTGCCTTGAGGATCTTGAATCACTTTCATGCCATGAGTAGTCATGTTTTTTTGCAAGCATGATATTGACATCTATTGATCTCTCGTTTGTCGCTCCCTTACTATTGCTAGCCTTCACTTCCACTGAGTGTTTTACTCAAGTTTCCAACTCCCTAAACAAAATATTTCCAAAGTGTCCACCATACCTACCTATTAGCATCATTTGCTACTTCCGTGCATATTCAATATGCCTTGTTTTCTTACGAATAAAATGTTTGTTTGTTATGAGAAAGTTAGTTAGTAAAGCTCTCACAAACTTGATGGCACACTTTATTTCCTGCACTTAATAAACCTGAACCATTATGAACTCTCCATGAAAGTTATATGCTTGCAAATTATAGGCTGGGGATTAGCAGAACCGTGCTGTCACGGGGAACACTTTCAACACTTGTAAATATATACCCAGTTGATACCTTGCTCTTTTATTTGCGGATGTCGTCGGTGTGAAATAAAAGGGGAGCTTGTAAGTCCATGGAGTTATGTATGTGTGTTAGAGAAACGCCTGGGCCGCTGGTCTAATCCATGCTGACATGGTGGAAACCTGCAGCGTAACCATAATGATATCTATGAAGCATTCTTCTTATAAAAAAAGAGAGAGATAGCTATTGAGAAAAAGGAAAAAAAGAAAAAAAGAGTTTTATGAAAAGAGGAAAGAGAGAAAAAAGCACCATTTTCCCATGGTAAAGATTGCTGAGATACTCATTGTCTGCTTGCCTTGTCATTTTGATATGGGGATTCTTCCGTATCATCGGGCAAGGGGTACCCTGTTGGCGGTTCTCAATGATACGCACATACTTACGATGACAAGAACTTACCGGTAACTAAAGTTGAGTAGCATGAGGAGCGCCCTCGTACTCAAGGGACTTGGGATTTTCAGTTTATAGTCTGTCAAGCATATAACTCAGATTGGACCTTACTTTCACCTTAACCACATTAAAGATGCTTATGATAGGGGCAATGAGAGCTCAAAGCTAATGAGAACCATGCTTTTAGCATTTGGAAGCCTTTCAAATTATTCAAAACCTTTTCTTCTACTTGTTGAGTCTCCGCATATTCTTTGAGCACTTTCTTGAGAGCATAGTTGTCATTCTTTGTGTTTGTTCCATTACTTGATTATTTGTGTTATGACTTTGATGCTTGTATCCTTGATATCTTTACTTCTAGTCATCACTTGAACTTCAGAGGTGCCTTGACATTCATAATCAAAGCCAAGCGAGATACCACTCTATCATACCTTTCTATGAGCATTGTAATGTTGCTTATGTTTATGTTTCATGCTACTTATTATTTTTGAGTTGGAATCTCTTCATAGCTTGCATTGCCTATTAAGTAGACTTGGTTGCATACTCTTAATTATGAATTGTCTAAGTAGTTGATCACATTGCTGAGAATATTTACTCATATGAAGCAAATGTGTTCGTGAAAGTTCTTTTACCGCACTCAGTTTTCAACTTAATTCCTTGAGGACAAGCAATAATCTAAGCTTGGGGGGAGTTGATACGTCCAAAACGTATCTACTTTCCTGAACACTTTTGCTACTGTTTCTCCTCTATACTTGTGTGATTTGGATACAACTAATGCGGACTGACGCTATTTTCAGCAGAATTGCCTTGGTGTCTACTTTTTGTGCAGAAAATCAACTATCAGGAAAAATCCCGAAAAATATGCCAAAAATCCTATTTCACCCGAAGACTCTAGGAGCCAGAATACGAGACGGGGAAGAGCCAGGGGCTGGCCACACCACCTACTGGCGTGGGCCCGACCAGGCCGCGCCAGGGGGTGGTGTGGGCCCCCCAGGCACCCCCTCGGCCTCTCTCTTCGCCTATAAGGAGCCTTCTGACCTAAAAAAATTGGGGTGTTCGACGTTTTTCCAGAAGAAGTTCCGCTCCGCCGCCACCACCAGATTCCATGAAACAGCACCAGAAACTCCGTTCTGGCACCCTGCCGGGATGGGGAATTGGAGGAGATCATCGCCATCATCATCACCATTGCTTCTCCATCGACCATCAATGTTTCCCCCATCTATGAGTGAGCAATCCCCCGCTGTAGGCTATGGGGATGGTAGGGATTGGATGAGATTGTTCATGTAATGGCATCAGATTGTTAGGGCATGGTGCCTAGTATCTTTTATTAGTGCTTTATGACTTTGTTGCGACTTGTTGTGCTTAATGCTTGTCACTAGGGCCCGACTGCCATGATTTCAGATCTGAACTTGTTATTGATTCATTATGATAGTATTGTTCTTGGTCTTATCTGCAAGTTATATACACACATTGTTGTCCGGAACCAATGGCCCCGAAGTGACAGAAATCGAGATAACCGGAGGGAATGGCTTTGATGTGAGGATCACATGTGTTCACGGAGTGTTAATGCTTTGTCCGGTGCTCTATTAAAAGGAGCACCTTAATTGCCAGTAGTTCCCTAGAGGCCCCGCTGCAAACGGGCTGGCAGGACAAAAGATGTTGTGCAAGTTCTCATTGCGAGCACATATGACTATATATGGAACACATGCCTAGGATTGTGTAGTACTTGGATGCTTTATCTTATTTATCTGCAATTGCCCTATGTTCTGATTGCTATTTGAATTGTCTTGTCCATGCAACACCCGTCCATCCATCCCTATGCCTACCGCACTCGGATCCTACTGTTTACTGCTATTGTTACTGTTGTCTTTACTTTACTACTGCTGCTACTTTGCTATTCCTACTATAAAACTGTTGCTACTGATAAACTGCTGTGAGCAAGATTGTTTCCAGGTGCAGCTGAATTGACAACTCAGTTGTTAAGGCTTATAAATATTCTTTGGCTCCCCTTGTGTCGAATCAAAAAATTGGGTTTCACTTCCCTCGAAAATACTGCGATACACCCCCTATACTTGTGGGTCATTAGTAACTTCTACTGATAGGCTGTTGATCTCATCTCAGCAATGACGCGAACTTCTTCGACTAAGTCGAGATCATTTTGTCGAGAATTTTCGGCATCCTCTTCAATATACGTGGCAACCCTAGGAGAAGTGTGAATTAAATCACTAGAAAGAACTGCTTCTGCGCCATAGACCAAGAAGAAAGGTGTATATCCGGATGACCTATTTGGAGTTGTTCGTAAGCTCCATATTACAGAAGGTAATTCCCCTGCCCAAGCCCCCGCAGCACATCATAGTGGTGCTTCGAGTCTTGGTTTTAGGCCTTGTAGGATTAAACCATTAGCTCTTTTGACTTGTCCATTAGCTTGTGGATGTGTGACCGACGCAATGTCAAGCCAGATATTTTGTTCGTTGCAGAATTCGGCAAGCTCTCCCATAGAGATATTACTCCTGTTGTCCGTGATAAAGCTATACAGATAACCGTATCGGATTATGACATCCTCGACAAATCTTCTGGCTGTTACTCCATCACAACTAGTGACAGGTTTAGCCTCAATCCATTTTGAGAATTTATCCACCATCACTAAGAGATGAGTAAATCCACTTGGAGCCCATTTAAACGATCCTACCATATCAAGCCGCCAGACCGCGAAAGGCCATGTTATAGTTATTGTTCGCAGCTGATCAGCTGGAACATGAGCTTGTTTGGCGTATTTTTGGCAGCCTTTGCACATCTTAACCAGTCGTTAGGCATCTGCCTTGGATGTAAACCAGAAAAAACCGTGTCAGAAAGCTTTTGCCACTAGAGATTTGACTGCAGCGTGGTGACCACACTCGCCATCGTGGATCTCTCGTAGGATTTCCACTCCTTGTTCCGGAGATACACAGCACTGAGACCTCATATGCACTCCACTTATAGAGCTCACTACTAATTATAGTGTAGGACTTTGCTCGTCGGACGATCTGCTGGCTCAGAACTTCGTCTTCAGGTAATTTTCCGTCTACCAAGTAATCAAGGTAGGTTTGAGTCCAGCTGGAAATCACAGCCAGAACTGCTACTAAAGGTGAGTCGGATTTGGTCGGATATTCCTCGTCTACTCCCTTTATAGAGGGAACTTTGAGGTGCTCCAAAAAAGTGCCATCCGGGACCTTTTTCCGTGTAGAGCCTATTAGAGATAGGTCATCTGCTTACTCATTTTCTGTTCGAGGGATGTGTTGAACTTCAAACCCTTTGAACGATTTAGATAGTTTGTCCACGACAGCCCTATATGCTGCCATGTCCTTGTTTGCATTACAGATATCTCCATAACACATTAAACGTCAGATGCCGATATCCTTAGCAATCCGGATTCCATGTAGTAGTGCTTCATACTCGGCAATGTTATTCATCACCGTCAAGTAGATCTGCAATACATAGAAAAGTTTTTCTCCTTGGGGTGATTTGAGTACCACGCAAGCCCCTGAGCCCCCGAGCACCTTAGACCCATCAAAATGTAAGGTCTAGTACTTCGACTCTGGCAGGGTCATATTCTCCGTTGTCTCTGTCCAATCAGCGACAAAGTCAACGAAGATTTGGGATTTTATTGATGTCCGAGGTTTGTACTCAATGTCGAAAGCTGAAAGCTCTATGCCCCATTTGGCGACGCGTCCCGTGGCGTCACTATTGTTGATTATGTCTCTCATGGGAGCTGTACTCACCATGGTAATTGGATGTTCCTGAAAATAATGCCGTAACTTACGAGATGCTAAGAACACACCATAAGCCAGCTTTTGATAGCGCGGATACCGCTGCTTTGATTCAGTTAAGACCTCGTTGAGATAGTAAGTCAGACGCTGCACCAGGTGTTCCTGCTTTTCCTCCGGTCTCTCCACCACCATGACGATATTGACGACCCTTTTTGTCGCAGCGAGATAGAGCAATATCGGTTCCTGTGGTTTCGGTGCTAGAAGGATGGGAGCAGATGAGAGTACTGCTTTCAGTTCTTGTAGCACAGCTTCAGCTTCGTCGGTCCAAACGAATTTTTTGGTCTTTTTCAGGAGCATGTATAATGGTGCGGCTCTTTCACCAAGCCGGCTTACAAACCGACTAACTGCAGCAATGCAACCAGTTAGTCTTTGAACTTCCTTCAGGCGAGTTGGCCTGGAAATATTGAGAATAGCCTTAATCTTGTCCCAGTTTACCTCTATGCCTCTTTGAGACACGATAAAACCTAACAATTTTCTGGCTGGTATTCCAAAGAAGCATTTCTTCAAGTTAAGCATTATGTTGTATTTTTGTAGATTGGCGAATGTTTCCTCCAAGTCAGAAATCAAGGTTTCCTTCTTTTTGGACATCACCGCAATGTCGTCCACATATGCATGTACATTGCGTCCGATTTGGTCGTGGAGGCAACGCTGCATAGTGCGCTGGTACATAGCTCCTGTGTTCTTGAGCCCAAAGGGCATCGTAATGAAACATAAGGTTCTGAAGGGGATTATGAATGAAGTTTTGAATTTTTCAGATTCCTTCATCCGGATTTGGTGATAACCGGAATATGCGTCGAGAAAACATAGGAGTTCCGAGCTTGCCGTAGATTCGATAACTTGATCAATTCTAGGCAGAACGAACGGATCTTTGGGACAAGCCTTGTTCAAGGTAGTATAATCAACACACATCCTTAAATTAGTGGTGTCCTTTTTAGGGACCATTACAGGATTGGCCGACCACTCAGTGTGGATGACCTCTTCTATGAATCTGGCTAACTCGAGTCGGGCTAGTTCCTTAGCTATTGCCTTACGCTTTTCATCGCCGAAACATCGTAGGGACTGTTTGATGGGTTTAGCGTTCGGGTGTACATTTAGAGAGTGATCGGCAAGTTCCCTGGGTACTCCGGTCATGTCAGATGGCTACCATGCGAAGATATCTTGATTTGCTTGGAGGAACTTGACAAGCGCGCTTTCCTATGCGCTATCTAGGCCTACGCCTATCTGGGTCACCTTGGAGGGGTCATCATCCTTCAACGGCCTCTTCTTCGTCTCTTCCGATGCCTTGAACTCCGGATTCGGCTTTGTGACCTCCTTCTTCATTGCGGGCATCTCGGACGGATCGATGGTCTTCTTGATCTCCTGATACTCCTGGGTGTGCAGCACAGCTTCAGCAAAGGCGACATTTCCGTCCTCGCACTCTCGCGCCTTCTTCGGATCTCCCCTGATGGTGATCAAGCCGTTGGGACCTGGAATTTTCATCATATTGTAAATGTAACACGGACGAGCCATAAAAGCCCAGTAATCCGGATGTCCGAATATAGCGTGGTACGCGCTCTTGAACGAGACCACTTCGAAGGAAAGTGCTTCCGTCCGATAGTTCTTTGGAGTTTCAAAGGTAACATCCAAAGTGATTTCTCCCAGGGAATTTGCTTGTCTTCCTGGGACAACTCCGTGAAAAATCATAGAGCTGTAATTCAGCTGGGTCTCCGAGATTCACAATCCGGCGTAGCGTTTCGACATACAGGATGTTAATGTTGCTGCCGCCGTCCATGAGAGTCTTGGAGAAACCATAGCCATTCAGTAATTGGATTAACGAATAAGGAATATTTCATCGCCTGTGCAACTTAGGAGGATGATCATCATGGTCAAAGGTGATTGCCACTTCTGACCAGTCTAGGAATTGAGGGAGAGCCGGAACTGTTGCATTGAGCTCATGTAGAACTGCTTTCTTGACCTTAGCTGGTTGAGATCCGAGGAAGGTCACGTAAGTATCTTACTTTGTTGGGAAGTTTGTCTTCCCCTCCGGCTTGGGATTTGAAGGATCAGCTTCCTCCATGTCAGAATCTTCCTTGGTCTCTTTATATTGTGTAGGATTCTTCTTTCCCTTCTTCCGCTTAGCCCTGTAGCCATCAATATTGTCTTTCTTGATGTCGTCATTAAAACGACACTCGTCTTTGTGTGAGACGAGCCCTGATACATTGCAAATGTATCTATAATTTTTGATGCTCCATGCTTGGTTTTATCCACTTTCTTGTGTTTTGTCCACACTTTGGAGTACTTTTCATATGATTTCTTGGACTAACCTATTAACAAGAGCCACAGTGCCAGCTGCCTGTTTTCTGCTGTTTTTGGTTCCAGGAAAGTCAGAAAATGAATATTCTCGGAATTGGACGGGACAAAAGCCAAAGTGCCTATTTTTCCAGAAGATTCACGGAGCCAGAATACGAGACAGAGGAGGGCCAGGGCCTGGCCACACCACCCCTAGGCGCGGGCTGGGCTTAGCCGCGCCAGGGCATGGTGTGGTGGCCCCAGGCACCCCCTCGGTCTCCCTCTTCGGCTATAAGAAGCCTTCTGACCTAAAAACTTCAGGGGCTTTGACATTTTTCCACAAAAAAGTTCTGTTGCGCCGCCGCCACCGAAGGGGAGATTCGGGGGACAGAAAGTCTCTGTTCCGGCACCCTACCGGGACGGGGAAGTGCCCCCGGAGCCATCTCCATCGATCTTCACCATCATCTTCATCGACCATCCATGTTTCCCCCATCTATGAGTGAGTAATCCCCCGCTGTAGGCTATGGGGATGGTATGGATTGGATGAGATCGTTCATGTAATGGCATCATATTGTTAGGGCATGGTGCCTAGTATCTTTTATTAATGCTTTATGACTTTGTTGCGATTGTTGTGCTTAATGCTTGTCATTAGGGCCCGAGTGCCATGATTTCAGATCTGAACATATTATTATTCATTATGATAGTATTGTTCTTGGTCTTATCTGCAAGTTGTATACACACGTTGTTGTCCGGAACCTATGGCCCCGAAGTGACAGAAATCGGGATAACCGGAAGGGAATGGCTTTGATGTGAGGATCACATGTGTTCACGGAGTGTTAATGCTTTGCTCCGGTGCTCTATTAAAAGGAGCACCTTAATTGCCAGTAGTCCCCCTGCAGCAAACGGGATGGCAGGACAAAATATGTTGTGCAAGTTCTCATTGCGAGCACGTATGACTATATATGGAACACATGCCTAGGATTGGCTAGTACTTGGATGCTTTATCTTAATTATCTGCAATTTCCCTATGTTCTGATTGCTATGTGAATTGTCTTGTCCATGCAACGCCCGTCCATCCATCCCTACGCCTACCGCACTCGAATCCCACTGTTTACTGCTTTTGTTACTACTGTCTTTGCTTTACTACTGTTGTTACTTTACTATTCCTACTACAAAACTGTTGCTACTGATAAATTGGTGTGAGAAATATTGTTTCTAGGTGCAGCTGAATTGACAACTTAGTTGTTAAGGCTTATAAATATTCTTTGGCTCCCCTTGTGTCGAATCAATAAATTGGGTTTCACTTCCCTCGAAAATACTGCGATACACCCCCTATACTTGTGGGTCATCAAGACTATTTTCTGGCGCCGTTGCCGGGGAGCATAGCTTTATTTATCAAGTTCACTTGGATTCACTATTTTTCAAGCTGTGTATTTTCTCCTTGTTTTCTTGTTTCTATATCAAAAATACAAAAAAGTAGTTCCTTCTTTAGTTGTTATTTTCGTTGGTATTTTATTGTCTTGCTTTATCATGCTTGTTGTCAATGGTTGGTTTATTTGATACTAAAGCTTATTGGCAAGGTGGGTTCACGGAAGATCAAAAATATTATTATAAGGAACATCGCTTGTCACAAGAAGGGAAACACTTATGGGAACAAATTGATAGATTGTATGCCATTGCTAGAAACGTGTGCTCTACTTATAATGTTACTTATTGCTGTGATGAATCTTGTTGCAGAAAAAGGTATAAACACCTCCCTTTTCAGTGTGAGTATAATGATAATGATACCACATCTTCTTATGCTAAAGGAATTTATGACTTTTATGATGCGGAAAAATTGAAGAATTTATTGCTTGGAAGGGTGCTTTTGAACTTGCTAGTTTGCTTGAAAATATTGATGATTCACCTTATAAGCATGAGGTTTATGGTATACTTAAATTTTGCTTTGATAATTACAAGGATGAATATAGCTATATCCTTGAATATTTTAATAGATGCTTTCCACAAATGGAAGAGACTAATGCCTTGCAGGACCCTATGGAAGAGGCTAATGCTTTGCAGGCTCCTATGGAAGAAGAAATTGATGAACCTGAAATCTCATTAGATGAAAAAGGGGAGGAGAGTGATGAACAAAAGGAGGAAGAATGGATTAGCTACCCATGCCTACCTTCTAATGAGAGTAACTCTTTATCCCTTACATTATTTGATTGTCCTTCATGCTTACTAAAGGAGGATGAATGTTATGTTCCCGAGGTTTCTTTTGAAGATGTTTATGATAAAGCTCTAGTGCTTGTAGATCATGAAAAGCATGCTTTTTGTTATAGTTATATTGTTGAGTTTATTCATGAGGCTACTGAAAATTATTATGAGAGAGGAAAATATGGTTGTAGAAGTTTTCCTTGTATTGAAACACCTCTCTGTGTGCTAAAAGTTTTGAAGTCCCTCTTGTTTTATCTTCCTATGCCTGTCATTTTGTTATTTGCTTACACGATTCCTATGCATAGGAAGTGGGTTAGAATTAAATGTGTTTTGAATTTGCTCCTTGATGCTCTCTTTTACTTCAACTCATATTTCTTATGAGAACATCCTCTCAAACTTTTATGCCTGAAGATGATAATATGTCTATTATTCTTGGGAGACCTTTTCTTAAATACTGCAGGAGCTGTTATTAATTATAATCAAGGGAAGGTGACCTTCAATGTTAATGACAAGGAACATACTGTCTATTTCCCCAAAAAGATTGAAAGGACTTATGGTTTTGAATTCAATTGAACATGTTGAGGGCATTCAAGTTGGAGAAATATATTGTCCCATACCAAGAGAAAATTTTGAAACTATTATGATTGAGACCATTGCTATCAAGGTTGAGGTAACATAATCATTAGTAGAATACAAAGTTTTGTCTCATATGAAATTGTTTTGGTAACAAGACCTGATCAACCTTGTTAACAAAAGGATTTCATTGAACAAAACAATGTTTTCACCGTGATTATTTCCACTTACTTCTATTCGATCCATTTTAGTTTTTTCTTATGCCTAACTTAAAGGCGTTAAAGAAAAGTACTTCTTGGGAGATAACCCAAAAGTTTTAGATGATTCTTGGAAGTTATTACTTCAGTAATAACCGCTCCTTATCCTTTTTATTTGCTTTTTGTGCCAAGAGTAACCTCTAATGAGAGAGAAGTAATGATTGGGAAAGTTGTTGTCCCGAAACAGATTTCTGTGCTTCACCGTAAAAATTCGTGTAAAATCTCTGAACGTCTTTTTGAGGCGTGAACTTTTTTTGCTTCTGCCCCAGGTTGTTATCTAACTTTTGTTAGTTCAACACTTTTTGATTTGATCAACATAAGGTCTTCGAAAAAATTCGTCTTTACCTGCTGGTCTGTTTTGACAGATTTTTACTATTTTCTGCATTAGCTTCTTGTTGGTTCCTTCTTGAGTTATTTTGGGGAATTGAGCTTTTTGAGGAAAGTGCTACAGTAGACAGTGTTCTAATGGAAGTTTATTTGGTGTTAGAACTTTACCTTGAGACTTATTTATCTTGAATGCACTAATGTTGCTAATAAAGATTGTGTGAAGTTTTGTATGAAGGAAAAATTTCAGGTGTATGGAAGGAATGAGTAATGAGATGAAGGATGGACTAAAGCTCAAGCTTGGGAATGCCACGCGTGTCATCCCGAGAAATATCCAAGAAGTACAAGCATCAAAGCTTGGGGATGCCCAAGGCATCCCCTTCTTCATCAATAAAAATCTGAGGTTTCTTTCAAACACTTCATTTTTATTGTTTCATGCACAGTTGTGTTGTTCTTGGAGCGTCTTCTTTTTCGTTTTTCGTTTTGGCTTTCGTTTTCTTGGTTTGCTTAGTTTTCTTAATAAATTGGTTGGACCTCCTCTTTCATATATTGGTGTTCAAATAGTTTGGTTGGGTTTGGAAAAGAGTAGGAAAGTTCATACTTAAGTGGTAAAGAGAGCTTGTTTTTGACTGTGGCCTATGCTTTGTCATGCCATGCTTGATTTTTTTGGCTTTATGCTTATTATTCTTTGCTATAGCATGACTTGTTATAAACAATTGAGATTGCTTAATGTGCCTTGGATGAATCATGCGTTGTTTTAGCATATTAAAGCATAGTATAGTGGTATTCTCCTTTGATGCTTTATTTGGGTTGACTTGGCACATGCTCACACCATGTTATGACTATCCCAAGTCACCATAAGCCTTTATGATCCTTTAGTTTTCAACTTGTAGTATCACTTTATGCTTTGATCAATGATTTTTTGTCGCTCTGCATGATTATGGCCATTATTGCTGTCTCGTTTGTCGCTCCCTTACTATTGCTAGCCTTCACTTTCACTGAGTGTTTTACTCATATTTCCAACTCCCTTAAACCAAATATTGCCAAAGTGTCCACCATACCTACCTATTAGCATCATTTGCTACTTCCGTGCATATTCAATATGCCTTGTTTTCTTCCGAATAAAATGTTTGCTTGTTATGAGAAAGTTAGTTAGTAAAGCTCTCACGAACTTGATGGCACACTTTATTTCCTGCACTAAATAAACCGGAACCATTGTGAACTCTCCATGAAAGTTATATGCTTGCTAATTATAGGCTAGGGATTAGCAGAACTATGCTATCACGGGGAACGCTTTCAACACTTGTAAATATATACCCAGTTGATACCTAGCTCTTTTGAAATAAAAGGGGAGCTTGTAAGTCCATGGAGTTATGTATGTGTGTTAGAGAAACGCATGGGCCACTGGTCTAATCCATGCTGACATGGTGGAAACCTGCAGCGTAACCATAATGATATCTATGAAGCATTCTTCTTATAAAAAAGAGAGAGAGATAACTATCGTGAAAAAGAAAAAAAAGAGTTTTATGAAAAGAGGAAAGAGAGAAAAAAGCACCATTTTCCCATGGTAAATAAGAAGATTGCTGAGACACTCATTGTCTGCTTGCCTTGTCATTTTGATATGGGGATTCTTCCGTATCATCGGGCAAGGGGTACCCCGTTGGCGGTTCTCAATGATACGCACATACTTACGATGACAAGAACTTACCGGTAACTAAAGTTGAGTAGCATGAGGAGCGCCCTCGTACTCAAGGGACTTGGGATTTTCAGTTTATAGTCTGTCAAGCATATAACTCAGATTGGACCTCACTTTCACCTTAACCACATTAAAGATGCTTATGATAGGGGTAATGAGAGCTCAAAGCTAATGAGTGCCATACTTTCAGCATTTGGAAGCCTTTCAAACTATTCAAAACCTTTTCATTTCCTTGTTGAGTCTCCACACATTCTATGAGCACTTTCTTGAGAGCATAGTGGCCATTCTTAGTTCTATGTGCATTGTCCCAAGACTTGTTGATTGATGCATACCTTGATCTTGCTTGTTTTAAACTATTTATATCTAGTCACTCTTGTGAACTTTGAAGGTGTCCTATGCATTTATGTTTGCTACTATTTGAGGGACAAGCTGAATGCCACTATGCTATGTTTTCTTTATGTGAAACAAACAAACGTCTTGCAAAGCATTGTTATTCATGAATCTTTTGTTTGTGCCTTTTCATGTTGCATCATAGTTTCTTTGTCTTATTGCTAGAACTTTGTCTTTCATGTTATGATTGAAGTACTATGATCCCAGCTTTGAATGTTTTACAAATACTTTGATCAAGTCTTTGATGGTGCATGTCACCTCAACAATTATTCTTTCTTTTTATCACTTACCTACTCGGGGACGAGCAGGAGTTAAGCTTGGGGATGTTGATAAATTGCAAATGTATCTATAATTTTTGATGCTCCATGCTTGGTTTTATCCACTTTCTTGTGTTTTGTCCACACTTTGGAGGACTTTTCATATGATTTCTTGGACTAACCTATTAACAAGAGCCACAGTGCCAGCTGCCTATTTTCTGCTATTTTTGGTTGTAGGAAATTCAGAAAATGAATATTCTCGGAATTGGACGGGACAAAAGCCAAAGTGCCTATTTTTCAGAAGACTCACGAGCCAGAATACGAGACGGAGGAGGGCCAAGGACTGGCCACACCACCCCCAGGCGCGGGCTGGCCGCGCCAGGGCATGGTGTGGTGGCCCTAGGCACCCCCTCGGTCTCCCTCTTCACCTATAAGAAGCCTTCTGACCTAAAAATTTCAGGGGGTTCGACATTTTTCCACAAAAAAGTTCCGCTGCGCCGCCGCCACCGAAGGGGAGATTCGGGGGACAGAAAGTCTCTGTTCCGGCACCCTGCCGGGACGGGGAAGTGCCCCCAGAGCCATCTCCATCGATCTTCACCATCATCTTCATCGACCATCCATGTTTCCCCCATCTATTAGTGACTAATCCCCCGCTGTAGGCTATGGGGATGGTAGGGATTGGATGAGATTATTCATGTAATGGCATCAGATTGTTAGGGCATGGTGCCTAGTATCTTTTATTAGTGATTTATGACTTTGTTGCGACTTGTTGTGCTTAATGCTTGTCACTAGGGCCCGAGTGCCATGATTTCAGATCTGAACATATTATTGATTCATTATGATAGTATTGTTCTTGGTCTTATCTGCAAGTTGTATACACACGTTGTTGTTCGGAACCTATGGCCCCGAAGTGACAGAAATCGG
This sequence comes from Avena eriantha, assembly GCA_910589775.1. Taxonomy (NCBI): domain Eukaryota; kingdom Viridiplantae; phylum Streptophyta; class Magnoliopsida; order Poales; family Poaceae; genus Avena; species Avena eriantha. Next base: position 152,436,515 of record OU342746.1, on the reverse strand, counting down.
GATAACCGGAAGGGAATGGCTTTGATGTGAGGATCACATGTGTTCATGGAGTGTTAATGCTTTGCTCCGGTGCTCTATTAAAAAGAGCACCTTAATTGCCAGTAGTCCCCTAGAGGCCCCACTGCAAACGGGCTGGCAGGACAAAAGATGTTGTGCAAGTTCTCATTGCGAGCACGTATGACTATATATGGAACACATGCCTAGGATTGTCTAGTACTTGGATGCTTTATCTTATTTATCTGCAATTGCCCTATTTTCTGATTGCTATGTGAATTGTCTTGTCCATGCAACGCCCGTCCATCTATCCCTACGCGTACCGCACTCGAATCCCACAGTTTACTGCTTTTGTTACTACTGTCTTTGCTTTACTACCGCTGTTACTTTACTATTCCTACTACAAAACTGTTGCTACTGATAAACTGCTGTGAGCAAGATTGTTTCCAGGTGCAGCTGAATTGACAACTCAGTTGTTAAGGCTTATAAATATTCTTTGGCTCCCCTTGTGCCGAATCAATAAATTGGGTTTCACTTCCCTCGAAAATACTACGATACACCCCCTATACTTGTGGGTCATCAAGCCCCCATTGGCATCTAAGTGATGGACACATGGGTTATTGGCAATGTCGGCCCAAGAGTAGGTTTTGCCAGGTTCCTGGTCTCCTCTACCCTGGACTCTTAATGTCCCACGACCGCGTCCGTGGCCACCGTCGCGCCCTCCTCATCCTCTAGACCCGAAAGTAGCAGTGACCACTACCGTTTTCGTGTTGGGTTTTTCTTCCGAGGTATTCTTGCGCTTCCGAGCTTGCTGCTTTGGTTGTTTTGCTGACTGTGGTACAACTAGGGTGTTCAGTAATCCCTCTGTGTCATCGTCAGCATCGGCATACTTTCTCGATGTTTCTATCATCTCTCCCAAATCAGTGACCTTGTCACACTTCAAACGATGACGTAGTAAACCAATTGGGAGTCCTGCAATGAAATCTTCAATCGCAGTTTGATCATTTACTCCCTCACAGGAGTTCTGAGATAATCTCGGCAAGTTTCTCCGACTTTCTGGGTGCAACGCTGTAGGTCTCCTACCGTACACAGCCTCGGATATGTGCCTTCGAAATTCCAAAAGAACGCGCTTTGCATGCCATACCAGTTGTGGATGGTGTTCTCCGGAAGTTCATTGGGCCATGACCGTGCCATCTTCCGCAACATAAGTGGGAGATACCGGGTCGCGACCAAGTTGTTTCCGCCTTTGGCGATGCAGCAAGCTTGGAAGAAATCCCGGAGCCAAGTATCTGGCCGAGCTACACCGCTATACGGCTGGATATGTCTTGAGATAGCAAATCCTTCCGGGAATCTTATCGCTCTTATACATGCTCAGAAGCACTTTGGGCCCACGAATATGTCATCATTTTCGTAGTGCCGTGCCTCTATGTTGGAGTTAATCCGATGTCTCACGTCACTTGGGGACAGAGATTGCCGTCCTGATTGACGGCTGTGGCTGCGGTACCTTGGAGCCGAACTTCGGCTTCTGCCACCACCTCCTCCGCCACGACGCCCTCCTTGGCCTCCTTGAGAGCTTCTGTGATGGCTACTTAGTGTAGAGGGTGGGGAAGCTGGATTGTTTCCAGCTGATCACTGGTCTCCATCCGGAGCATTATTATTCCGGTTCCGGGGATGATCTTCATTACGACGAGCCCCCTGCCGGCTTGACTCGGCACGGTGCCTGTCGTTCCTTCATCCGTCATTCCCAGCACGGTGGGAATCAGCCGGACGGCTTGTGTGTCTAGGAGGTGGCATTCTTTGTCGGTCCTCCTCCCGAAGCTTCTCTTTGTCTTCTTCCCTGCGATCATTCGTCTCTCGCCGGGGACGATTTCTCGGATACAGTGCAACAATCGCCTCTTGCTCGGCGGCCGGAGCAATGTTGCACCAGTCACGTGCAGCTCTATGGTGCTGTCCTGAAGATCCAGTTCTTGAGTGATTGTTTGCCCGACGGTCGGAATGGTAATGTTGTTTCGGAGCCCATTGGGGTCTTATGTCGTTCCAGGCCGGATCCGTGCGACATTGGTCGGATTGGGAGACCAGTTTTCTACTTCCGGATTTCGCGACCTTCTGTTGCTCCAGACCCTTGGTGAGTAGCTTAATGCCCAATCGAACCTGTTCCAGGCCTGGGTTATTCGCCAGGATACCTCGGGATGCAGCGGTGTTTTGCACTGGTGTTGGATACACTAGATCTCCATTGCTGTCAAGCCGAGACATCCCCGGATCTCCCTCAAAGAGAACCTTGCATACTTCCGAAAATTGATTGTCACGTGTGTGTCGTTTCCGGTTCATTTGATGTTGCAGAGAGATGAGCTTCTCCGCCTTGGCCATGCGCTTCTTCTCTTCCTTGATGTTCTTGGCTTCATCCAGGAGTACTTGGCGACGCGCTTCTAGGCCTTGGGCCCTTTCGTCCAATTCTGTAGCAGTAAGTTCTGCCATAGTAGGGATAGGTGTAGTTAATGCAGCGTCGATGAGTTTACAGGCACCTGCGGTGACCACGTGTCCATCCACCGACTCTTCTTTGGGCTCTTCTGGCATAAGTGCTCCATCCAAGTCTTCCTCGTATTCCTCGGCAATCACCTCCTCTGCTAGAAGTTCTTTTGCCGAGGTCTTATTCTTCTTGTTCCTCTTCTTTGCCTTCTTGGCAGCGCCGGTAGCAAAGACGGCTTTGAGTTTGTTTCCCGGAGTCAAGCTGTGATCGGTACTTTCAGACATCTGGACCTCGGGATTATCTCTGATATCCATGTCATCCTGCACTTTGGGAGAGTTTTCTCTGGATCCTTCATCCATGGCTTCTCCTTCTTCTACAGCTTTGGAGTTGTACTCCTCTTCATATTCCACGGAGAACTTTCGGGAATCCGCCGACATCATCGAGTCATCTGAGGATGCGGGTAAGTCGGTGTTTGTTCCGATCGCCTCCAGCACTGAGTCAGTGTTGTCCCCAGCATCAGCAGAGCCGGATCTGGATCCAACATATCCGACGAAGTGCGATGTGTGGGTCTTGAGGTAGTTGCGGCTCTCCTCGTGGGATTCCTAGAAGATCTTGATGGTGTTGAGAACCTCATCCATGTTTGTACCTTGCAGCATCATGCGCCTCAACGTATTCCCCAGGAAAGGTTGGTCTGTTCTGGCGTTGGCAGAGCCGGAACCAAGGTTGTTGTTGTGTTGTTCTTGGATTTTGATCTCGGCGGGTGGATCAATCTGGGATTCGGCCTCGCTAGGTAGATCCACTCCAGATTCAACTTGAACCGCAAGATCTGCTTCAGGTTCGGCCTTCTCCACTATCTCCGCAATAGGTACGAGCTGCATGGGATTAGGGTTTTCTGGGATCCGGAACTCTGCCGCCTGCACGGACAAAGGGGACCCAGAGATTTCTTCTGCCTCTATCATCACCGCTGGGGTGGGTGGGGTAGGTTCAGTGAATCTGATGTACACATCAATCTCGCCGAAAGACATGATGGTGTAGGCGGTCACAGTTTCCCTAGCCGGAATCTAGGTCTCGTCGAGAACGATGAGAGGGATGTCACTGGCGTAGAGGATGCGTCCGATGGCGATAGTCTCGCCGATTCCGATTCTTGCAGATTCCACTCAAAACGCAGATCCGAAGTTCACTTGCCCCATGGTGGGCGCCAACTGTCGTCGGATTGATGACAAGTACGCCATGAGGGGGTCCTCGGGGCATGTGGAAGAGAGGGGTGTGATACGTACGATGTTCCGGGACAGTGAGTACACAAGTTTACCCAGGTTCGAATCCGCCGGCTTTGGACGGATCCTACTCCTGCTAGCAATCCAGTAATATGGCAAAGCCGGATATGGGTTACAAGGGTTTCGCCTGCGCGAGTTGAGATTGTAGACTATTGTGAGGGTGCCCTAAAGGCTCTCCCTAGGACATCTTATATAGATATTCGGCCTAGGGTTTACAGGAGAGATCTATCCGGCTACGACTAAGAGTCGGTTACAGAGTACATCTTGAACTACAAGTAACACTACAGGCCTATGTCGGTAAGTCTTCTAGGCCTTCCCGTAGCCGGAATGGACTCCGTATCTTCTCCCTGACTGGGCCACCCATGAAGCAAAGCTGTAATCTGAAGTGGCCCACCCTGGTCAGTGAGGCACAGTGAGGATACCTGGAAAGTATATCCCCAACAAGTACCATAATTTTTGGAAGCTCTTTATGAGACTTCAATCCTTGCTTCCTTCTATGAAGGCCTTTCTTTTACTTTTATGTTGAGTCTCCATTTTCTATCTTTATGCACCTATTAAGACAGAATAGTGGCCATTCTTAGTTTAATGTGCATTGTCCCAAGACTTGTTGATTGATGCATAACTTTGATATTGCTTGTTCTTAAACTATTTGTATCTAGTCACCCTTATGAACTTCGAAGGTGTCCTATGCATTTATGTTTTGCTACTCTATGAGGGAGAAGTTGAATACCATTCTCATTATGCTTTCATTATGTGAAACAAACAAACGTCTTGCAAAGCATTGTTATTCATGAATCTTTTGTTTGTACCTTTTCATGCTACAACATAGTTGCTATGTCTTATTGTTACAACTATATCTTTCATGCTATGTTAAAGTACTATGATCCCAGCTATCAATGTTTTACAAATACTTTGATCAAGATTATGATGGTGCATGTCACCTCAAAAATTATTCTTTCTTTTTTATCACTTACCTACTCGAGGATGAGCAGGAGTTAAGCTTGGGGATGTTGATACGTTGCAAACGTATCTATAATTTTTGATGTTCCATGCTTGTTCTATATCTACTTTCTTATGTTTTGTCCACACTTTGAGTATTTTTATACACTTTCTTGGACTAACCTATTAATAAGATGCCATAGTGCCAGCTGCCTATTTTTTGTTGTTTTTGGTTCTAGGAAAGTCAGAAAATGAATATTCTTGGAATTGGACGGGACAAGAGCCAAAGTCAATATTTCACCGAGGGGAACACAGAGCCAGAAGACGAGACAGAGAGGGGCCAGAGGCCGGCCATACCACCTGGCCACGCTGCTAGGCCTGGCCCACGCCAGGGGGTGGTGTGGCCGCCTAGGGCACCCCCTTGGCCTCCCCTTTCGCCTATAAGAAGCCTCCAATATAGAAACCCTAAGTACCCAATCAAAATTCCACGAAAGAGTCTGTAGCCCCCGTCATCTCCATCCCTAGACGGGAGGGATCTGAAGCTCTTCCCAGTACCCTGCTGGAGGGGAGAATTCACCCTAGAGGCCTTCTTCATCACCATGCCTGCCTCTAGTGTGATGCGTGAGTAGTTCATCCCTGGACTACGGGTCCATGTAGTAGCTAAATGGTTTGTTCTTCTCCTTTGTGCTACCATGTTTAGATCTTGTGAGCTCCGTTCATGATCAAGATCATCTATTTATAATCATACATGTTGTGTTTACGGGGATCCGATGGATATTGAGATGCTATTTCAGATTGATTATGGATTCTATCATGTCTTTGTTATTTTTGATCTTGCATAGTAGCTATCTTGGCCTAGTAGATGCTAGCAACTCCAAGAGGGATTATTTATGCTCGATAGTGGGTTCATGCCTCTAGTAATCTAAGGAAGTGACGGAAATCTCTAAGGTACTAGATGTGTTGTTGCTACTAGGGAGAAAACAGAAATCCTTTGTTCATAGAAAAATCCTATTGTTTACTTTACACATAATGCTTAATGCAATTATCTATTGCTTGCAACTTAATACTAGAGGGGGTTTGGATGATAACCTGAAGGTGGATTATTAGTCATAGATGCAGTTGGATTACGGTCTATGTATAATGTTGTACTGCCCAATCAAATCTCATAGGAGTCAATATGATTAGTACATGCATGTATGCTTTCTCGATGTTTGTCAATTGCCCCGCTGTAATTTGTTCTCCCAACATGTCATCTATCTTACGGAGAATCACCACTAGTGAACTATAGACACCGGTCCTTTCTTTTACTATCAATCTACAATCTATTTACTGTTTTCTATTTACTTTTTGCAAACAATTACTATCTTCCACACAATACGTTTAATCCTTTGTTTTCAGCAAAACCGGTGAGATTGACAACCTCACTGTAAGTTGGGGACAAAGTTTTGTGGTTGTGTTGTGCAGGATTCCAAGTTGGAAACAACACCTTGGAGGTGTTTCCTTGCTCCTACTGGTTCGATAACCTTGGTTTCATAACTGAGGGAAAACTTGCTGCTATGCTCATCATACCTTCCTCTTGGGGTTCCCCAACAAGCTCGATATATTTTGAGCCATCAGAAACCATGGAGGGAATATAGAGCACCAGAGCTATTGAAGCGTATGATCTCGTCCTTGGTCCAGTAATCCTTCACAAATAAACCAAAGGGGTAAAACTCGACAGAAACATGATTGTAAGTGCTGAATTGGCGAACATAATTAGATTTTTAATAAGAGCATGAGCGACAAGAACATCATGAAGAAGCAAAGGTTTGGTTTGAGATTGGATTTGAGCCTAGCCAACACAATAAATAGGAATAGAAGATCCATCACCAAGAGTAATAGAGGGAAAATACGAAGGTGTGCAAGAAGAAAGCAAATTACTTGATGCAGACATATGACTAGAAGCACCAAAATCGAAAATCCAATCCGTACGTCAGTTCCCTTGAGAAGAAAAATTGTTCATGGCTTGTAGAAAAGCAGCTTGGTCCTTGCTCAGAGTCAAAGTAGAGGTCAGTGTAGACATGAGAGCTGGTGGTTGTGGTGGCGTCGGTAGGAGAGCCGACATCGACATGAAGTGAGAGCCACCATCATTGTTGTTTGACATGTAGGGGATGATGGAGCCCCATAGGATGCATAGGATGTTGCGTTGTAGATTGGTGGCGCATAGGAGGGAGCTGCATGATATGTGGACATCGATTGTCGAGGCGCGAGGACACGGTCGCCAGTGTGAGGACAAGCATCGAGCTGCCAGGCACCGGTGTAGGCAGGCGGGCGCCATATGGTGTAGGGGCAGACCAGGGCATAGGCCACGCCTGGACAAGCACGGTCCAAGGGTCAGGAGATGTAAGTAAAACTGGGCATCAGAGGTGGAGTGCTTGGTGGAGCCAAGGCCGAGGGCGGAGCAGGAGGAACATGCGCTGTGCGAAACTGTGGTGTCCTAGGGTTTCTGCCCCAATAATTGGGACTTGGACGCCAGCCCAATGGTTGAGGTGGTGTTGTCGGTGGAGGGGGGCAGCAGCAGCACAGGAGACCGAGGAGCGGCGGTGAAGAACTGGGGACGAGAGTCCTTGTTGGTTTGGGCATGATCAGCCCATTGGAGCATAGAGTGAACCTCGGCGAAGGAGGGAAGCGGGCGCAACATTGGGATGAAGGAGGCCTGCTTCTCGAATCGCTCGCTGAGTCTGATGAGGAGGATGTTGATGAGCTAGCAATCATCGATGGGATCACAAAGTTCACGGAGTTGATCCATGATCGTGTTGAGACATTGACAATAGACATCGACCGATGCATCACCCCAGCATCGTGTTCTGAAGATCGGTGTGGAGGTTGTTGGCGCGAGCGTTGACGTTGTCCTGGAAGATCTGACGAAGGTACGCCCAGAGATCGGCGGCAGTGTCACCATCACGGTGCACGAGATTGAAGATTTTGGTGGAGACTCGCATGTAGATCCATTGAATAATGGAAATATCATCCTTGAGCCACTAAGGATCATGAAGCTGGGGGCGAGAGTCATCGGCGACGTGGGAGCAGATATTGCATCGCCTGAGGTGGATGTCGAAGAGGTGACGCCAATGGTAGTAATTGTGAGCAGTGATACGTCCATTTTGCATCACTATTTTATATCATAATTTACTGTTATTCATTGATATATTCCATATTAACACATGATACTTATGTTATTTCATCTATTTTTGCATGATTTATGACTTTTGGAGGATGAACCACCAGAGTCAGGATTCTGATGGAAAAAGCACTGTCTAGATGCAATATTTGCGAAGATCAGAAAATCCCAGAACATATACGGAAAATCCTATTTTTCCAGAAGATGAAGAATGCCAGAAGGGGAGGTGGAGATGGCCCACAGGGGGCCCACACCACCCCCTGGTGCATGCCCCCCTGGGTTGCGCCACCAGGTGGTGTGGCCACCCTGGCCCACCTCCAACATCGCCCTTCTGCGTATATATTCCCCTCGGAAACCTAAAGGTCGGGAGCAACCACAGAAAGATTCCGCCGCCTCTGCGGGGCATAAACTACACAGAGAGAAAGAGCTCTCCGGTAGGCAGAAATCTACTGGGGAAATTCCTTCCCGAAGAGGGGAGATCGTCGCCATCAACACCGTCATCAAGCTAGACTTCATGGGGATCATCATCATCATCATCTCCACCAGCACCATCACCACCACTCTATACCGCTGTAACAATTGGGTTGAATCTGAAGGAAATATGCCCTGAGAGGCAATAATAAAGTTGTTATTATATATTTCTTGTATATGATAGATGTTTATTTTTCATGCTATAATTGTATTGATAGGAAACATCAATACATGTGTGTTTAATAAACAAAAAGGGTTCCTAGTTATGCCTCTCTTATAGACTAGCTTGTTGATTAACAAGATGATCAAAGTTTCCTGATCATGGACATTGGATGTTGTTAATAACAAGGTCACAGCATTTGTGAAATAATGTGATGAACATTCATCCGAAGTATAGCATTACGATCAAGTCATTATTTTTATATTGCTATAACATCATACAAAGTTGTCTTAGTCCTTAGACCATGAGATCATGTTAATTGCTAACACCGGAAGAGTATCTTGATAACATCAAACATCACACCGTAACAGGGTGACTATAAAGATGGGTTCAGTACTACGAAGGTGTTATGTTGAGGCTCATGGATCAAGAGTGGAATTTGTCAATCCAGATGACGGATAGATATACTCTGGGACCTCTCGGTGATATCACATTAAGATAGCTTGCAAGCAAGTGATGTGATCACTAGAATGTTGTATCACGGGAACGAGAAAAGAGTGCATGTCGGTAACGAGATCAAACTAGGTATTTGGATACCGATGATCGAATCTCGGACATGTATTATATCATGAGACAAAGGGATTAAATTGCTGACGTTAAAGGTTCTCACGATCACAGAAGTCATCGTTGAATGTGCAGGAGTCAGTATGGATCTCCAGGTCCCGCTTCTGATTATTGATCTGAGAGGAGTCTCAATCATGTCTGCATTATTCGCGAACCTTAGGGTGACACACTTAAGGGTAGCCGGACACCATTTAGGAGCACATATGTTCCAGACAAAAGGTTTGCAAAGCACATGAATTGTTTCGATAGAAACCGGAATTGTTTCGGGTGAAATTGCAGAAAGTGGTTCTGCATGTAATATTGAAATGTTGCAAGGGGTTTTATGTGAATGTTTGTTAATTAAAGTAATTAACAAAATTCTGAATAAAATAAATAAAAGAGTTTTATTAAATGAGAGAGCATTAAATTTGGAGAAATTTAATGCATTTAAAGTGGAGACTTTAAAAGAGAATGTTAAGGGGCATTTTAATGTGGAGGGGTTACCACCACATGAATGGGGGAGTTGAGGGGTCACCCCCCATGCGCCGGCCATGGAGAGAGGGGGCACCCCCCTCCTCCTATAAAAGGCCACCCATTCCCTCCTTCATCCTCACACCTCCTCGTGAAGGATCTCTCTCCCCCTCTAGATATTCCCCCATGGTCTCGGATTAGGGAGATACATGTTCCTGGTGGCCTTGCGTGTGGAAGGAGTTGCTGCTTCCGCTGATTCGCTGGAGCGAGGAGGTGGAGGTTGCCCGATGGCTTGAACGTGTGTGCGAGGACGGATGCGCTACTGATTTGCGGCGCTCAGACTTCCACACGATCTTGAGATCGGCAAGCGTACGACTACATCAACCACGAGTTCCTACTCGTTAACAAAACTCGTTGTCTTCGAGGGTAAGTTCTCCATGGATGTATGTCCACCCGTTGCTCTGTATCTAGTAGATAGATCTTGGCGTATAGTTCTCATCGTAGGAATTTTTTTGTTTTCTATGCTGCGGACCCAACAGTGGTATCAGAGCCTGATCTATGCGTAGGTGCTTTGCACGGGTAGTACACATATGTTTATATGTGGGCGATGATGATCATGTTATTGCATCTTCTATGTACTTTGGATATTGGTGGCATAGTGGGATGAAGCGGCCTGGACCAACCTTACATGTCATCGTACATGAGACCGGTTCCACGACTGACATGCAACTTGTTTTGCATAAGTGGCTGGCGGGTGTCTGTCTCTCCTACTATAGTCAATATCTGATTTACAACGAGTTGCTAATAACTTGGTTATCCTCGTTGTGGTTCATGTTCGTAGGTAAGACCGGTTCTATCTCTGAAAGCCCTAAGCCACGTAAAACTTGCAATTGATAAATTAGAGGCGTCTAGTTTAGATCGTTGTTGGGCTAGTGTCTTGATATGGTATTGCTGTAAGTAGATGTATGATAGATACTCTTACAACTCACTTAATGTGTAAGTTCCATAGACCTTGGCCTTACACACAAAGGAATGATAGAGATCATACCACGATGCAAATGATAGAGATCAAATGCATGGACCATATCACCTCACTTCACACATTAGATGTTAGCATCTTATATTACTAGTTTGGCGCTTTTGGTAGCATTATAAGATGATCCCTCATTTATATATCAAGATAAAATGTGTTCTTCCTTAAGTATGCACTGTTTTGTGGATCGTGTTTTGAGGCATCACGTGATGATCGGGTGTTCTCGACTCTACGCTTTCATACAACGGGTGTAAGACAGTTTTACACACGCGAATACTAAGGTTCTTACTTGACGAGCCTAGCATGTACAGACATGGCCTCGGAACACGGACCGAAAGGTTAAGCATGAGTCATATAGTTGATATGATGCCTATATAGATACTCGCCTTTGAAGCTACACCGACTCACGTGATGATCGGACTCGGTGTAGTGGATTTGGTTCATGTAATCACCAAAAGGACACGAGGGATGTCGTTTTTGAGTGGGAGTTCATTAGTAATTTGGATTAGTTGAACTCAATCTATCATAAACTTAGTATAAATAAACTTTACAAATTCTGTTGTAGATGGCACCACCTGCTTTTAATTTCAATTTTTTCGTGGAGAAAGAGAAACTTACTGCGAATGGTAGCAACTTCACCAACTGGGCTATGAACTTGAGGATTCTCCTCACTGCTGCACAAAAGCAATATGTGCTAGATGCGCCGCTAGGCTCCCCACCAGCTCCTGATGCCCCTGACGAGGAAAAGAACGTCTATATAACTCGTCAGGAGGACCACAACTTAGTTCATTGCGGCATACTGTATGGGCTAGAACCAGAACTTCGAAAACGTTTCGAAAATGGCAATGTCTTTGATACCATGGGAGAATTGAAAATGATTTTCGATACCCATGCTGCCGTAGAGAGTTATAATGCTTCTGAAAAGTTCTTTAGCTGCATGATGGAAGAGAACAGCTTCGTTAGTGAGCACGTACTCAAAATGTCTGGGTACGCCGATAAGCTTGTGTCCTTGGGAATAACGATTCCCATTGACTTAGGCATACATCGTGTTCTCCAATCTCTGCCACCTAGCTACAAGAGCTTCGTGATGAACTATAATATGCAGGGCATGAAGAAGTCTCTTCCCGAGCTTCTGTCAATGCTTAAGACTGCAGAAGTGGAGATTAGGAAAGAACATCAAGTGTTGATGATCAATAAGACCACCGGTTTCAAGAAGGACAAGAAAGGCAAGCAGAAGGGAAAGAAGGGCGGCAAATCTGTTGCCGCGCCTGAAAAGAAACCCCGAGCTGGCCCTAAGTCTGACACCGAGTGCTACTATTGCAAGGGGACTGGCCATTGGAAGCGCAACTACCCCAAGTATTTGGCGGACAAAAGGCCGGAAAGGCAAACAAAGGTATATGTGATATACATGTTATTGATGTGTACTTGACTAGTACTCGTAGTAGCACCTGTGTATTTGATACGGGATCGGTTGCTAATATATGTAACTCGGTTCAGGGGCTGCGGAGCAAGCGACAACTAGCAAGGGATGAGGTCATGATGCGGGTCGGCAATGGATCAAGAGTTGATGTGATCGCCGTCGGAACGCTGCCTCTCCATATGCCGTCAGGATTAGTTATAAACCTGAATAATTGTTATTTGGTGCTTGCACTGAGCATGAACATTGTATCCGGATCATGTTTGATGCAAAGTGGTTATTCGTTTAAATCTGAAAACAATGGTTGTTCGATTTATATGAATAATATCTTTTATGGTCATGCACCTGTGTTGAATGGTTTATTTCTATTGGATCTCGATAGTAGTATTACGCATATTCATAATGTTGATGCTAAAAGGATTAAACTTGATAATGATATATCTGCATATATGTGGCACTGCCGTCTAGGTCATATTGGCGTTAAACGCATGAAGAAACTCCATTCTGATGGACTTTTGGAATCACTTGGTTTTGAATCATTTGATACATGTGAGCCATGCCTTATGGGCAAGATGACTAGAATGCCGTTTTCCGGTTCAATGGAACGGGCGACAGATTTATTGGAAATCATACATACTGATGTGTGTGGACCAATGAGTGTGTCGGCGCGAGGTGGATATCGTTATTTTGTTACTTTCACGGATGATTTGAGTAGATACGGGTATATCTATTTGATGAAACACAAGTCTGAAACTTTTGAAAAGTTCAAAGAATTTCAGAATGAAGTGGAAAATCATCGTAATAGAAAGATCAAATTTCTACGGTCTGACCGTGGAGGAGAGTATCTTAGTTACGAGTTTTAGCACACACATGAAAGAGTGTGGAATAGTTTCACAACTCACGTCTGCCGGAACACCACAAAGTAATGGTGTGTCAGAACGTCGTAATCGTACTTTATTGGATATGGTTCGATCTATGATGTCTCTGACTGACTTGCCACTGTCATTTTGGGGTTATGCACTGGAAACCGCTACATTCACTTTAAATATGGCACCATCTAAATCTGTTGAAAAGACATCGTATGAATTATGGTTTGGAAACAAACCTAAGCTGTCATTTCTTAAAGTTTGGGGATGTGATGTTTTTGTGAAGAAACTTCAAACGGATAAACTCGAACCCAGAGCAGAAAAATGCGTCTTCATAGGATACCCTAAGGAAACGATTGGGTATACCTTCTATCACAGATCCGAGGGCAAGGTCTTTGTTGCCAAGAATGGATCCTTTCTTGAGAAGGAGTTTCTCGCGAAAGGTATGAGTAGTCGGAAGGTAGAACTCGAAGAGGTTATTGAACCTTCTCTTCATGAAATGGCGAGTAGCGCAGCACCGGAAGTTGTTTCGGAGTTGACTTCACCTAATGAAGAGAGAGCTAATGATATTGATCATGAAACTCCGAAAGAGGACACTACCGAACCTCGCAGGTCAAGCAGGACACGTGCAGCTCCTGAACTGTACAGCAATCCTGTTATGAATTTCATGATTGATGAAATAGATGACCCTGCGACGTATGAAGAAGCGATGATGAGCCCTAATTCCAACAAATGGCTAGAAGCCATGAAATCCGAGATGGAATCCATGTACGAAAACCAGGTTTGGACCTTGGTGGACTTACCTCACGATCGAAAGGCCGTTGAGAATAAATGGATTTTCAAAAGAAAAACTGATGCTGATGGTAATGTAACCATCTATAAGGCTCGACTTGTCGCAAAGGGGTTTCGACAAATTCAAGGAGTTGACTACGATGAGACATTCTCTCCCGTAGCGATGCTTAAGTCGGTTAGGATTATGTTAGCAATTGCTGCATATTTCAATTATGAAATATGGCAGATGGATGTCAAAACAGCGTTCCTCAATGGTAATATTGAAGAAGAGTTGTATATTATACAACCAAAGGGTTTTGTCGATCCTAAGGATGCTAATAAGGTGTGCAAACTTCAGTGATCCATCTATGGACTGAAGCAAGCATCACGGAGTTGGAATCTCCGCTTTGATGAGGTGATCAAAGAGTTTGGATTTGTCCAAACTTATGGAGAGGCTTGTATTTACAAGAAAGTGAGTGGGAGCAATGTGGCATTTCTGATATTATATGTGGATGACATATTATTGATTGGAAATGATATAGATCTTTTAAACAGTGTTAAAAGTTATCTAAACAGCAAATTTTCGATGAAGGAACTTGGTGAAGCTTCATATATATTAGGCATTAAAATCTATAGAGATAGATCAAGACGCCTAATTGTGCTATCGCAGAGTACATACCTTGATAAGATATTAAAGAAGTTTAATATGGACGAAAGTAAGAAGGGGTTCTTACCTATGTTGCAAGGCAAGACATTGAGTAAGACTCAAAGTCCGGCTACGGCGGAAGAAAGAGAGATGATGGATAAGATCCCCTATGCCTCGGCCATAGGCTCTATTATGTATGCCATGCTATGTACAAGACCGGATGTGGCACATGCTATTAGTTTGACTAGTAGGTACCAATCTGATCCAGGTTCGGAACACTGGATAGCGGTAAAGAACATCCTCAAGTACTTGAGAAGAACTAAGGATATGTTTCTTATATACGGAGGTGAAGAAGAGCTAGTCGCTAAGTGTTATGTCGATGCTAGCTTTGACACCGATCCGGATGACTCTAAGTCTCAATCCAGATACGTATTTCTCTTGAACGACGCAGCAGTTAGTTGGAGGAGTTTCAAACAACCTGTGGTTGCTGGATCAACAACGGAGGCGGAATATGTTGCTGCTTCAGAAGCGGCGCAGGAGGCAGTTTGGATGAAAGAGTTCATTACAGAACTGGGTGTGGTTCCCAGTGCGTTGGACCCGATGGTGATCTATTGTGACAACAATGGAGCCATAGCCAATGCAAAGGAACCAAGGTATCACAAGAATTCCAAACATATTAAGCACCGGTTTCACTCCATCCGCGAGCATGTCAAGGATGGAGATATAAAGATTTGTAAAGTGCACACGGACCTAAATGTAGCAGATCCATTGACTAAAGTACTCCCTAGGTCAAAACATGATCAACACCAGAACTCCATGGGTGTTAGATTTATTACTGTGTAAACTAGATTATTGTCTCTAGTGCAAGTGGGAGACTGAAGGAAATATGCCCTGAGAAGCAATAATAAAGTTATTATTATATATTTCTTGTATATGATAGATGTTTATTTTTCATGCTATAATTGTATTGATAGGAAACATCAATACATGTGTGTTTAATAAACAAAAAGGGTTCCTAGTTATGCCTCTCTTATAGACTAGCTTGTTGATTAACAAGATGATCAAAGTTTCCTCATCATGGACATTGGATGTTGTTAATAACAAGGTCACAGCATTTGTGAAATGATGTGATGAACATTCATTCGAAGTATAGCATTACGATCAAGTCATTATGTTTATATTGCTATAACATCATACAAAGTAGTCTTATTCCTTAGACCATGAGATCATGTTAATTGCTAACACCGGAAGAGTATCTTGATAACATCAAACATCACACCGTAACAGGGTGACTATAAAGATGGGTTCAGTACTAAGAAGGTGTTATGTTGAGGCTCATGGATCAAGAGTGGAATTTGTCAATCCAGATGACGGATAGATATACTCTGGGCCCTCTCGGTGATATCACATTAAGATAGCTTGCAAGCAAGTGATGTGATCACTAGAATGTTGTATCACGGGAACGAGAAAAGAGTGCATGTTGGTAACAAGATCAAACTAAGTATTTGGATACCGATGATCGAATCTCGGACATGTATTATATCATGAGACAAAGGGATTAAATTGCTGACATTAAAGGTTCTCACGATCATAGAAGTCATCGTTGAATGTGCAGGAGTCAGTATGGATCTCCAGGTCCCGCTTCTGATTATTGATCTGAGAGGAGTCTCAATCATGTCTGCATTATTCGCGAACCGTAGGGTGACACACTTAAGGGTTGCCGGACACCATTTAGGAGCACATATGTTCCAGAAAAAAGGTTTGCAAAGCGCAGGAATTGTTTCGATAGAAATCGGAATTGTTTCGGGTGAAATTGCAGAAAGTGGTTCTGCATGTAATATTGAAATGTTGCAAGGGGTTTTATGTGAATGTTTGTTAATTAAAGTAATTAACAAAATTCTGAATAAAATAAATAAAAGAGTTTTATTAAATGAGAGAGCATTAAATTTGGAGAAATTTAATGCATTTAAATTGGAGACTTTAAAAGAGAATGTTAAGGGGCATTTTAATGTGGAGGGGTTACCACCACATGAATGGGGGAGGTGAGGGGTCACCCCCCATGCGCCGGCCATGGAGAGAGGGGGCAGCCAACTCCTCCTATAAAAGGCCACTCATTCCCTCCTTCATCCTCACACCTCCTCGTGAAGGATCTCTCTCCCCCTCTAGATATTCCCCCATGGTCTCGGATTAGCGAGATACATGTTCCCAGTGGCCTTGCGTCTGGAAGGAGTTGCTGCTTCCGCTGATTCGCTGGAGCGAGGAGGTGGAGGTTGCCCGGTGGCTTGAATGTGTGTGCGAGGACGGATGCGCTGTTGATTTGCGGCGCTCAGACTTCCACACGATCTTGAGATCGGAAAGCGTACGACTACATCAACCACGAGTTCCTACTCGTTAACAAAACTCGTTGTCTTCGAGGGTAAGTTCTCCATGGATGTATGTCCACCCGTTGCTCTGTATCTAGTAGATAGATCTTGGCGTATAGTTCTCATCGTAGGAATTTTTTTGTTTTCTATGCTGCGGACCCAACAGAATCTTGCATAGTTCTTAGGGGAAACTTTCCCGGTGTTGATTACTTGTTGTAGTTGATGCTATTGAGTGGAACCATTGAATTATTGTTCATGTTCAGATTGTTACTTATCATTATTACATCTCTGATCTTGATCCATATGATGTCTCATGAGTAGTTCGTTTAGTTCTTGAGGACATGGGAGAAGTCATGTTGTTAGTAGTGGAATTGTGTTGAGAAAGATTCAATGGTTTGATATGTAAGTAGTGGTGCTATTCTTCTAGTGGTGTCATGTGAACATCGACTACATGATACTTCAACTTTATGGGCCTAGGGGAATGCATTGTGTATTTGGCTACTAATCATGGGGTTACCAGAGTGATAGAAACCTAAACCCCCGTTTGGAAACCTTTGCATAAGGGAGTGTAGGATCTCAGAGTTTAAGGTTGTGGTTTGGTTTTTATCTTAATTACTTTCTTGTAGTTGCAGATGCTTGCAAGGGGTATAATCACAAGTATGTATTAGTCCTAGTAAGGTCAGTACATTAGCATAGGTTCACCCAGACAACACTTATCCAACCAGAGAAGATTAATCAACTATATGAAGCGAAAGCACTTGACAATATTCCCATGTGTCCTCGAGAACTTTTTGTCATCTTAAGTAATACAACCGGCTGGTCCTTATCTAAAGAAAGGATTCGGCCACTTGCTGCAATTATTATTATTGTCTTTTATTTACTCGCACTTTATTTATCTGCATTATCAAAAAACCCCTAAAAATCCGTTTGCTAAGTGTTTACAGAGAATTCCGGATCCAAACCACTTGTCAACACCTTCTTCTCCTCGTTGGGTTCGACACTCTTATTTATCGAAAGTACTACGATACACCCCCTATACTTGTTGGTCATCAAGACTATTTTCTGGCGCCGTTGCCGGGGAGTGAAGCGCTATTGAAGAGTGGAACTGGTAAAGTAAACTTCTACTTTGAGTATTATTTATTTTTGTTTGTTACTTTATTTTCAATATGGATAATTTACTTAGTTTCTTATTTTGGAATGCTACTACCACTGCTAAGGTAGTAGATGAATCACCACCTGCTAAATTTGATCTTTTTAAAATACGTACAAAAATTGTTGATCATGTTATGGATAACTACTATTTTGGAGATGGAACTGTCCATCCCGGTGATCATTTGCTTTTTATACATGAATTATGCAGATTGTTCAAGTGTGCAGGTATTACAACAGATCAAGTTAAGAAAAATTTATTCTCTATATCATTGAAAGGCAGAGCTGAGGAATGGTATAAGCTGCTAAAGAATGGCAAATCTCTTGAATGGGAGGAAATTGTACCTCTCTTTTATTCCAAATTTTATCCTCCTAGTGAGATTCATAAAGATCGGAATCAAATATATAATTTTTGGCCTCGTGATGGAGAGAGTACCGCCCAAGATTGGGGGAGATTGAAGTTACTAATGCTCAAATGTCCTATTCATGAGCTCCCTAATAATATTATTATCAATAACTTTTATGCAAGGCTTTCTCTTCATGATAAGGATTTATTGGATGCTTCTTGTGCTGGATCATTTACACCTATGAAAGAAGAAGCTAAATGGGATCTTCTAGACCATATTCAAGACAATGCTGAAGCATGGGAGAATGATAAAGGAAGAAAGTCAGGTATAAATTACGATTATAAATGCATTAAATCTTTTATGGGAACTGATGACTTTCATAATATTAGTGTTGTTTATGGTATTGATTCTCAAGTTCTTGCAAGTTGTTTTAAGGCCTTTGCCTCTTATATTGAAATTCCCAAAAAGGAATGGAACAAGTATCATGCACCATATAAAGATATTGTTGATTGTATTCCTGCTAGAAATACTGAAGTTTGCACTGTTGATCATATTTTACCCGAACCTTACATCGAGAAAATAGCTTTCCTTGTTAAGGTAAATGATCATTCTATGATAACTAGTGTGGTTAACAAAAGTACAAAGCAAACTGTAAAACCCGATGAACAAATAAACGTTGAACCTGTAGTAGCAATTGTGAAAGACCTTGTCACTAAAAGTGTAGAAGATGGACACATTGTCTTTTGTGGGGATGCATCTAATATTATTTCACATCCTAGTAGAACTAGGAAATCTAGTGTCCCTATGCTTTCTGTTAGAATTGGTGACCATTTCTATTATGGTTTATGTGATATTGGTGCAAGTTCAAGTGTTATTCCTTATGAGCTTTACAAAGAAATTTTTTGCATGAAATTGGTCCCTGTGAACTAGAAGAAATAGGTGTGGTTATTCACCTTGCTAATAGAGAGACCATCTCTCCAATTGGTATTGTAAGAGATGTGGAAGTTCTTTGTGGTAAAATTAAATATCCTGCTGATTTTCTAGTACCTGGTTCAGCTGCTAGTAAAAATTGTCCTATCATTTTTGGTAGACCTTTCTTGAACACTTGTGGAGCCATTATAGATTGTAAGAGGGAGAAAATTTTAACTAAATTTGATGGAGAATCTTATGAGTTTAATTTTTCAAAATTTGCTAAAGTTCCTTATGAAAATGAATTGCCCGATGAGGATTTTAGAGTTGAACAACTTGCTTCTATTTCTCTTGCTCCTAACAATGCTTTGCAACAATATATGGAAGACCACGAAAGTGAGATCTTCACGAAAGAAAGAATTGAGATTGACGGGATTCTCCTTTGTCAACCCAAGATGCTTAAACATAACTTACCTCTGGAAGATTTGGGTACCACATTACCACCTAAAAAGGATCCAGTTTTCGATCTGTAACCTTTACCTAATGATCTTAAATATGCTTACATTGATGATAAGAAAATTTATCCTATTATTATTAGTTCTAAACTTTCAAGAAAAGAAGAGGAAAGATTATTAGAAGTATTGAAGAAACACCGAGGAGCTATGGGTTATACTCTTGATGATTTAAAAGGGATTTCTCCTACTATATGTCAGCATGCTATTAATATAGAACCTGATGCAAAACTAGTGGTAGAACATCAACGTCGTTTAAATCCTAAGATGAAGGAAGTGGTAAGAAATGAGGTATTAAAACTCCTTGATGCTGGTATTATTTATCCTATTGCTGATAGTCAATGGGTTAGTCTTGTTCATTGTGTCCCTAAGAAAGGAGGAATTACTGTTGTGCCTAATGAGAATAATGAGCTTATTCCCCAAAGAGTAGTAGTTGGTTATAGGATGTGCATTGATTTCAGAAAGGTTAACAAAGTTACTAAGAAAGATCATTACTCGCTTCCTTTTATTGATCAAGTGTTAGAAAGGTTGTCTAAGAAGACTCATTTTTGCTTTCTTGATGGATACTCTGGGTTCTCTCAAATTGCTGTTAAACAACAAGATCAAGATAAAACCACTTTTACGTGTCCTTATGGAACTTATGTTTATAGGCGTATGCCTTTTGGTTTGTGTAATGCTCCTGCTACTTTTCAAAGATGCATGTCTGCTATCTTTCATGGTTTTTGTGAGTAAATTGTGGAAGTATTCATGGATGATTTTTCCGTCTATGGAACTTCTTTTTATAATTGTCTGCACAACCTTGATAAAGTTTTGCAGAGATGCGAAGAAAATAACCTTGTTCTTAATTGGGAGAAATGCCACTTCATGGTTAATGAAGGAATTGTCCTTGGACATAAATTTTTTGAAACAGGCATTGAAGTTCACAGAGCCAAAGTTGAAGCAATTGAGAAAATGCCCTGTCCTAGGGATGTCAAAGGTATTCATAGTATCCTTGGTCATGCTGGTTTCTATAGAAGCTTTATTAAAGATTTCTCCAAGATATGAAAACCTCCTACTAATCTTCTCCAAAAATATGTACCTTTTGTTTTTGATGATGATTGTAAGGGAGCTTTTGAAACTCTAAATAAAGCTTTAAATACTGCTCCTATTGTCCAACCACCTGATTGGAATTTACCCTTTGAAATTATGTGTGCTGCTAGTGATTTTGATGTAGGTGCTGTTCTTGGACAACAAATATATAAAAAGTTAAATGTTATCCATTATGCTAGTAAGACTCTTGATGCTACTCAAAAGAAATATGCAACTACTAAAAAAGAGTTCTTAGATGTTGTATTTGCTTGTGATAAGTTTAGACCTTATATTGTTGATTCAAAAGTTACAATTCATACTGATCATGCTGCTATTAAGTACCTTATGACAAAGAAAGATGCTAAGCCTAGGCTTATTAGATGGGTGTTACTTTTACAAGAGTTCGATCTACATATTGTACATAGGAAAGGTGCTGAAAATCCTGTTGCTGATAATTTTATCTCGATTGGAAAACATTTCTTTTGATCCTATGCCTGTTAATGATTGTTTTCCAAATGAACAGTTGGCTGCAATAGAGGTAAGCTTGCGAGAGAATCCTTGGTATGCTGATTATGCTAACTTTATTGTTTCCAAGTATTTGCCTCCAACTTTTACAGCCCAGCAAAGAAGGAAATTCTTTTATGATTTGAGGCATTTTTTTTCTAATGACCCACATTTATATAAAGAGGGAGTGGATGGTATTATGTGGAGATGTGTTCCAGAATATGAACAAAAAGAGATATTGCGGAAATTTCATGGTAGTGCCTATGGAGGGCATCATGCTGGAGATAGAACCGTACAAAAGGTTCTACAATCAGGTTTCTATTGGCCTACCCTTTTTAAAGATTCAAGAAAGCTTATCTTATCATGTGATGAATGTCAACGAGTTGGTAATATTTCTAGACGCAATGAAATGCCTATGAGTTACTCTCTTGTTATTGAACCATTTGACTATTGGGGATTTGACTTTATGGGTCCTTTTCCTCCTTCAAAAGGCTATACTCATATTATTGTTGCTGTTGATTATGTTACTAAGTGGGTAGAAGCCATACCTACAAAAAGTGCTGATGGTGAGACCTCTTTAAAAATTCTTAAGGATGTTATCTTTCCTAGGTTTGGAGTACCTAGATAACTTATGATTGATGGAGGTTCACATTTCATTCATGGTGGTTTTAGGAAGACCCTTGCTAAATATGACGTTAATCATAGAATTGCTTCAGCTTATCATCCCCCAACCAGTGGGCAAGTAGAACTATCAAACAGAGAAATTAAATCTATCTTGCAAAAGACTTTTAATGGATCTAAAAAAATTGGGCTAAAAGGTTGAATGATGCTTTATGGGCTTATAGAACTGCTGATAAAAATCCTATGGGAATGTCTCCTTACAAAATGGTTTATGGAAAAGCTTATCACCTGCCTTTAGAATTAGAACACAAAGCTTATTGGGCAGTGAAAGAACTTAATAGAGATCTTAAACTTGCTGGTGAGAAAAGATTGCTTGACTTGAGTTCTTTAGATGAGTGGAGAAGTGAGGCTTATGAATATGCTAGACTCTTTAAAGAAAAAGTTAAAAGATGGAATGATAGGAGAATTCTTAAGACAGAGTTTCATGTTGGTGAGAAAGTTCTATTGTATAGGTATCGTCTCAATTTTTTTGCAGGAAAACTACTTTCAAAATGGGAAGGACCTTTTGTTATTGAAGAGGTGTATAGTTCAGGTGCAATAAAATTTCTTCTTTAAGAGACAACACTACACAAGTGGTGAATGGTCAAAGACTCAAGCACTATATTTCTAGAGATTCTTACAATGAAGATATTGATATTATTCAAGTGGTGACTCCAGAAGAATTTATTTAAGACCAAATTTAGAAACCTAAAGAGTCCATTTTCGAATAGGTAAAAGTTCTGGTAAGAAAAGGTCCGCGAAAAACTTACCAATTTATATTTTTAGCAGTTTTTATCTAACATGGGAGATAATGAGTCGAAAAATGGACGGAAACGGAGCCCGCGGGGCTCACACCACCCCATGGTGCGGGCCCACTCGGCCATGCCACTAGGGGTGTGGCCACCCTGGAGCCCGTCTCCGACCCGTTTTCTCCCAGTACCTTCGTTTTGTTGTTAAACTTTGTAATATATAAACCCCCAGATCCCTTGAGATCCGTATATCATGTTCTCATCGTGTTTTCATTTTGATCTATTTCTGACAGGTAAATTCTCAGTTTTGGAGCCACAATGTCTTCCTCTGGATCACCCAAGGAGGATTCTTCTACGGACATCATCAACCCGTACATGTATGAGTTGAAGATTCACACCAAGGAGTTGTTGCTCAAAGATGGGAAGGTACAGATAAAAGAGGTTCAGGGCCCTAAAGGAGAAGGTAGTCTAGAGGACATGATGGAAGCACTGGAGCAAGAAGTCTTTAGGTACAAGAAGATGGTAGAACGCGAAGTGGATATCATCCATAAGATAAGTTCAGAACTCATCGCCGAGCACAAGAAGGAGACTACTGAGCTTAGGGATGATATTCTCTCACTCCATCGAACAACCAACCAACTACAAGCACAACTCTACGACATGCAAAATCAAAACTGTGAGTATGAGGCTAGGTTTAAACACATAAGTTCTGCTGCTAGTTTTAGGATATTGGAAACCAAGCCGTCCTTTTTTGATGGGGAGCCTTTACCTTGGAAGTCTGATGATGACGAGAGAACACCACCACAATGGAAGGAGTAATTCTTCATCAGGTTTTGGCATCCCCTTGGTCTGTTCCAAGCTTGGGGGAGTGCCACGGTATCACATCATTATCTTTCATCTTTTTACCTTTTAGTAGAGTCATATCATGTCATATCATGAATAGAGAAGTTATCATGTAGGATGGTTTGCATTGTGGAAGCATCTCTCCTCTAGTTAGTTATCTATGTATCCCTTGGTGTGAGTTGCCGTTATGGAATATTAATGAGAAGTTCTATCATTACTTTTTGCACATCTTATTTTAGTTTGGAATTTATGTTATATGATTGATCTTGTTGTTAGTATTGGTATCACTTTGGGATCATTAAGTAATAGTTGGTTTTGGCAAACCTAGCTCTAGTTAGTATAGCAACACTATTTGAGGATTGAATGGAAAAGAGAAAAGTACCTTTAGAAATATAATTTCATTATCTTTCTTTCTTGATTGGCTCATAAGCTTAGTATTCTCTAGTTAAGATATTTTGTGTTTCCAAGGAAGATTGCATGATTGTTTCTATCACTTGTATGTTTGTTTGTGTCCTTCAACTCTTATGCTTGCTACCCAGCCTTGCTAGCCAAAAACCTGTACTGGGAGGGAATGCTTCTTGTGCATACAATCCTTGAACTAAAACCTATGCCATTTATATCCACCATATGTAACTATTGGCACTATTTCTATTTCAAGTAAATTCCCGAGTTTTATCTATCTTCCAAATTAAACTTGTTATGTGAAAATTAGTGATTAAAGCTCTCACAAACTTGATGGCACACTTTATTTTCTTGTACTTAATAAATTTGAACCATTGTGACTATCTTATAAAGCTTGTATGCTTGCAAATTATAAGTTGGGAGTTAGCAAAACCATGTTATCATGGGGTCCTCTTTCGACATTGAACTTATTATTTAGTTGATATCATGTTCTTTTGTTTATGGGTGCCGACGGTGTGAAATAAAAGGGGAGCTTGTAAGATCATGGAGTTTGTATATGTGTTAGAGAAACGCCTGGGCGACTAGCCTAAGCCATGCCTAATCATGGTGAAAACTTGCAGCATAACCATAGTGGCATTCTATGAAGCATCCTCAATAAAAACCTATGCAAATAGCAAATAAAAAGATCGCTGAGATGCTCACTGTCTGTTGCCTTGTCATTTTGATATGGGATAGCTCATGTGTCATGGGGCAAGGGGTACCCCATTGGCAGTTCTATATGATACACATACACTTACAATGACATGAACTTACCAGAGACCAAAGTTGAGTAGCATGAGGTCTCGTACTCGTACTCAAGGGGCATGAGATTTTCAACTTATAATTTGTCAAGCATATAACTCATATTTTCCCTCACATTAACCTTAATCACTTCAAGATGCTTATGATAGGGGCAATGAGGGATCAAAGCTAGTAAGTACCACAATTTTTGGAAGCTCTTGATGAAACTTGAAATCCCTGGTTCCCTCTACGAAGGCCTATCTTTTACTTTTTAGTTGAGTCAGTAAACCTATTCCTTTCTATCTCAAGCAAGCATTTGAGTTGTTTTGATTCAATCATCCATATGATGATTTATTCAATCATGTTTCTTATGTTCCTTGTTTTGCACACTACTCTTATCTGAGTGAATATTACTTTGAAAGCTAACATTGAAAACCCCATTATGTTTGACTCCTGCAATTTGTTAACCGTTCTCTAACCAAGAACAAAGTTTGCCATTACCAATTATGATTTACTTTGTGTATCTTTATTGTGTTTCCCTTACTCATTGCAAGTTAAGTTATATAATAGTGAGTTGTTTTCTACTATGATTTGTGTATTGATGAATGTGATGCTTCTTGTCCGTATTCTCTTTATCGACACTTCACTCCATAAACCCGTGGTCATGTTTATTGAGCTCAGTTTTCGGTTGGGGACAAGCGAGGTCTAAGCTTGGGGGAGTTGATACGTCCATTTTGCATCACTATTTTATATCATAATTTACTGTTATTCATTGATATATTTCATATTAAGAGATGATACTTATGTTATTTCATCTATTTTTGCATGATTGATGACTTTTGGAGGATGAACCACCGGAGTCAGGATTCTGATTGAAAAAACACTGTCCTGATGCAATATTTGCGAAGATTAGAAAATCCCAGAAAATATATGGAAAATCCTATTTTTCCAGAAAATGAAGAATGCCAGAAGGGGAGGTGGAGATGGGCCACATGGGGCCCACACCACCCCATGGCGCGGGCCCCCCCTAGGCCGTGCCACCAGGTGGTGTGGCCACCCTGGCCCACCTCTGGCATCGCCCTTCCACGTATATATTCCCCTCGGAAACCTAAAGGTCGGGAGCAACCACAGAAAGATTCTGCCGCCTCTACAGGGCGGAAACTATAGAGAGAGAAAGAGCTCTCCGGTAGGCAGAAATCTGCCGGGGAAATTCCTTCCTGGAGTGGGGAGATCGTCGCCATCAACACCGTCATCAAGCTAGACTTCATCGGGATCATCATCATCTCCACCATCATCGCCACCAGCACCATCACCACCATTTTGTACCGCTGGAGCAACTAAGTTGAATCTTGCATAGTTCTTAGGGGAAACTTTCTCGGTGTTGATTACTTGTTGTAGTTGATTCTATTGAGTGGAACCATTGAATTATTGTTCATGTTCAGATTGTTACTTATCATTATTTCATCTCTGATCTTGATCCATATGATGTCTCGTGAGTAGTTTGTTTAGTTCTTTAGGACATGGGAGAAGTCATGTTGTTAGTAGTGGAATTGTGTTGAGAAAGATTTAATGGTTTGATATTTAAGTTGTCGTGCTATTCTTCTAGTGGTGTCATGTGAACATCGACTACATGATACTTCACCTTTATGGGCCTAGGGGAATGCATTGTGTATTTGGCTACTAATCGTGGGGTTGCCGGAGTGATAGAAACATAAACCCCTGTTAGGAAACCTTTGCATAAGGGAGTGTAGGATCTTAGAGTTTAAGGCTATGGTTAGGTTTTTATCTTAATTACTTTCTTTTAGTTGCGGATGCTTGCAAGGGGTATAATCACAAGTATGTATTAGTCCTAGTAAGGTCAGTACATTAGCATAGGTTCACCCACACAACAGTTATCCAACTAGAGAAGATTAATCAACTATATGAAGCGAACGCACTTGACAATATTCCCATGTGTCCTCGAGAACATTTGGTCATCTCAAGTAATACAATCGGATTGTCCTTTGCTAAATAAATGATTTGGCCACTTGCTGCAATTATTATTATTGTGTTTTATTTACTCACACTTTATTTATCTACATTATCAAAAAAACCCTAAAAATCTGTTTGCTAAGTATTTACAGAGAATTCCGGATCCAAAACACTTGTCAACACCTTCTGCTCCTCGTTGGGTTCGAGACTCTTATTTATCGGAAGTAGTACGATACACCCCCTATACTTGTGGTTCATCAAGCAGTGAGGTCTAGGGTTACGGGGATAGAGGGGCTAATATCTGAGATGGTGTCGATGAAGGAGAATGAGGGAGGTATTGGTGGAGGTAAAGCTTGAGTGGAGGTAGAATAAGAGGAGGTCGTGGCGGTGACCTTGGAAGCGACAATGGCGCCATGCCGCTCGAAGTATCCCACTGGCAGCGACGGGTTTGGTGGGTTCGCCATACCGTAGGATCGTAAGTCTGATACCATGTAGAATTGTATTGAATAATAATCGATAACAATATTATGGCAGTTACAAGAGATTATATAGGCCTAACACAAATCGACTTAGCCTATTACAAACCGACTCAAACACGTGAATGTCTGGTACAAGAAATATTCTAACAAAAATAAACATCTATTATAAACCTGGAATAACCTAATAACCATTTATTATTGCCTCTCGGGCATATTCCTTTCATTGCGGGTATTAGTTTTTCAACCACGGGTAAATTCATCAAGAGTTCATGAAGCCACTCTGCTTCAATAGTGGTGTGTCTAATGCTATGAGTTCTACTTCCATAGTTGACCTTGTTAAGATGGTTTGCTGGCAAGACTTCCAAGAAACAACAACACCACCACTAAGTGTAAAAAATAACCACTCATGGCCTTAGTCTCATCAGCATCGGAAATCCAGTTTGAGTCACTATACCCTTCAAGTACCCTTGGATACCCAGAGTAGTGAATCCCATAGCTCGCAATGCCTTTCAAATAACGCAAAACCTTTTCAAGACCCTACTAATGAATATCTCTAGGATTTGACACAAATTGAATCAACTTGCTTACAACAAAGGAGATGTCAGGCCTCATAGTGCTAGCTAAATATATGAGCGAGCCAATATTCTGAGAATATCTCAACTGATCTTTAGCATCTTTAGGATCTCCCTAATTCTTTCGAACTAACATGCTAGGATCATATGGTGTAGGAGAAGATTTCAGTCGCTATACCCAAAACGACTCAAGATCTTTTCCACATAGTCAGACTAAAGTAGTGTTATTCCACTGTCATCATCTTTTAGTAGCTTTATTTTCAAGATCACATCAGACACTCCTGGATCTTTCATTTCAAAGCAACGGGATAGAAAATCTTTGACCTCCTTGATAACTCAAGATTGGTCCCGAATATCAGTATATCATCAACATACAGACATAAGATGACTCCCTCGCCCCACCATGGGCGCTGGTACACACACTTGTCAGCTTCATTTACAACAAAGCCTTCAGAAGATAAAGTTCTTTCAAACTTCTCATGCCATCGCTTAGGTGTTTGCTTAAGACCATACAAAGACTTCAGCAACTTTCACACCTTTCCTTCTTGACCATCTACCACGAATCCATCCGGATGCTCCTTATAAATTTCCTCATCTAACTCTCCATTTAGGAAAGCCATCTTAACGTCCATTTGCTGAATGAGAAGACCATGCGAGGTATCTAAGGATAGTAGTACTAAAATGGTGGTCAGTCTAGCCACATGTGAATAAGTATCAAAGAAATATTCACCTTCTTTCTGGATATAAACCTTGGAAACAAGGTGTGCCTTGTACTTCTCAATAGTACCATCAGGTCAAAGCTTCTTCTTGAACACCCACTTACATCCTACAGGTTTCCACCCATAAGGATGATCAATAATTTCCCAAGTTCCGTTTGCTATAATGGAATCCATGTCACTTTGAATGGCTTTTTCCCGGTAGTCAGTATCTTAAGATGCATAGGCTTCTGAAATAAAAGTGAGAGTGTCATCCACGAGGTATATAATGAAATCATCACCAAAAGACTTTGCAGTCCTATGTCTCTTACCCCTAGTAGGAGCTTCATTATTATCCTCCATAGGATTATTAGAGTATCTATCGAAATGGTGGGTTCAGGAATTGTAATTAATTCTTGACTAGATGAACTAGGCATCTCCTGATTTGATGAGTTAGATGAATCTTTCATGGGAAAGATGTCTTCAAAGAAAGCTGCATCATTCAACTCCATAATTGTACCAACATGCATGTTGGATACATCAGATTTCACTATCGAAAATCTAAAGCCAATGCTATGAAATGCATATCCCAGAAAAACACAATCCACGGTTTTTGGTCCAATCTTGCGCTTCTTGGGTATTGGCACATTCACTTTCGCCAAACAACCCCAAGTCCGTAAGTAGGAGATTTTCAACCTTTTTCTTTCCCATTTCTCAAATGGAGTAATGGTTTTGTTCTTTGTGGGAACACGGTTTAGGACATGACAAAGCGGTCTTTATCGCCTTCCCCCACCATACCTTGGATAGACCCGATGTACCTAACATGGTGTTAACCAAATTAGTTAGAGTATGGTTCTTTCTTTTGGCCATCCCATTTGACTGAGGTGAGTGATACGTAATAAACGTATCTATAATTTTTGATGCTCCATGCTTGTTTTATATCAACTTTCTTATGTTTTGTTCACAGCTTGAGGTATTTTTATACATTTTCTGGAACTAACCTATTAACAAGATGCCGTAGTGCCAGTTGCCTGTTTTCTGTTGTTTTTGGTTTGAGAAAAGTTAGTAAAAAATATTCTCGAAATTGGACGAAACAAAAGCTGAAGTTCCTATTTTACCAGAAGACTCACGGAGCCAGAAGACAAGGCGAATATGGGCCACGAGGGGCCCACACCACCTGGTGGCGCGGGCTAGGCCAGGCCGCACCAGGGGGTGGTGTGCCCGCCTCGGGCGCCCACCGAGCTTGCCTCTTCGCCTATAAAAGTGCCCCGATGTAGAAACCCTAAGATAAGATCAGAATTTCACGAAAAGTTTCATAGCACCACCGCCACCGAATAGGAGATTCAGGGGACAAAAGTCTCTATTCCGGCACCCTGCCGGGACGGGGAAGTGCCCCCGGAGCCATCTCCATCGACTCCACCGCCATCTCCATCACCGTTGCTGACTCCCATGATAAGGAGGGAGTAGTTCTCTCTCGAGGCTAAGGGCTCTACCGGTAGCTATGTGTTCATCTCTCTCTATGCGTGATCTTATTGAGATCATGAGCTTTGTAATCTTGTTGAATAAGTATATCTATTCTGCTACTCAAGTGCTTTAATTAATCTCTTCTTATCCCCACATGTGCGAAGTTGATAGTGTGCACACCGTATGGCACTTAGGCTAAGGTTACATAAATAATTATCATGAGTATAATTTGAGTTGGATGTCTCTATGAGATTGTGGTGTTTGTTGGAACCATCTAGCGCTCAAGGTGACAGTGAGGGGTTATCTAGATGGGGAATGTGAACTTTAAGGTTCGATGTTATAGCCCTACATCGTCCAACTGGAGAGTAGTTCAAGGTATCATAATGAAGAGAAGATATTTATATCAGAGTGTCCACTAGTGAAAGTATGATCCCAAGGACTTGTTTCTAAGCATTGAAACACCATTTCAAATCAGTCATGTTACATGTTTGCTTGCTGCCACTCTTATTTCAAATCCATATTACTTGTATTTCACTATCTCTTTGCCGAACTAGTGCACCTATACACCTGACAAGTGTATTGGGTGTGTTGGGGACACAAGAGACTTCTTGTATCTTGATTGTAGGGTTGCTTGAGAGGGATACCTTTGACCACTTCCTCCCTGAGTTCGATAAACCTTGGGTGATCCAGTTAAGGGAAACTTGCTGGTATTCTACAAACCTCTCCACTTGGAAGCCCAACAGTGTCTACAAGAATAGAAGCGTGCGTAGACATCAAGCTATTTTCTGGCACCGTTGCCGGGGAGGTAAGGTAAAAGGTACTCACATCCTCTGGCTACTAAGCTATCTTCTAGTACTGTTGCTGGTGTGTGAGTGCTCGAAGTTATTTCCTTTAGATTCTGCAATTATAACTTTTTGTTTCTTGTTTTTATTTTCACTAGTTAGGCTTAATGGAAAAAATAGAGAGGTTTATAGTATTTATCTTGAGTTAGGACATGAAGTGTTTGAAGAGAAAATTCAAAAACATATGGAAATTTCTTTGTATGCTAATAGCAATGTTATTAGTATGAATTCTTTGAACACCATTATTGCTAATGCTATGGAAAAGTCTAAGCTTGGGGAAGCTAGTTTTTATGAAAATGATCTTTTTAGTCCCCCAAGCACGGAGGAGAAAATTTACTTTGATGATACTGTACCACCAATATATGATGATTACAATGATGAATATGATATTTTCAGTCCACCTACTATTGAGGAGAAAATTAATTATGATTACAACATGCCTTCGATATTTGATGATTATGGTGATGAGAATAATAATGATAGCTATTTTGTTGAATTTGCTCCCACTACGATTAATAAGAATGACTACGTTTATAGGGAGAGTAATAATTATTTTATGCATGTGGCTCATGATAAGAATGTTTTATGTGATATTTATATTGTTAATTTTATTCATGATGCTACTAAAAGTTATTATGAGAGAGGTAAACATGGTTTTATGTATCTCAACAATATTAAGTTCCCATATTTATGTTGAAAATCTTTAAGTTGCACTTGTTTTGCCTTCCTATGCTTGTTGCTTTGTGCTTCCATGACTTGTTTCTTTACAAGATTATTTTTTATAGGAAGTGGGTTAGACTTAAATTTGTTCCATATTTTCTTATTGATGCTCTCTTTTACTTCAATTCATATTTCTTATGTGAGCATCATCGAAATTATCATGCCTATCTTAATGGCTATAAAGAAAGAGATTTTGGGATGCAACCCATTATATTTTTACTTTCAGTTTATTTTTATTTTATTGAGTCTTCAAATTATTGCCTCTGTAATAATCTCTCCTTATCCTTTTTGTTTGGTTTTTGTGCCAAGAATAACCTCGAATGAGAGGGAAGTAAGATATGAGGAAGTTGCTGTCCCGTAACAGATTTCCGTGCGTCACTGTAAAAAATCGTGAAAAATCTCAGTATGTAGGATTGAGCTGTAATTTTTTGTAATTATTCCCCAGGTTATTATCTAACTTTCGTTAGTTTATCACTTTTCGTTTTGAGCAACAGAAGGTCTTATAAAAATTCGGTGTTTACCTTCTGGTATGTTTTGATAGATTTCTGTCACTATTTGCATTTGCCTTTTAATCTCTTTCTCTTTGAGTTCTCTTTGATCACTTGAGCTTTTAGAAGGAATTGATACAGTAGCTTGTATTTTAATGGAAGTTTTACTTGTGTTGAAACTGAACCTAAAGACTTATTATGTTGAATACACTAATGTTGGTAATGAAGATAGTGTGAAGTTTTGTATGAAGGAAATTTCAAGTGTAGGGAAGAACAATGTGATGATATGAAGTATGGACAAAAGCTCAAGCTTGGTGATGCCATCCGTGTCACCCCAAGAAATATTCAAGAAGTACAAGCGTCAAAGCTTGGGGATGCCCAAGTCATCCCCTTCTTCATCAATAAAAATCTCAGGTTTTCTTCGAAACACTTCATTTTCATTGTGTCATGCACAATTGTGTTGTTCTTGGAGCGTCTTTGTTTTTGTTTTTAGTTTTCTTTTATTTTTTTTGCTTAAATAAATTGGTTGGACCCCCGCATTTATATGTGGTTTCAAATAAGTTAATTGGTGATTGGAAAAGAGTAGGAAGTTTCATGCTTATAAGTGGTACAAAAGGAGCTTGTTTAGATTGTCGCCTAGACTTTATCATGTCATGTTTGATATTTCTTTGACTTTATGCTTAGTGATTATTGTTGTAGCATGACTTGTTCCAAACAATTGAAATTGCTTAATGTGCCTTGAAAGAATCATGCGTTGTTTTAGCATACAAAAGCATAATATTGTGGTAATCTCCTTTGATGCTTTATTTGGGTTGACTTGGCACATGCTTACACCATGTTAAGACTATGTACCAGTCACCATAGCCTCTATGATCATTTAGTTTTTGACTTGTAATATCACATTATGCTTTAATTAATAATGTTTTGTCACTTTGCATGATTATGACCATTATTGCTCTCTTAGTTGGTCGCTCCCAGTCTTTTGCTAGCCTCCACGTGTACCAAGTATGAGCTCCACTCATGCATCCAACCCCCAGGGAAACCAAGTTATTCCAAAGAGTCCACCATACCTAGCTATTAGCATTATTGCTATTCCAAGTATATTCATGTTTTTATCTACCTTCCAATTAAACTTGTTATGTGAAAATTAGTGATTAAAGCTCTCACAAACTTGATGGCACACTTTACTTTCTTGAACTTAATAAACTTGAACCATTGTGTCCATCTATGTTGCGTATATGCTTGCTCTTTATAAGTTGTGAATTAGTAGAACCATGTACCATGGGGAACTCTTTCAACATTGCACATATTATTCAGTTGATATCATGTTCTTTTGCTTATGGATCCCGACGGTGTGAAATAAAAGGGGAGCTTGTAAGCTCATGGAGTTTGTATATGTGTTAGAGAAACGCCTGGGCGGCTAGCCTAAGCCATGCCTAATCATGGTTGAAACTTGCAGCATAACCATAGTGAGCATTCTGTGAAGCATCCTCAATAAAAACCTATGTAAATAGCAAATAAAAAGATTGCTAAGATGCTCATTGTTTGTTGCCTTGTCATTTTGATATGGGATAGCTCCTGTGTCATGGGGCAAGGGATACACCGTTGGCGGTTCTCTATGATACACATGTACTTACAATGACAAGAACTTACTTGTGACTAAAGTTTAGTAGCATGAGGTTCGGTACTCGTAAGCAAGGGGCATGAGATTTTCAACTTATAACTTGTCAAGCATATCCTCATATTTGTGTCACTTTAACCTTAATCACCTCAAGATGCTTATGATAGGGGCAATGAGAGCTGAAAGTTAATAAGTACCATAATTTTTGGAATCTCTTTATGAAACTTGAATCTCTGCTTCCCTTTGTGAAGGGCCTTTCTTTTTTACTTTTATGATTGAGTCTCCATCTTTTATATTTATGCGCCAATTGAGAGAGCATAGTGGTCATTCTTAGTTTAATGTGCATTGTCTCAAAACTTGTTGATTAATTTATAACTTTGATATTGCTTGTTCTTAAATTATTTGTATCTAGTTACCCTTATTAACTTTGAAGTTGTCCTATGCATTTATGTTTTGCTATACCATGAGGGACAAGCTGAATACCACTTTTATTATGTTTTCTATATGTGAAACAAACAAACGTCTTTGAATGCATTGTTATTCATGATCTTTTGTTTGTACCTTTTCATGTTACAACATAGTTGCTATGTCTTATTGTTAGAACTCTATGTTTCATGCTTATGTTTAGATTACTTTGATCCCAGCTATCAATGCTTTACAAATACCTTGATCAAGATTGTCACAGTGCATGTCACCTCAAAAATTATTATTTTTATCACTTACCTACTCGAGGAAGAGTAGGAGTTAAGCTTGGGGATGCTTGATACGTCATACACAAATCTATAATTTTTGATTCTCCATGCTTGTTTTATACCAACGTTCTTATGTTTTGTTCACACCTTGAGGTATTTTTATACATTTTCTAGAACTAACCTATTAACAAGATGCTGCAGTGCCAGTTGTCTGTTTTCTACTGTTTTTGGTTTTAGAAAAGCTAGTAAAGAATAATTCTCGGAATTGGACGAAACAAAAGCCGAAGTTCCTATTTTACCAGAAGACTCACGGAGCAAGAAGACAAGACGGAGAGGGGCCACAAGGGGCCCACACCACCTAGTGGCGCGGGCCAGACTAGGCCGCACCAGGGGGTGGTGTGGCCGCCTCGGGCGCCCACCGACCTTGCCTCTTCGCCCATAAAAGTGCCCCGATGTAGAAACCCTAAGATAAGATCAGAATTCCACGAAAAGTTCCACAGCGCCACTGCCACCGAAGAGGAGATTCGGGGGACAGAAGTCTGTTCTGGCACCCTGCCGGGACGGGGAAGTGCCCCAGAGCCATCTACATCGACTCCACCGCCATCTGCATCGCCGTTGCTGACTCCCATGATGAGGAGGGAGTAGTTCTCTATCGAGGCTAAGGGCTCTACCGGTAGCTATGTGTTCATCTCTCTCTATGCGTGATCTTATTGAGATCATGAGCTTTGTAATCTTGTTGAATAAGTAGATCTATTCTGCTACTCAAGTGCTTTAATTAATCTCTTCTTATCCCCACGTGTGTGAAGTTGACAGTGTGCACACCGTGTGGCACTTAGGCTAAGGTTACATAAATACTTATCATGAGTATAATTTGAGTTGGATGTCTCTATGAGATTGTGGTGTTTGTTAGAACCATCTAGCGCTCAAGGTGACAGTGAGGGGTTATCTATATGGGAAATGTGAACTTTAAGGTGTGTTGTTATAGCTCTACATCGTCCAACCGGAGTGTAGTTCAGGGTAGCATAATGAAGAGAATATATTTATATGAGAGTGTCCACTAGTGAAAGTATGATCCCTAGGCCTTGTTTCTAAGCATTGAAACACCGTTTACAATCAGTCATGTTACATGTTTGCTTGTTGTCACTCTTATTTCAGATTGCAATTACCACTTATAATCATCTATATTACTTGTATTTTAATATCTCTTTGCTGAACTAGTGCACCTATACACCTGACAAGTGTATTGGGTATGCTGGGGACAGAAGAGACTTCTTGTATCTTGATTGTAGGGTTGCTTGAGAGGGATACCTTTGACCAGTTCCTCCCTGAGTTCGATAAACCTTGGGTGATCCACTTAAGGGAAACTTGCTGCTGTTCTACAAACCTCTACACTTGGAGGCCGAACACTATCTACAAGAATAAAAGCGTGCGTAGACATCAGCGAGTAGGGAGGCGTCCTATCATGTATAGTACCATGCTCCGCACAAAAATAATCAAATTCGTTGTAAAAATACCCTCCAGTACGATCAGACCAAAGCAACTTAATATTTTGATCAAGTTAGTCTTCTGATTCAACTTTATAGATTTTGAAGTGATTAAAAGCTTCATCTTTAGATTTCAGAAGGTACACATAACATTATCGAGTGGAGTCGTTGATTAAAGTCATGAAATATCTCTTTCCACCTTTTGTCAACTCGCCATTCATTTCACAAAGATCTGAATGTATGAGTTCGGTGCCAAATCTCGTACCTCAGCAGTCTTGTGAGACTTGTGAGGTTGCTTAGCTTGAACACACACTTGACACTTGGAACTCCTGACAGTAGTAAAATTCAGAATTAAATTCATATTATCTAGCTGCGTCATGCACCCAAAATTAATATCGCAAAGTTGTGAATGCCAAATATTTGACTCACTCTCATTGCAAACATGATTAATAACTTGAGTACATAAGTCTGATAAAGATAAGAGGAATAAGCCTCCGCACTCACAACCCTTTCCAACAAATTGTCCACACTTAGAAATTACAACTTTATTGGACTCAAAAACCAACTTAAAACCATCCCGACATAAAAGCGATCCGTTGATGAGATTCTTATTGATTGAGGGAACATGCTGCACATTCTTCAGCTGGACGGTCTTCCCCGAAGTAAACTTTAGATTTACCGGACCAACACCATGAATAGAAGCATGTGAGCCATTTCCCATCAGCACGGAGCAAGTCCTTGCGACCTGATAAAAAGAAAAATGGAAATATCAGAATATACATGTGTATTGGCACTCGTATCTATCCACCAATTAGGAGAGTTACATAATGAAAGGACAGTAGGAAAAATATTGTACCCAACGTCCTCCATCTCAGTATCAGCCATAACAACATTTGCTGTTTTGCCACAATTCACACGCTTGCAAAAGTGATTCGGGCAATTAGGAGCACAATGATCAGGATCACCACAGATGTGTCAAGGCCCTTTCTTCTTATCGGTCTTCTTCTTGAAGTTGGTAGTGTGTGAGGCCATGTTCTTAGCATCAAACTTGCATTTGCCTTCATATTTGTTCTTGTTTTTGAACTTGTGGGGTTAGAATTTTCTTCTGTACCACATTGGCACTAGAATCTCCCTCAAAACCTCAAATGCCTGGGTCCTTTGCTCTCGTATTTTCTTCCACATGAAGAGACCCAACGAGATCCGAGACGGAAAACTCTTGTCTCTTATGTTTTAGGGAAGTAGCAAAATTCCTCCACAAGGGAGGAAGCTTGGCAATAATACCACCAGCCACAAACTTGTCTGGTAAGGTACACTTAAACTGCTCAAGTTCTTTGGCAAGTGATTGTATCTCATGAGCTTGCTCAACAATGGAGCACTCATCAGTCATCTTGTAGTCATAGTATTGCTCCATGACATACAATTCAGTGCTAGCATCCGAGACCCCAAATTTGACATCGAGTACATCCCACGCATCCTTACCATGCTTAAACGTTATGTACCCGTCAACAATGTTGTCCCCAAGAATATTGAAGAGAGCCCCCTTAAACATGGCATCGACTTTCTCATAGGCTTCCTCTTGAGCAGGAGAAATATCACCTATAGGTTTCCCAAGAGTGGCGCTATAGCAGTTCAGGTTTCGAAACCAAAGAACTGCTCTTGTGCGCCATCTCTTGTAGTTCGAACCATCAAAGAGAGGCGGCCTAGTAGCAGCGACAATGCCACTTAAATTCATTTGCCTACGATTAGGTTTTTGGATTGTTAAAAATATAAGAAAATTACTGTAATATTTAGTCCGAAATAAGCAATAATAAAGCATGACTATAATCGTGGGAATTAACATAATCATGCATACTAGCAGTCTAGGCGAACATATCACATCTAACAAAGATAAATGGATCACATCTATCTCAAGAGCTAGTATAAGAAACAGTAGCAAAGATTGAAACAGATAGGAGCAGATTGCATACATTGTTGTAGGAGGATTCACGTTCGCGTTTAGGTAGGCGTTGAGGTTCGCGTTGACAGCAGCATCGTCAGCCATGTCGTCGATGTAGAGGCTGCTGATGTCCGGAAAGAAGTCTTCGTCGGGGAAGGAGCGTTCGGTCGACGTGATGCCATTAGTAGTCGCGCAGAAGCGCTCCCTAAAAACTTGACAGCCCCTCACCCATACAGGTTCACGAGAGGCGGGGTTCAGGAGGCCTACTGTCCCGTCGTCTAGTGCACACTAGTAGAGGGGATGGGGAAGGTGTAGCGGCTGCGCAAGACTCTGGAGAAAGAGCGAGGGATGTGCGTAGCGTGATTAGGTTTTACGCCTGAGCTGCTTATATAGAGTCGGTCGGGTAAGATGTGGGGCACAACCCATGTCCGAGTTAGTAACAGCCCATGACTCGGAAAGACCGAAAATGGCTGATAGAAAAATAACTCGCGTAGTAATTTTCCCGAGCAAGAAAAATATAAGATCGGCACCAAGGCACAATTACGCAAACCACGGCACGCGCGCGTCATGGTGAGGCGGGCGACAGAGGAGGAACAACACGCGTGTATATCACTTCTCTTCTCTCAATTTAATAAGTAGTAGAACGCTCCACTATATATATTGGTGTAACTCACTCCAAACTAGAAAGGTGGGACTAAACTTGGTGCAACCCCTTGCTGGGCATGAATGAGCCTTGAGAATTTCTGTATTTAAATTGGGCCATGGGCTAAAATCCATAACCAAATTCCAACAATCCCCCATAAAGTCTCATAGGCACATCTCATCAAACAGTTCCAGAACATTGTTTATATACCGGTGCGAGGTGAACTTCATACTACACTAGATTGCAACTTGAATAGTGGACTATGCCTTGAACTATAAGTTTGGTGTGCAGTAGCTTCACACAAAGTCTAGCCCGATACAGGGCTGCCGCGAGGCTTCTCGTGGTTTGGATCTTATGCGTCATACTCCATGGCCTTTCACGAGTTTATTAGAGAGCACCCAACTCCCACGGACTACGACGTTTGACAGTCATACTCATATAGGTGTGTTCTTCAGAATATATTCTGCAAGACAACATCTTTGCTTTAAAGAGAGTATTGCATCTATACGGAGTGGTAGTATAATATAAGGATACTCTCCTCCCAGCTGACTAACAGCTTGTCTCCCAACTCTACTTCACGGGATCACCAATCACATAGAGTGGGTTACCACTGTGGGCAACTCAAAGTGTGGGGTCTCAAACCTATTTCTCTCGATGCATTATCTATCACATTACGTGATAGACCCTTTGTGAAGGGATCTGCCAAGTTTCTAGATGTTTAGATATAATCCAACGCAATAACTCTGGAGTTTCTCATTTTTCTGGCAGATTTCAATCCCCTATTCACATGCCTTGATGATTTCATATTATTCTTAAAACAGTTTACTTTGATGATCATAGTTTGATTATCTTAGTTCATAAGGATTATGGGTATTGGTTTTTCAACCATAAGTAAATTTATCAAGAGTTTACGAAGCCACTCTGTTTCAACAGTGGTTGTGTCTAATGCTGTGAGTTCTGCTTCCATAGTTGACCTCGCCAATATGGTCTATTTGCAAGACTTCCAAGAAACAGTGCCACCACCAAGTGTAAAAAAATAACCACTCGTGGCCTTAGTCTCATCAGTATTAGAAATCCAGTTTGAGTAACTATACCCTTTAAGTACCCTTGGATACCCAGATAGTGAATCCCATAGCTGCCAATGAACATCTCCAGAATTGACACAAATCGACTCATCTTGCTTACAACAAAGGAGGTGTCAGGCCTCGTATTACAACAAAGGAGATGTGTGGATTTGTGTCAAATCATGGAGATGTCGGGCCATCCACTAATGTAAGATCTTCTAGTCATTTTTTTAAATGCATGTATCTACACAAGTTCTATTGTTTAGCTTAATCCATTTTAATTCAAATCTAGTTTACTTTAAAATATCTAGAGGATGTTACATCAGTGAACGGAGGAGTAATTATTTTCTACAGCAAGGAACAAATTAGTTCTTCCTTAGAATTTCTAAAAATTAACCGAACAAATTTTTTAACTGAAAAAACAAAAGAATTAGTTTTATGTGTCCTGTTTGCATATGTATTGCAATCAAAGTCGGAGCTCAGCCACAAGGGTCTTTTGCTCCAAACTTCATTTTAACAATTTAAACAATTCTGAAAAAAATCTATATCTAGCATTTATGTATAAATTTGCCGGACTTTTTTGTTTTCGTATGCAATCCACCCAAAAAAATCGAGGTTTTCTAAATCTATTTAGAACGCCATTTTTGTGACTTTTGTGTAGTCCGGAATACTACGTATTATTCAACAAAAAATTTAGTTTGTAGACAACACCTATGCG
This sequence comes from Avena eriantha, assembly GCA_910589775.1. Lineage (NCBI taxonomy): Eukaryota > Viridiplantae > Streptophyta > Magnoliopsida > Poales > Poaceae > Avena > Avena eriantha. The sequence continues at coordinate 152,396,568 of OU342746.1, read as the reverse complement.
TAAATAGTGTACTCCCTTCGCAATTGCTTTCTCTCGATGCAAAAAAAGTATTGTGCTTCTAACTTTTTATAAAAAATGTACTCTCTCCGTCTCAAAATAGATGTGGTATTTTTTTCTAAATTTAAATATATCTAGTACTAATTAGTGTCTAGATACATCTATATTTAGATAAATTTTAGAATCTATCTTGAGTCGGAGGGAGTAATATTTTCTACAGTATTTTTTTCAAAACACCGGTTCCCTAGAACTCCGACTTTGAAATGCCGCACTCAACCAAATAACTACTCCATCCGTCCAAAAAAAATTGACTTGAGTTTGTGTCGATTTTGATATATCTAGACATATTTTCGTACGTAGATACATCGTAATCTAGATAAACTTAAGTCACTTATTTTGAGAGGAAGGGAGTAAATCATATACATTTCTTTTGCCGGAAATATACATCTAGAGAAAACAATTGCGATCGACTTTTTTCTTCGGTTGCTGTCAGCGGGTCCAATGTGACTGGTGTGCAACGAGAGAAAAAACGTGGAGAGGATGGAACTCCAAAACTCTTGGACGGTGCTAACCAAAGAAGTTTGGTATGATTAGCCTTTCGACCGAATGTGCCCTTAGACACGACAATAGGATGACCTTTTGTTTTTACCAAACTTGGGTTGCTAATCACGCATGCCACGTGGTGACATATAGATTGGTTACATTGCCGTCTGATGTCTATCGGACGGACGACTCTGACTACAAACTCTCATCCGCTCACGATTCGACGAATCGGCCGCACGAGCAAAGTTGATCAACGACGAATCGCTTTATGAACCTGTAAGCTGTTACCAACAAATCAACACCTACTTACTTTGGCTCCTTTACGCTTTCAAAGAGAGAAAAGATTCAGGCAAATCAGATTAGCGGTAGAACTTTTTAGCCGCATGTTCTTTTTGTCCCATACTGTTGTTAATTTTCTTTGCGTGTGTCCCCTGCTGTTAACCGGAAATCTGTTCCCTTTTGACATAACCAAGTGGCTCTTTTATTGACAATCAGCACTCAGAAATATTTGCCTGGTTTAAACATGGTTTTCTAGTTTTCTTGGGAGAGATTTGGCTGGCATAGTGATCTTAAGACCAACGATAAGCACTCAGAAAGTGCAACGGGGCTAGATATGGGCAGTGCTCTGCGTGTGCCCGGTGGAAGGAGCTCCAGATCAGCCGTCTCTTAGAGCACCGACAATGCAAAGCGCTTATGTTTCTTTTGAAACGGAGCCAAAAGATTTGCCTCATTTGATTAATTGAGGAGAATAGTCTTGACATGACGAGAGTAGCGAAAAGAAAAAAATTATGGCACAAATGGGTTACTCTTTCAACAATATAGATCTCAAATATTTGGCGCCCACGGTGACCCAAAGCCTTGCCTCTTATTTAACGATCTCAAGAAGGATATGAGGCAGGACAAATTTGTTGTGGAAGACTCATGTTTCTATGTTTCCAAATCATCCAAGTAACAAACATTGTGATGGATGCCATACCTTTCGATTTGAGGTGGCTTTGCAAGACATCGTCATCCACCACTCTTGGCTGGAGTGATCCATATGCCTCATATGTGGTTGAACGGATGGTAGTCCAAGCCAATCATTGACCAAGCCTCAAACTCCCTCAAAAAAACATTGGGAAAATAGGTGAGCCACCGACTCTTGTGTTTGCTTGCAAAGAGGACAAAGCCCACGATTAGTCCAGCCCTTCTTTTCTAAGTGATCCACCGTCCAAAGCCTATTTTGAATGGCCAACTAAGCGAAGAATTTAATCCTGAGAGGTATCCATGCCTTCCAAACCATTTTGTTGAAGTATGTGAGGGTGAAACCAGAAAATTGGGCATTATAAGATGAAGTAGTTGAGTATTCTCCATTAGCCATGAGGTTCCGAACAATTGAGTCTTCCATATCATCAAGTTGGACCTCATTGAGCTCTCTCCAAAGCCCCAAATCAGTCGTCTCTTAGAGCACAGACAATGCAAAGAGCTTATGTAGCCGCTTAATTAATGAGAGAAATATTATGAAATAGAAAAGCCCATGTAAGCATCTGTCATTCCAATGCGGGCGCTAATTAATCGCTTGTATTGTCCAACTAAAGGGTGTAGAAATTATACACCCTTCGTTCCGAATTATAAAATATTTTATATGTATTTTAAAGGATTGAAATAAGTGAATAAACACGCTAAAATATCTAAATAAACGCTATTTAGAAAATTGCCAGAGCTTCTTATAATTTGGAATGGAGGGTGTAGCATTTAACTTTTGGTTCTGTAAATGGAAAAACCAAATATTTAAACGAAGGTTTAGGACTCAAGAGCAGTAACATCTTTAAAAACTTGAACAAATGGAGAAGAAGTATGGAACCCTAACGAGGCCGAACCTCTGACTCTGGTGGGCAAGCTCGATCGTGACGTGCACTCTAACCAGCTGATCATGCTAGGTTCTTGATAAACTAGTATCCTTATGTTGTCAGATTTGGTTTATATTTTTTTGGAATAACAAAAAAATTGAAACTTGTAAAAAAGTTTATAATTTTCTTAAAGTTTGAAATTTAAGATGGATTTTTAAAAAAAGTTGGTGCTAGAGTTTATGAAAGTTACAAAAAGGAAAAGTTTGAACAGAAATAGACTTTCAAAAATAGGAATATCCACCTGCTCCGACCGGGGTGACTGTCAATTACATCTGTCAATCTTCTTTCCAGCAATAAACAAAAAGTCATATTTATGCAGATTGCACACATCCACATAAATTAATGCAATACATTTCCACATCTACCCAGTATTGACGTTTGGAATTAAAGATGACCTCTCCTGGTCATCAACAACCTACACCTAGCTACTTGGCATGTGAGTCTAACCGGCCAAAATCGGAGAAGTATGTTTTTTTCTTTCCTTTTCGGTGAGAGTGAGAGGAACAATGAGGTAATCATCACACATTTCGAAAAAGGGTACTTGGTAAGTTGGATGAAAGAAGGGTGGAAACTAGAATTCACTCCTACTCCACAAAATAGAAGTTGTAGAGTAAACCTCATTACCATTACATATCGAGTTATTAGCATAAAACCACCACATATCTGCGCAATGTTCGATTAACCACCACTTTATAAAAAACGGCTAAAAACCACCACTTTACCACATTTTTTTTTGCAATAGGCACTAATATCAAATTAACGCAGAAACTGACAACGGGACCTACCCAAAAGGCTGACCTGGCATGAGATAACGATGCTATGTGACAGTGTTAGTAGGTCCCACTTGGTCTTCTTGCTCATCTCCTGTAGGAGTGCAAGCCACGGTTGTCCTCGCTGCCACGCGCCGGAGGTGGCCCACCGCCCGCCCCACCTCGCGCAGCCGCCCGCCCCATCCTGCGCCGCTGCCTGCTCGAGCTCGCTGACCCGCCTGCGCCGGAGCCTGCCGGAGGTCGCCGCACCGTCCCGCATCGAAGCTCGCTGACCCGCCCGCGCAGGAGGTCGCGAGCCCCACCCCGCGTGGAGCTTGCACGCAGGTCGTTCGCTCACACCGCGCCGCTGCTCGCCGCCCGCTCACCTTGCGCCGCCGCTCGCTCGCCCCGCGCCGCCGCTTGCTCGAGCTCGTCGTCCATCCCGCGTCGGAGCCTACCGGAGTCACTGGCCCCATCCCGCACCGCTGCCTGCTCACCCCGCACCGCCGCATACTCGAGCTCGCCGCCCCATCCCGCGTCGGAGCCTGCCGAAGTCGCCGGCCCCATCCAGCGCTGCCGCCCGGTCGCCCCGGGCCGCTGCCTCCCCGAGCTCGCCGCCCCATCCTGCGTCAGAGCATGCCGGAGCTCACCCGCCCCACCCCGCGTTGACTGAGGGTCGCGTTGGAGCTTGCTAGCAAGGAAGGAGCTTGCTAGCTGATTGGTCAGCTGGGTGGTCAACGGGTAGAAAAAATAGAGAAAAGGGTTTTTTATTTTAAAGATTGGGCTGACACGTGGGACCCACTAACAGCCGTTCAGGGTGCCGTGTCATCCAAGTAGGTGGGCCCTCTTGTCAGTTTTCGTGTCAATTCATCATCAATCCAGGTTTAGTGCATATTGCAATAAATTTGCCGCAAACTGGTGGTTTTTAGCGATTTTTTTATAAAGTGGTGGTTAATCGAACGTTGCGGAGATATGTGGTGGTTTTATGCTAATAACTCTTACATATCTATATACAGGGTCCGCCCGAAACACGATCATGCATATGAGTACTAGCAGATATTTCATCGAAAACTCGCTCTAGATAACTGTACATTATCCAAAACTCAAAACACCTTGCTGTACAGTACAGGGTCTTTGTCCTGGCAGTATTTCTGTGTGGGAAGGTTCGTGCAGCTTGTGGTTGGAACAGAGAAACTTGACTTCCTACCTACTACTACGTGAGAACAACTGTGGACTCTCTACTAGCTACTTGTCGCCCTCTGACTTGTCTCTCCATGTCTTCCTGCACTGCACGGTTCGCTCTGCTGCTTTTTCCTAGTAGGATGCCAAGTGTGTTTTCTTCAACTCCGTGTCTCACTTTGGGACGCAGCGACGACGACGGGCAGCGTGGCTGTCGGGCTAACGATTAAGACGGCGAGATGCTCTGCGGACACAATACAGCATACCTGCGTAGTACTCCTACGTGTTACGTGGACGTGGCCGGCTTAAGCACAATTAATGGTAGGAGTGGCATGTTGCGGCAGCTAGCATCGTTTGAAAACTAAAAAGGATAGGGCCTTTTTTGAGTCGAACTGGTAGTGTCCATCAGTCCAGCTGATTATAGACCAGGGTTTCGCCTGTACTACATATGATGATTCGATCTCTCGCAGCCTCAGCAGTGAAGAGCTTGATCAATGGTTTGCCTGTACTAGTACATGATTCTCTTCCTCTAGAGACAATGCCTGGCTGCCATGAACCTTCGTTGGATCTGAAAATTGTTATATGTTGATCCAAATTTTACAAAGTAAAGGCCAACTTCTGATGAAGCGGAGCGAGGCCCGTCGCCGGAGGCTTGGGCCGATTCTATAAAGTAAAATCCAACTTCTGACGATACGGATGAGTCATACCTCTTGTAAGCCGCCGGATAGGATAAGTTGCATCTGTGAAATCCCCGGCGTTGTGTAAACACTCTCCGTTATAGTGAAGTTTTGCTGGCTGGCGCCCGTGGTTTTTCTCTCTCTTTGTTGGAGAGGATTTTTCACGTTAAATCTGTGTCCCCTTGCTGCGATTTTATTTTCGTTCTTCGTTATTTACTTGTCGTAAAGCTAACAAAAATTATGCAGGCACGAAGATAATTCTTCTACACACAGATGCACAGGATCGAGCGATTGTTAGTACACCTAAAATGCCGTCTCTGATGTGCATTTCCATCTTCCACTTGTAAGGATCGTAACGCATGCACATACGTATTTCCAAGTGCAAAAGTATTCAAAAGAAACCATTCGTGCAGACCGGTCGTTGGTTTTACCACAAGACCCTAGCAAGCTGAAATGTGTACGCAGGTCTTCATCTCCTTCATGAGCACTCGTCTTAATTCCAAGTCCTAGATTCTTAATAATGGACAGTCCTAGATGCTCGATCGATTAGTGCGTGCACTATTCTTGACGGACGTGTCCAGCAAGTGCTAAGTAAGGGAATAGATGCGCTAGCTAACTTAGAAGCCTCACTCAAATAGTACTGGCATAAGAGATGTGACTTTCAAAGTTCCTTCACGATGTATGTTTCTAATTAAAGCATATTACGACTGAAATAGAGTGATTCATAGCTCAGGCACGTTCATGTAACGTAGACAGCATATATGAGGTCAAAAAAGACCTGGGATTGCAGAGTGACAGAGCGAGCATCCATGGATGGAATGCCTTTTTTCTTCGGGATTCTTATTATCGCGCAAACGATTAGAATTCCCGTCGTCACACACGACGGCACGGTGTCCGTCTGATTTTCAAAACCACCGGCGGGGATCTCCCCACTGTTTTCCGTTGCCATATAGCAAATTTCCATTAGGCCGCGACCTAAATTGCCGCGCACCATTGGATTCTTTTTTTATCTTGCTATCTACTACTCCTACATTTCAAGGATATAAAACAAACAAGACTTGCTATTCGTCAAGTTAGGTCAGCTAACAAACTTCAGACTCTGCATCAGACAAGACATCAGGTCAAGTTAATTACTCCCTCGGTTTCAAAATATAAAATGGTTTAGCCTTTTTCCAAAACATATTTATCTAGAGGTTTTTTAATGTGTAATTTCGGAGCAAAATGATTCAGAAAAAGGTGTCTTATATTTGGAAACAGAAAGAGTAGATAGTTAAATTTGAATTAGCCGTTCGAGGTTGACCGACCGACTTAACTAAGAGCAACTCTAATACTAGATCCAGTAAAAACACGAAAATTCTATTCATAACCACTTTTTATGGTCCCCGCGAGGAAAACTGTCCCTAGCAGATCTCGTAGATTTCCGAAAACCTAAAAAAAAGTTAAGTGCACCGTAGATTCGACCCACACAACGAACCACACAGCCCCTTTTCCCCTCGTGAGCCTTGGCACGCTCAAGTGCCCCCTCCCCCCCCCCTCCCTCCCCGCCCACGATTTTCGGCCGCACTTTGGTTCCTTTCGCTAATAGAGGTACGGCCCACAGTCGCCACCACCGTTCCACGCAGTTTCGACCGCGCTGCTCATAGATCCGCACATCGGTGGAATTGCGCGAAGTCGTGGCCGCCATGGATTCCGTGGGAAGTTCTGATTCAGTCGCACTAGAGCTGTAGGCTCCTGGATTTGGCCGCCCCTACCGCTGCACCTGCCGCCACCACACGGAGATATGACTCGGACGCATCCCGCTCGCCCCATCAGCTCTGAAGGTAAAAGTCCCTTTGATTCGTTTGGATTTGGCCGCTCTTGTGCGACTACGACGATTTGACTTACGATTTGTCCTACAATTTGCAGATAGGTACCGAGTTGAGCCCGAGCGAGCAGATCTTCTTCGAGGACTCATCATCCGATGACTCAGACAACGAAGACTTGCTCTATTGGGGATATGCTTTCCGGTTATACCCACTGTGACTCGCTGACCAGGGTGGTCCACTTTGGGTTAGAGCTATGCTCCACGGGCGGCCTAGTCAGAGAGAGAAGATGGAAGTCCATCCGGCTACGGGAAGGCCTGGAAGACTTACTGACTTAGGCCTTTAAAAATACTTGTAATTCAAGATGTGCTCTATACTGACTCTGTATCGTAGACGGATAGGACACTCTGGCAACCCTAGGCTGGATGACTATATAAGCCATCTTAGGGACCAGCCTTTAGTACACGCACTACAACCACAACTCGCACCCGCAAAACTTCTCGTGTAATCGGTTGTACCTCCGGCTTTGCCGATATATTGGATTGCTACTAGGAGTAGGATCCGTCCACCGCAGTCAGACCTAAACCTGGGTAAGCTTATTCTCACCGCCCCGGAGAACCGTACGTCTCACCCCCCACATTTTCCCGCGCCTCGAGAACTCCCTCATAGCGTACCTGTTTTCAATGTGACGGCAGTTGGCGCCCACCGTGGGGTGGGTGACCTTTGGATCTATGTTCCAGACATAATCTACGCGTATCAGAATCGGCGAAACAATCGTCGTCGGTTGCGTCCTCTACGCCAACGACGTTCCTCTCGTCCTTCTCTACGAGACCTAGATTCCGTCTAGGGAGGCCATGATGAGCTACACCATCCTATCAATTGGCGAGATCGACATCTACCTCGGTTTCGCTGAATCTGCCCAACCAAACCTAGTGGTGATGATAGAGGCGGAAGCTATTCCTGGATCTACTTTGTCCATGGACGCAGTAGAGTTCCAGATTTCAGAACACCCAAATCCCACCCAACCCACACCTAAAGCGGAGATCGTGGATAAAGAGAAGGTCAGATCTAAAGAAGATCTCCTCTAGGAGATCGAATCTCAGGAAGACCAAAGCTGCAACAGCTCCGGATCCGGCTCTACTGATGCTGGAGTAGGAATTTTTTTCTAAGGCACACTGTGAAGCGGATGATGTTGAGCGGTGTCAACATGAACGTTGTTCTCGAGACCATCAAAAGTTTTGAGGAGGCCAACATCAAAAGACTCACCCACCTCGGAGCACATGGATCTCACTTTGCTGGCTACATCGATTCTAGATCAGGCTCTACCGATGCTGGAGACGACAACGACTCAGTTTTGGATGCAATCAGAACAAACACCGACACACCAGTTTCCCTAGTGGAATCTATGATGTCGGCAGATTTCCGGGCGTACGAAGAATAATTCCGAGTAGAAATCAACTCCAGCGTTGCACATGAAGGAGAAGGAAAAAATCCGAGCCCATACAACAGTATGGACGAGAGATATGATGAAGATCGCTTCGACCCGTAGGACAACATGGATCTCGGAGAAGACCCCTTGATCCCAGTGTCCGAAAGTACTGATGGAAGTTTATCCCAGGAAACGGACAAAAGGCCATCTTTACCACGGGTGCTCAAAGAACCAATAAGGCAAGAAAGAAGAAGAAAAACAAGACTCCAAAACAAAACCTTCCAGATGAAGAAGAAGAAAAGGTCGATGAGGAAAACGAGATGGAGGAGGAAGACGATGCTCTGATCCCCCAGGAACCGGAAAAATCTCTAGTGGAAGACATGTGGTCACTCATAGTGCCCGCAAAATCTATGGAGAAGCATTAACAACGCCGATCCCAACTACTTCAGACCTTACGCCAGAGGAGATGGAGGAAAGGGCTTAGGCCTTTGAAGCATACCGCTGTGACTCCTGGATGAAGCATCTCACCTCGTCGAGGAAAAGCAGTGCATCAACAACAATGCTGCAGGAACAGAACAATTCAACTCCCTATAGCATCAGAAGACCCGAAACGGTCTTGTACTAGCCAACAAAAATCTGAATGTCCACAAGACACTCTTCGAGGGAAAGAACATAGACATCATCATGGGACAGCCTCGGCTCGACAGGAAGGGGAACCGGGTGTATAACACGCCGGTGGAAAACACTGTCGCCACCCGAGAGATCTTAGCGAACAATCCAACTCCAGAACAGGTCTGGCAGTGTGTAACACTACTCAACAAGGGCCTAGAGCAACAAATGGCTGCCACGTCCTTTGGCGGGAAGTTGGTCTCGAAATCCGACCAATGCCGCACTGACGTGCATCGGCAACATGAATCAAGGCCCCGTCAGGAACTAGATGGACATCACCATTTCGACCCTCGGGATGACACCTACTCAAGGACCGGCTCTTCGGGACAACGACACAGAACCACACATGATTGGAGCAATGTTGCTCTAGTGGCACCGCGAGATGCTGTAGCAGAATTGGTTCCACATCAACCTCCCTTGTGACAATCTAACAAACACAGGGAAGAAGATGAAGCACGACGTCGGGAGCGATATCAGCAACAAATGTCACCTCCCAGACAAAAAATCTGTCTGGCTGATCCTCGCCACAATGGTGACAATGCCGGACGAAGAAACGATGAAAACCACGTCGGATCAAACCAATGGGGTGGCTGTCATCACGAAGACCTGCCTCGGAACCGATACCGCGATGATCTGGACGGAGGATGGCGATTAGCAGGAAATAACCCACCAGAGCCTCTGTCCCCACCAGGCAGTGACCATAATGGCTCCCACGGGATCCAGGGGGACGTCGGGGTGGAGGATGTGGTAGAAGAAGCAGATATCCGGCTCCACATTCCCGCAGCCATGATGAACATCTGAGACGGCACTCGCTGTCATTAAGCGACCCACAAAACCGGATCAACTCAAATATAGAGGCACAATACTACGAGTCGAACGATATATACATGGTCTAAAAGTGCTTCGGACCAAGGGTCTGCCAAACCAACTCTCCAGAAGGGTTTTCTATCTCAAGACACATTCAACCCTACAGCGGTGTGGCTCTGCCAGAAACTTGGTTTCAGGATTTCTTCTAAGCTAGCTGCATCACCAAAGGAGGAAACAACTTGGTTGTCATCTAATATCTCCCATTCATATTGCAGAAGATGGCTCGATCATGGCTCAATGAACTCCTGAAAAACACAATTCACACCTGGTATGATATGCAAAGTATGTTCTTTAGGAATTTCGAGGGTACCACAGGAGGCCCTGCACAGTCGGAGACTTGCAGCGTTGCATCCAGAAAATTGGAGAAACTTGCCAGGACTACCTTAGAAGATGGATCGACATGAAAAACTCCCGCGAGGGAGTCAATGACTAGACCACGATTGAAGCATTCATCACAGGGCTCCCAGTCGGGTTACTGCGTCACCAACTGAAGCGTGACAAGGTTACCGATTTGGGCGAGATGATAGAAACGATAAGCAAATATGTTGATGTCGATAATGATTCAGAAGGTTTGTTGAATGGCCTGGCTATGTCACACTTGGCAAAACAGCCGAAACAACATTAGTCCCAGAAGCTTAAGAACACCTTGGAAGATAAGCCCAATCTGTAAAGTGCATCCGTCAATGCAACTTTCGGATCTGGAGATGAGGAGGGCACGGAGGCGGCCGGGGACGAGGCTGTGGAGCTTCCCGGGTCCAAGGAAGAGGAGGCCACTATCCTGGCAAGACCTATTCTTGGGCCGACATTGCCAATAACCCATGTGTACATCACCTAGACAGAAAAGAGGGCTCTTCCCACACAAATGCTCAGTGTCGTTTTAATGACGACATCAAGAAATATGAATTCACTGGCTACAGAGCCAAGCAAAGAAAAGGAAAGAAAAATTCTGACAAAGATAAGGAGTCCAAGAAAGACTCCAACATGGAAGAAGCAGATACCGCTAATACCAAGTCAGATGGTAACGAGGCTTACCCAACCAAGAAATACACATATGGTTGCTTCCTCGGATCCCAGCCTGCCAAGGTCAAGAAAGCAGTAATGCATGAGCTTAACGCAACTGTTTTGGCTGTCCCCCAATATATGGACTGGTCGGAAGTGAAGATCACCTTTGACCGAAGCGATCATCCAACTAACCCTTACAGGCGAGGAAAGTACGCTCTGGTCGTCAATCCACTTATTGATGGCTATGAGTTCTCAAAGACCGTCATGGAACGTGGCAGTAACATCAACATCCTATACGTTGAAACACTGCACTGCATGAGGATATTAGAAACCCATCTGAATCACAACAGCGTGGTTTTCCATGGAATCGTCCCTGAAAGTCAAGCAAACTCTCTGGGAGAAATTACTCAGGACGTTACCTTCGGAATGCCGTAGAACTATCGGACTGATCCACTGTCTGTGGCGCCCCGCTAAAACCCCTACTAGAAAATCGCTGTGTTTTTGTGCATTGCATCATCATGACCGCATTCTCATGTCGTCATGCCACATTGCATTTGAGCATCGTCATGTCATCCGGCATCTGTTTGACTCAAACTATTTTACAAAGCCTATATTTGTTTTCTAAATATCCCCCTCGATATTTCAAATGTAAAACCTTGGTCCGTCTGGATCTTTGATTTGCCTAAAGTATTTTACAAAAGGATATTTAAAAAAAACTAAATAAAAATAATAAAACATATTTTTTTATAGGGGAGGCAGCCAAACAGCTAGGCCCAAGGCCCAGCCGCAGGCCACCTACCACCCCACATATCCTAGCCCTAATCACCCTAACCGCCTCCTCCCTCTCTCCCTCACCCCGCCGCCAGCTGCAGGTAGCACCAATCCTGTCGCCTGCCCCTCCCCAGGTCCACCTACCTCGCCACCTACCTCGCCACCTCCCGACAGCCCGGACCCACACAGCGATGGACACGCCTCGCACGTTCCCCCTGGCCCAATCCCCCACTCCATCTCCCCATCCGATGCCACCTGCCCACACACCCACACACACACGCACGCCCACCCCGCTCCCCTGTTTCCGTGTGGACCCCACCCCCACCACGACGCCCACATGACGCGCCTGTCTCCCCTGTTCCTCTCTCCCCTGATTCCCCGTCGCCTTCCTCTGCCTATCCCAACCCCGGCTTCTTCCTTCCCCGTCAGTACCGCCAAGGCGACACCGGTGCTGTTTTTCCCTCCTCTCGGCTCCAAGCGCCGCCTCCCTCGCGCCTCGCGTCTCCCTGTCGCCGTCTCCGTTTTCTCCGCCGCCAATCACTCCTCCCTCCCGCGACCCTCCCGGTAGCAGTGCTGCTCCGGTCACGTCTTCCTCCGCCAGGTTCGCCGCCTCGCCGAGCATCGCGACCCCTGCGCCTCGCCTCTCCCGTGAGCCTCCACAAGCCAGACCTCGCCGGAGTCCCTTCCGCCAAGCTCCGCGAGCCTCGCCGTCGTCTCCACCCTGTCGCCACGTTGTCCTCTACCTCCTCGTTGACCGACCCGTCGTCCACCGACGGCGCCTCTCCGCTCCGGCCTGGGTCGACCTCACCCCGCCTCCCCACCAAGCAGAGCGCCGCCGCAGCGTGCCTGGTCCGCCGCTCCTCGCCTCGATGCCGCCACCATCCTCCCCCACCAGCGAGCACCGCCGTCTCCCACTTGCGCCTCCTTACCCGCGCCTCCCCTTCCGCCCCGCCGGAGCCACCCCGGCAGAGCGACCCCGTGCCCTTCCGCGGCCCTCCTTCGGCGGGTCTCCATCCTTGCCGCCTCCCCTTCCTCTGCGACCCTCCCCGCCGCTCGACCTCCTCGGCATCCCCGCGAGTTCCCCCCCCCCCCCGGCGTGACCCCAAGGCCCCTCCTCCTCTCGGCTGTAGAGACGACAACGCCGCTGTTACTCGGCCGCAGGCTCCATCTCTCACAGGTACTCACTGTCCTCCGCCTGTCTAAGGTCGTCGTCAACGCCACCCTTCTGCACCGACGTCCCCTTGTTGTTGGTCTGCGTGACCCCTTCCCTCAAACTCTCTGGTTTTACTGCCTCGTGTAGATGATGTTTTCGACCTTGCTTGTGTGCGTAGGTGGCAACAGCACGTCGCCTCAGCGCCTACAGGATTTGATGCCTCAAGAATGTCATCTAGCTTGCGGCGTCTAGGTCCGGTGACTTCTTCCTGTTTTGTACATGCACTTCCAATTGTAGCATCCGCGAGGCCAAGTACTCCTTGTGAACATCGTCTTTGTTGCCTTTGTCCTGTACTCCAAGTTCTTCGAGGAGTCCTGATGGCGATGCAGTCATCAACAAGGCTATCCAAGTTCGACACCGAGACTACAAAGTGGAGACATCGCCAAGTTCTTCATCTTGAACGCCAAGACCGGCCCGAGACGAGGAACCGACAAGATCTTCGTCACGACAAGATCGACACAGACCAGGGCGAATCCGATGTGCCCCCGACGCCAACCAAGTCCTTCTTTCCAGAACACCAAGCTCTCCTTCCGTTGTCCGAGACCGATCCCGTCGAACCGATCCCCGTCGAACCCTGAACCCCGGAACCAAGATCTTCCGAACCCAGATGTGTGACCCTTTTTCCGAGACCCCTATTTTATATATGACATCTATACTGTCGCATCTTAAATTGTTCATGCATGCATACATGTCTGTGGTTCGGGGGGCATTATGCCGATTCACCTCATAATTAAATATGGAGTGTTTATGCGGGATATATTTGTGTTATGCCGGACTCCATTCAAATTGGTGTAGCGAACCGATGCCATGTTTCACCCTGTTAATACAACATTTAAATTGCGGGGGTTCTAAATAACTTGAACCTTGTAATTAATTGTCGGGACCCCGGTTCCGCTTAATACTCCCTAATTGCACTTCATCTGCATCATATCATAATCATGCTGAATCTTCTGCCGTAGTATTAAATATTGCATCCGATGTTTTTTAGTGCTTTGCTTCTTCGCGGATTAGGCCGATGAGTTGATGCGAGTATCGACAAGTCCTTCGGATAACGACTCTTCTGCAGTGTTTCCCAGGCGAGCATTCTCCCCCTTTCTACCTATTTTGCATTTATAGTCTTTACTTCCTTCCTGTTAATCTATTGCTATCCGTGTCGCGGTGCTTTAGTTTCCGTGCACCAGTTATATCCTGTGAAGCCTCTATATTGCCATGGGCACCTCCTAATACCTGTTGTTTGGTGGATAGCTGGCCTTGCGAGTCGTAGTTGCTTGCTCAGGTGCGATCTCGTGTTGTCGAGTACCACAGTTGTGGAAGGCTAGCAGATGTTTATGGTGGAGATGATCATGTCTTTAATTACAATTATTAAATTGCGGTGATAACTAATGAAAGTGGCACCAGTGGGCAATTATATGTTATTTGGTTTTTCATGCCCACTTGTGTCCCGTAGGCCCCGAGACTTGATACATGTTCCTTGACTATTCGCACTATCCACATACGGGAGACTCTATGAATCCCCCTTAGCCAGAGCTTGATTCATTTCTTATTTCTTGGGGTCACAAACTAGTTTGGGGCTTTATTACTATCCTGTACTTATGCCATGTTTTACTGCTTTATTTAAGATTGTGCGTGGAGCACCTATACTGTTTTGGATCGTGCCACGTTTTCGCGGGTATCGACAAGACCAGTCACACTTTCGGGTTCCCAGTAATTTACAGCCGTCGTCACAAACCCTGGGTCCGTTCCGGAGCCAGCCAACTTTGTTGCGGGTAGCTTAGTGGGGTGGCCCCCTGAAATAATTTATGAATCCTGTGATTGCTTTGTCGTGAAAGCCTCGTTGGGTTTTGATTTGGTTTTTCCGAGGTTGATCATGTGTGTGTTGCTATTTGTGCACCCCTGCAGGATAAATCTTTCTGAAAGCCGTGTCCGCGGTTATGGACGACTTGGAGCATAGTATCTCGATCATAGAGAAGCATAACTAAAGTAGTGCTATAAATTTGACTTAATATGTGACTAGTAATTAGCTTCACTACAATGGATTGGATAATAAAAGTGCCAACAACTGGTGGAAGGGGTATGTATCGTGTCATACTATACCTGCCTAGTAAGTATTGCAACTCCAATGGAATGTGATAAAAGTGCCAACAACTGCTAGGTTTTGGGATTCCTCGGGACAATTATATCTGATTAGTAAATGTTCTAACTACAACGGAATGTTAACTGAAACTGCCCACTACTTATGCTATCAGGATGACTCATGCTATCTATATCTGACTAGTAAGTGCTTCAACTATAATGGAATGAATAAAACTGCCAACTGTGTGAGTTTGTCGGTTTGACTTCCTCGTTTGGTCTCGAGGGGGAATACCAGGATGGGTATGTTTGGTGTTAGTATCAGGTTGGATCCGAATAGGTCTTTCTTATCCCTCTCTAATAGCCGTCGGTTTTACTGAGTCTCTATAGGTTGTTTAGTGCTGTTGCACTGCCGCTTCAGTCCACCATACCTATGTAGGCGAGAGCCGCCGAATTCTAGTCTCACCGTGTACTGGCCTCAGTACTGATGCTCCTCTTTTTCCTTTGCCCTTTGTCGGCACCCCTTTTGTTTTAGAAGGTTTGAGATCGACGTTGTTAGCAGGGTTACCCTTTCGGCTTGGCCTGGGCAGGGTTATGGACGCCATTGGTTATTCTTCAGGGCTCTTAGCCCCATTTGCATCTTGTCCATACTCGGATGCTGTATTGTTTTCAAGGTGATTTGGATCTTTGTAGTGTATATCTGTAATCTTGACTCTTGGAGTCATGTTGTATATATATATATATATGTTCTGTGGGTCCCTTCGAGGACTGTTGTGTAATGGTATTACTTCGTTTTCCACCCACACGAAAGTGCCTGGTGGGCTTCCTTGAATCGTTTCTATGCGGGTTTGGCGGAAAGGGCTAAAACTTGCATAGGGCCGATTCGAGGGTGTTACAGAGTGGTATCAGAGCCCAGCAGTTGCGATACCCCACAAGTCCAGCATGTAGGATAACCTAGCTAACGGCCGAAGTAGAGTGTCAAAACTATTTTGCAAAATCGGTTGGATAGATCTGATTAGGTCAGCTTTTACTCCTTACCCCCCTGCTATTCTCCTCTTACCTCTGCGTGTTTTAAATCTGCTCTCTTACCTTTCTTCAAGTCTAGGATTTCTCGTGGTTGGGTTCCGTCGTACCTTCAGGGTTTCGCTTCCTTCTTTGGGAACGGTGCTTCTACATCCGGAGTTCATGCTATCTGAGGAATCCTTCATCTGTTGGACTTCTCTTTGTTCCTTCTCGTGCCTTCTGGTGTTCTTCGACGTGACGACATCATCTACATCAGACCCGATGCAGAGCCCGCATCCCTCCTTTGTTTTCGAACCTCGTATGTCGAGATCTTCAGTCTGATTCCGAGAGTTGGTTGCATAATTCTGTTGTTCATGTACGGGGTAATGATATGAGTGCGGGATGGAGTCGCGACCATACCACTACTCTTATCATTCTCTCTTGTATATTGAATCGGTGGATCCAGCAATCTTACTCCGTCCACGGAAGCTAGAGGTGGCTTTATTTGTTGATACCTCTACCTTCGCCCTTTGTTCCCGGAGTGTTCTCTCGACGATCCTGGACAACGACCTCTTGTTAGTGGTGTCACGAGGATCGACACGAAGCGAGAAGATTTAGATCGCCGACCTTCTTCCCGGTACCATGAGGCGGCTCTCGAGGGCGAGATCCCTTGTTAGTGGTGTAGAATTGTGGCGCCCCGCTAAAACCCCTACTAGAAAATCGTTGTGTTTTTGTGCATTGCATCATCATGACCGCATGCTCATGTCGTCATGCCACATTGCATTTGAGCATCGTCATGTCATCCGGCATCTGTTTGACTCAAACTATTTTACAAAGCCTATATTTGTTTTCTAAATATCCCCCTCGATATTTCAAATGTAAAACCTCGGTCCGTCTGGATCTTTGATTTGCCTAAAGTATTTTACAAAAGGATATTTTAAAAAAAACTAAATAAAAATAATAAAACATATTTTTTTCATAGGGGAGGCAGCCAAACAGCTAGGCCCGAGGCCCAGCCGCAGGCCACCTACCACCCCACATATCCTAGCCCTAATCACCCTAACCGCCTCCTCCCTCTCTCCCTCACCCCGCCACCAGCTGCAGGCAGCACCAATCCCGTCGCCTGCCCCTCCCTAGGTCCACCTACCTCGCCACCTGCCGACAGCCCGGCCCCACACAGCGATGGACACGCCCCGCACGTTCCCCCTGGCCCAATCCTCCACTCCATCTCCCCATCCGACACCACCTGCCCGCACACCCACACACACACGCACGCCCACCCTGCTCCCCTGTTTCTGCATGGACCCCACCCCCACCACGATGCCCGTGTGACTCGCCCGTCTCCCCTGTTCCTCTCTCCCCTGATTCCTCGTCGCCTTCCTCTGCCTATCCCAACGCCGGCTTCTTCCTTCCCCGTCAGTACCGCCAAGGCGACGCCGGCGCCGTTTTTCCCTCCTCTCGGCTCCAGGCGCCGCCTCCCTCGGGCCTCGCGCCTCCCCCGGCGCCGTCGCCGTTTTCTCCGCCGCCAATCACTCCTCCCTCCCGCGACCCTCCCGGCAGCAGCGCTGCTCCGGTCACGTCTTCCTCCGCCAGGTTCGCCGCCTCGCCGAGTATCGCGACCCCTGCGCCTCGCCTCTCCCGTGAGCCTCCTCGAGCTAGACCTTGCCGGAATCCCTTCCGCCAAGCTCCGCGAGCCTCGCCGCCGTCTCCACCCCACCGCCACGCTGTCCTCTACCTCCTCGTTGATCGACCCGTCGTCCACCGACGACGCCTCTCCGCTCCGGCCCGGGGCGACCTCACCCCGCCTCCCCACCAAGCAGAGCGCCACCGCAGCAGCCTGGTCTACCGCTCCTCGCCTCGACGCCACCACCATCCTCCCCTACCAGCGAGCACCGCCGTCTCCCACATGTGCCTCCTTACCCGCGCCCCCCCTTCCGTCCCGCCGGAGCCGCCCAGCAGAGCGACCCCGCATCCTTCCGCGGCCCTCCTTCGGCCGGTCTCCATCCTTGCCGCCTCCCCTTCCTCTGCGACCCTCCCTGCTGCTCGACCTCCTCGGCGTCCCCGCGAGTTCCCCCCCCCCCGGCGTGGCCCCAAGGCCCCTCCTCCTCTTGGTTGTAGAGACGCCAGCGCCGCTGTTACTCGGCCGCAGGCTCCGTCTCTCACCGGTACTCGCTGTCCTCCGCCTGTCTAAGGTCGTCGTCAATGCCACCCTTCCGCACCGACGTCCCCTTGTTGTTGGTCTGCGTGACCCCTTCCCTCAAACTCTCTGGTTTTACTGCCTCATGTAGATGATGTTTTCGACCTTGCTTGCGTGCGTAGGTGGCAACAGCACGTCGCCTCGGCCTGCTACAGGATTTGATGCCTCAAGAATGTCATCCAGCTAGCGGCATCTAGGTCTGGTGACTTCTTCCTGTTTTGTACATGCACTTCCAATTGTAGCATCCGCGAGGCCAAGTACTCCATGTGAACATCGTCTTTGTTGCCTTTGTCCTGTACTCCAAGTTCTTCAAGGAGTCCTGATGGCGATGCAGTCATCAACAAGGCTATCCAAGTTCGACACTGAGACTACAAAGTGGAGACATCGCCAAGTTCTTCATCTTGAACGCCAAGACCAGGCCGAGACGAGGAACCGGCAAGATCTTCGTGACGACAAGATCAACACCGACCAGGGCAAATCCGATGTGCCCCCGACGCCAACCAAGTCCTTCTTTCTGAAACACCAAGCTCTCCTTCCATTGTCCAAGACCGATCATGTCGAACCGATCCCCGTCGAACCCTGTCGAACCCCGAAGCCCGGAACCAAGATCTTCCGAACCCAGATGTGTGACCCTTTTTCCGAGACCCCTATTTTATATATCACATCTATACTATCGCATCTTAAATTGTTCATGCATGCATAACTGTCTGTGGTTTGGGGGCATTATGACGATTCACCTCATATTAAATATGGAGTGTTTATGCGGGATATCTTTGTCTTATTCCGGACTCCATTCAAATTGGTGTAGCGAACCGATGCCATGTTTCACCCTGTTAATACAACATTTAAATTGCGGGGGTTCTAAATAACTTGAACCGTGTAATTAATTGTCGGGACCCCGGTTCCGCTTAATACTTCCTAATTGCACCGCATCTACATCATATCATAATCATGCCGGATCTTCTGTCGTAGTATTAAATATTGCATCCGGTGTTTCTTTTAGTGCTATGCTTCTTCGCGGATTAGGCCGATGAGTTGATGCGAGTATCGACAAGTCCTTCGGATAACGACTCTTCTGCAGTGTTTCCCAGGCGAGCATTCTCCCCCTTTCTACCTATTTTGCATTTATAGTCTTTACTTCCTTCCTGTTGATCTATTTCTATCCGTGTCGCGATGCTTTAGTTTCTGTGCACCAGTTATATCCCGTGCAGCCTCTATATTGCCATGGACACCTCCTAATACCTGTTGTTTGGTAGATAGCTGGCCTTGCGAGTCGTAGTTGCTTGCTCAGGTGCGATCTCGTGTTGTCGAGTACCACAGTTGTGGAAGGCTGGCAGATGTTTATGGTGGAGATGATCATGTCTTTAATTACAATTATTAAATTGCTGTGATAACTAATGAAAGTGGCACCGCTGGGCAATTATATGTTATTTGGTTTTTCACGCCCACTTGTGTCCCGTAGGCCGCGAGTACTTGATACCCGTTCCTTGACTATTCGCACTATCCACATACGGGAGACTCTATGAATCCCCCTTAGCCAGAGCTTGATTCATTTCTTATTTCTTGGGGCCACAAACTAGTTTGGGGATTTATTACTATCCTGTACTTATGCCATGTTTTACTGCTTTATTTAAGATTGTGCGTGGAGCACCTGTACTGTTTTGGATTGTGCCACGTTTTCGCGGTATCGACAAGCCCAGTCACACTTTCGGGTTCCTAGTCGTTTACAGCCATCAACACAAACCCTGGGTCCATTTCGGAGCCGGCCAACTTCGTTGCGGGTAGCTTAGTGGGGTGGCCCCCTGAAATAATTTATGAATCGTGTGATTGCTTTGTCGTGAAAGCCTCGTTGGGTTTTGATTTGGTTTTTCCGAGGTTGATCGTGTGTGTGTTGCTATTTGTGCACCCCTGCAGGGTAAATCTTTCTGAAAGCCGTGTCCGCGGTTATGGACGACTTGGAGCACAGTATCTCGATCATAGACAAGCATAACTAAAGTAGTGCTATAAATTTGACTTAATATGTGACTAGTAATCAGCTTCACTAGAATGGATTGGATAATAAAAGTGCCAACAACTGGTGGAACGGGTGTGTATCGTGTCATACTATACCTGCCTAGTAAGTATTGCAACTCCAATGGAATGTGATAAAAGTGCCAACAACTGTTGGGTTTTGGGATTCCTCGGGACAATTATATCTGACTAGTAAATGTTCTAACTACAACGGAATGTTAACTAAAACTGCCCACTACTTATGCTATCAGGATGACTCATGCTATCTATATCTGACTAGTAAGTGCTTCAACTATAATGGAATGAATAAAACTGCCAACTGTGTGAGTTTCTTGGTTTGACTTCCTCGTTTGGTCTCGAGGGGGAATACCAGGATGGGTATGTTTGGTGTTAGTATCAGGTTGGATCCGAATAGGTCTTTCTTATCCCTCTCTAATAGCCGCCAGTTTTACTGAGTCTCTATAGGTTGTTTAGTGCTGCTACACTGCCGCTTCAGTCCACCATAGCTATGTAGGCGAGAGCCGCCGAATTCTAGCCTCGCCGTGTACTGGCCTCAGTACTGACGCTCGTCTTTTTCCTTTGCACTTTGTCGGCACCCCTTTTGTTTTAGCAGGTTTGAGATCGACGTCGTTAGCAGGGTTACCCTTTCGGCTTGGCCTGGGCAGGGTTATGGACGCCATTGGTTATTCTTCAGGGCTCTTAGCCCCATTTGCATCTTGTCCGTACTCGGACGCTGTATCATTTTCAAGGTGATTTGGATCTTTGTAGTGTATATCTGTAATCTTGACTCTTGGAGTCGTGATGTATATATATATATGTTCTGTGGGTCCCTTTAAGGACTGTTGTGTAATGGTATTACTTCGTTTTCCACCCGCACTAAAGTGCCTGGTGGGCGTCCTTGAATCGTTTCTATGCGGGTTTGGCGGAAAGGGCTAAAACTTGCATAGGGCCAATTCGAGGGTGTTACACTGTCTTTGGAACTGGTGCTGCTCAAGAGCGTATACCACGCTATCTTTGGGCGTCCAGCCTACTAGCGGTTCATGGCTCGCCCCTGCTACATCTACAATATGATGAAACTTCTGGGTCCCAATGGCGTCATCGCAATCCAGGGCAACTCGAAGAAGGCACGAGAATACGAGGACGGAGCTGCCGCCATTGTTGAAGTCATGATACATGCCGAGGAGTACCAGGAGATCAAGAAAAACACCGATTTGTCCGAGATGCACGCTACGAAGAAGGAGGTGCTAAAGCCGACTCTAGAATTCAAGGCATCGGAAGAGACAAATACAACACCGCTGAAGGAGGATGACCCCTCCAAGGTGACACAGATAAGCGCAGTCTTAGATCGCGCATAGAAAAGTGCGCTCGTCGAATTCCTCAAAGCTAATAAAGATGTCTTCACATGAAAAACTTCTAACATGACCGGAGTACCTAGAGAACGCACCGAGAACTCTCTTGATGTATATCCTGACGCTAGACCCGTGAAATAGTCCTTACAATGTTTTGGCAATGAAAAGTGCAAAGCTATAGCTCAAGAATTACCCCGGTTAGAACTAGCTGGATTTATTGAAGAGGTCATCCACACTGAGTGGTCGGCTAATCCTGTAATTGTCCCTAAAAAGGACACCACTGATTTAAGGGTATGTGTTTATTATACTGCCTTGAATAAGACTTGTCCCAAAGATCCGTTCGCTCTGCTTAGAATTGATCAAGTTGTCAACTCAACCGCAGGCTCAAAACTCCTATGTTTTCTCGATGCATATTCCGGTTATCACCAAATACGCATGAACAAGACAGGCAAACTAAAGACTTCGTTCATCACCCCCTTGGAACCTTCTGCTACGTAACAATGCCATTCGGGCTTCAAAACGCTGGTGCTCCATATCAACGCACTATGCAGCGTTGCCTCCATGATCAATTCGGATGCAATGTACATGCATATGTGGATGACATATCGGTGATGTCCGAAAAGAAGGAAACATTAATTTCTGACTTGGAGGAGACATTCGATGAATCTATGAAAATACAATATAATGCTTACACAGAAAAAATGTTTCTTTGGAATACCAGCAGGAATTTTTTTAGGTTTCATCATGTCTAAAAGAGGCATAGAGGTGAACCATAAAAAGTTAAAGGCTATACTCAACATATCTAGGCCGACTCGCTTAAAGAATGTACAACGTCTCACTGGCTGCATCGCATCAGTCTATCAGTTCGTCAACCGGCTCAGCGAAAGAGCCGTACCATTATTCAAACTCTTGAAGAAAACTAACAAATTCATCTAGACTAAAGAAGCTGAGGCTACCCTTTAAGACCTGACAGAAGTACTCTCATCTGCCCCTATTCTTGCAGCCCCGGAACCATAGTAAACTATGATGCTTTACATTTCTATGACAAATAGGGTCGTTAGTGTCATCACAGTGGTGGAATGAAAGGAGGAAAAGTAGGAGCACTTGGTGTAGCGCTCGACTTATTATCTCGGCGAGGTTTTGATAGAATTGAAACAACGGTATCCACATTACCAAAAGTTTTATTATGGCGTATTGTTTGCTCAAAGAAAGTTATGACACTATTTTCAAGAGCATAAGATTACAGTGCTGAGCACAGCTCCCATGAGACACATAATCAACAAAAGTGATGCCACAAGACGCATTGCTAAGTCGGGAATCGAGCTAGCAACTTTTGACATTCAGTATAAACCATGAACAACAATCAAATCCTAGATCCTTGTCGACTTTCTTGATGATTGGACAGAGATGGTATAAAACACTAACACATGGAGTCAGAATATTGGACCATCCACTTTGACAGGTTGAAAGCGTCCGGGGGCTGGTGTGGTGCTCAAATCATCCCAAGGAGACAAACAGTTCTATGTATTACAGATTCACTTCACAACAACCAATAACACTGCCGAATATGAAGCATTGTTACATGGACTTTGAATTGCTAAAGACATCAGCATTCACAGAATCATGTGCTATGGAGACTCGGATTTAGTTGCCCAGCAAGTATCCGACCATTATAGAGCAAATAAACATATGGCAGCTTATCAAGCTGTCATGGAGGAACTATCTAAATCATTGGAGGGGTTTGAAGTTCAACACATGCCTCGAGCAGAAAATGAGGAAGAAGATGCCCTATCGAGAATAGGCTCTGCACGGGAAAAGGTCCCGGATGGTGCTTTTTTGAGCAGCTCAAAGTTCCCTCGATCACAGGAGTTGATGAGGAGTATCCAACCAAATCTGACTCACCACTTATAGTAGTTCTGGCTGTAATTCTCAGCTGGACAAAACCCTACCTTGATTTCTTAGTAGATGGAAAATTACTCGAAGACGAAGTTCTGAGCCGGCAGATCATCTGACGAGCGAAATCCTATATGATAAGCAGCGGTGAGCTCTATAAGAGGAGTGTATCTAAGGTTTTTCAGCACTGTGTTTCTCTGGAAGAAGGAGTGGAAATCCTAAGGGAAATCCACGAAGGCGAATGCATACATAACGCCGCAGCCAAATTTTTAGTGGCAAAAGTTTCTCAACATGATTTTTTCTGGCTTACAACTAAGGAGGATACCGAGAGGCTGGTCAAGACGTGCAAAGGCTACCAGAAATACGCCAAACAAGCACATGTTCTGGTTGTTCAGCTGCGAACAATTCCAATTAGATGGCCCTTTGTGGTCTAGGGGCTTGACATGGTAAGACCGTTTAAACGGGCTCCAAGTGGATTTACTCACCTACTGGTAATGGTGGATAAATTTACGAAATGGATCGAGGCTAAAACCGTAACAAGTTGCAATGGAGCCACATCCAAAAGATTCGTCGATGATATCATAATCTGATTTGGTTATCCACATGGTATCATGAAAGACAACGGGAGCAACTTTTCAATGGGAGATATTGCCGAGTTCTGCGAAGACCAAGGGATCCGGCTCGATATTGCATCAGTCACGCATCCACAAGCCAATAGTCAATTCGAAGGGCAAATGGTTTAATATTACAAGGCCTCCGACCTAGGCTCGAGGAACCACTTAATCATGCTGCGGGGGCTTGGGCCGACGAGTTGCCGTCTGTTATTTTGAGCTTATGAACTACTCCTAACATGTCAACTGGATACACACCTTTCATCTTGGTCTACGGTGCAGAGGAAATATTCCTGAGTGATCTCATCCATATTTCTCCCCGGGTTGCTGCATATGTCGAAGAAGATGCCAAAGTTTCTTAACAAGATGACCTCGATGTACTCGAGGAAGTTCGCATCGTTACTGAACAGAGTTCTACTACCTATCATCAGAAGTTATGAAAGTATCATAGTCAGAGAGTAAAAAATCATTCCTTCAGAAAGGCGATATAGTTCTCCGACTAGTGCAACAAAGAAAGCACAATCTTTCCCCGATATGGGAGGGACCCTTTATGGTTAGCAGAGTACTACAAAATGGTACATATTATTTAACCGACATGAGACCAGACAAAGCAAGACCTGCTACTTGGAAGAGAAAGAGAGCTGGAGGTAGTACAGTCTCGGATGAATTAGACCATCCATGGAATATTGCTCAACTATGTCCCTTTCATTCTTAAATTTTCTTTGTTAGTAATCATATCAATGTACATATTCAAAGTGAAATAAAGTACTGTTTTGCTCAATGTTTTTCTGACATGTTTTAAGTACCATCTTATTTCTGAATAATCATGTCATAGTCGAAAATCCTAGAATACTTGAAAGTACTTTATGCTTATGTTTATTCTGGTTAGATTTACGATTCCATAAAAATGCTGACTTTGCATGTAAGTCTCATTTTCTGTTTATACTTTGGTTTTTATCTGATTGCTTAGATGCTGGTATTTTTCGAGTAGTGATTTGTTGGTACTAGAAGTCGGCTCTATTCCGAGTTTAAACTGGTTTAGAAGTTCTACACTTTGCTCTGTAGTATTTCCGTGCTAAAGATTTGTCGGCTCATGAAAGGGATGAGGCAGAAAGCCAGATACGATAAGTATGATCGAAAAAGTTCTGAAATAATTTTCGAGCACAACAAAAATAACCAAGTGCTAGAGTAAAAGCATAAGTTCTTACCAAGCATCACAAGCAGATAAATAGTTCATATTACACCACTTGTTATAAAATAATGCATAGTTTTTCGATTCTATGATGCAGGTAGAGGAGATTGAGAATTTGCCGACCCGTTCGTGCCACCATCCAGGTCACCCTGATTTTTCTCCAAGACAGGGACGTCAGACTTGGTATTCTCATCGTCATCGGAGGCTTCAGTTTCTTCGGCTGGGGGGGGATTGGTGGCACAATGATGGACTAGAAGAATGGCTTCTCATAGCTCATCATCTCGGCCACGCGGCATGCGTATCCGGCCCAAGACTCCCATATGGCTCCGATATCTTGGTTGTTGCCGTCTTTGTCAACAATCGAAATAGTAAGGGTATTCTGGGCTTCCTTTGCCCGGTCCTGCATTTCAAAGGCAGATAATTTGTGCAAGTTGGAGAGATCAATGGCTTCGCTAACCTCTTGAAGAGTTTGGCGGAAGTCATGGATTAAATCTCCGACCACAACAAGTCAGTCATTCCGGGACTCAGACAAGGATGAATCATGAATGTTGAGGGGTCCTGTGAAATTATAAGATTAGTTAAACTGACAAAATAAAACTAGAAAACATTTAAGTAGGAAGATATGTGGCACTGGCAGCAAACTTACCAAAGATGGCTTCATCTATTTTGGTCCTTTCTTCCCTCAAACTCCAAAGTTCTTCCCAAAGTGCTTGAGTAGTATCAACCTTCCTATCCATTTCGGCCTTCAAATCCAAAATTTCTTTGTCTTGGCGGGCAATGGTTCGGTCACGTTCTTCAGTGGCCATGTTGCTGGATTCAAGAATATTGCTGACACTATGTTCATGGTCAACCTTAAGTTTTCCGAGCTCATCTCATAATTCGGCATTCTCCGCCTCCAAGACTTTGAAATTTTAAGCATCCTCCACGAGTTTGCATGACCGAGTTAACAAACCTAGAATGGCAAAGGAAACGTTTAAGTCAAATACAGATTCGGCGTAGCAATCAAATGTAAACATGAGGGCCGAAAAAGCTTAGCTTCCGCCTCGTCCTTCTCCACTTTTAGTTGAGCATTTTGAAGCCGGAGAGCTTTGACCTCTCTCCTCTTGTTGCATATGTTCTTCAACAATTCCTGGTTATAACTATTAACTTTCTTTAAGTCGGAATAGTAAATAGAGTCAGAAGTCTACTAAGACTTGGGTTGTTATTTTAACTAAGTTAAATTTCTATCACGAGCCTTAGGGGCTACACTACTTCGTTCTTTAGCATCATATAAAAGCATAAACTCGGATTCTATTCACATCCAAGCCATGATTGGGGGCTAGAGGATCTAATAGAAAGAAAAGGAAAGAGTCAGAAATGACTTACAATATGCTCACGATGAACCTTGTTAAGGCTGGTGTTGACCTTAGCAGAAACTTTCTCGATCAAGGTTAAGGGTTGCTAGTGGAGGTGGAACTTCACCAACCCTTAGTCTCACATCTCGAGCATGAATCTTCCCCAACAAATATTTTGACATCTTTGGCTTCTTGAGCCTCTTCCTTGGTAGAAATGTTCTGAGATTCCAAACAAGCAAAAGCAAGTTTCCGAATGTCCTCTGCACTTTTCCTAGTAAGGCCAAGATTGGCAGCACTAGGAATATTTAGAAGATTCTCAACAGAAGGATCAGCTGAGGGATCATTACCCTTAGAAGGTTCACCCTTATCCATTCCCGAGTCATCAATGGTGACGTAGGTTTGTGAATTGGTGTTCACTGGTTCTTCAAAATGAGCCGCAACATCTGCAGCGTGTAGAGATAGAATATCCTCCGGCACTGATGATGTTTTGGGGTTGGCAGTTGGAGGGGCGGCAGCAGGAGAAACCAAGTTCAACTTCTGTTGGCGCAGATTTTTTCCAGATTTCCCTTTTCCTTTTCCAAATGGTTTAGCTCTGAGCCATAAGAAGATAAAAATGTTATGACATAGGAAGGTAACAGTACAAGTAATGATAAAGTAGAACTTACTTTTTGATGATTGGAAGCATTTGTGGTCCAGCCGGAACAACCGGAGTCCTACACTTCCGAGTAAGCATTTCCGGCAACTCTTCTAGTTCCTCTTCTTCTTAAAGAGGAATCGGATCTTTAGGTGGATAACCCTCGAGGGGATAAAGCTCCGACTCGGGGAGGTTAGCAAGCTAAAAATCGAAAATATCTCAGCATTGCAATGTGATAACATAAAAGGATGGATAGAATACAGTAGGTAAAAGATGAACAACTTACCGGGGTTATAGCATTCTCCGTTGTATACATGAATTCATGGAGAAGTCTAGAACTTTCCGGTTAACCCACTCCTTGATCAACCACTGAATCCAAGTTTTATAGTCCTTGGTGGGTATCGGAGTAGGGCTAACCTTCAAGCTGTCCCTATTGTTGAGGGTGACTGAATGCATCAGCCGGTCCTCGTGGTACTGAAGAGGTTGAATCTGACGTGATAGCCAGCAATGGACTAAGTCGGACCCCTTCAGGCCCTTGTTCTTCATCAAGAACTCAATCTGCCTCTTGGCACGAATCAAGTCTTCAGACAGAGCCGACACTTCTGCATCCCAAGATTCTTGGTGGGTTGCAGCACCGTCGACGAAAATTGGCAAGCATTCCAGCTTGCTAGGAGCCATCATATCCCTATGGTAAAAGAAAGTGGGTGGCCATTTCTTCATTGAATCACTAGCTATGACCTTCGGTTAGACTCGGTCTCTCCTAAGTATTATGTCAAGAATTTAGGTATTGTAGGGAACAATGACAGTTATAGAATTTTCCCGAGTACTAAAGTAGTATCAAAAAAAGAGCAGACTCGGTTTAATTCCGAGAAAACCCTCACAGAGAGAAACATGGGCACTAATCTCTAATATGGAGTTAGGGGATATTATGAAGCTCGACGCCGTAGTAGGATATTACCTCGGAAAAGAATTCTGGCGACGAAAGGCTGAGGCCGCAATCTAACTGGGTTGCAAAGTGAACCTGTTCGCTGTCGCACGGTGAGGGGTGGGCCTCATTGAAGTCTCTCTGCCATGTGCCAGTGCGGAGCAGTTCTTCTTCCTTAGTAATCTTGAACTTCACGTCGTTGATGAGGCTTGAGATCCAAATCCCACGGTACTTCTTGTCCTATGCCACCGTGCGCACAAAACTCAATGCACCTGCCATCTTGTAGGAGGCTGACCAAGAATGGGCGGCGCTAGTGGATTTGGTGGAGGAGCAGAAGGGAGACGAGGAGCGCATGATTTCTTCAAGGAGGAGGAAGAATAGGAGCAACGGTGGAGAAAATGAGGATTTTTACCCCTTATAAAGCCCATCTGCGCTAAGATTAGTGTTTAAATCACAGAATTAACGCCACGCATCATGGAACGAGAGGGGAAACTTTCTTCATGAAGGCTCTGCCGCCTCGATCTCTATCTTTGCATTGAAATGACGCATCGGTTGCAGGTGATGCGGGACCTAACAGTGGTCACACTAACATAATATTTGTGAGTAACATGACAAGGCCTGAAATGTTGTCAGGTTACGTCACAGACCAAATTCTGGCTTAGTTTGAAATCTAGCATGGAAGAAATGATGAGATATCAAGAAGTTCAACTCACTTGTGACTCGGATCCTACACTTTTTTTGAAGTTTCAGGAACCCTTCAAGATTCTACAGCCGAAGAAGAATCAAGCTAGACGATGAAATTCAACTTTGGATCTTGGAGGCTTTCGGGGGATACTGTTGGAGATATACTTTTCAAGTATACCCACTGACGAGGGTTTAACTCGTTAATGCCCATTGTTATGGACTTGGGTTTTGGAGAAGGAGGGAGTGCTGGAGGCATCAATTAGCTAGCAAACAAGCAGACAAGGACGCAAGGTTTACCCAGGTTTAGGCCTCGTAGAGGTCCCTACTGCTGCTTGTCTGCTCTTGGAATTATCGAGGGAATCGAAAGTTATAGGGGCGCGCAGATGCAATCTGGCGAGGTTGTGGAAACTAGGGTTGTGATTGTCCTCCTTGCTGCCCCCTCGTAGCCTTTATATAGATAGGCTAGGTCTCAGGTAGCAGTTCAAGTCAATTACAGATTAGGGTCCGTCCCTTTAAACTTTCTATCTTAAGCTTCGTCTTGTGCTGCAAGCAATCGAAGGTTCCGTGAGTCACCCGAATCCTGTATTGGGCCTTGGCAATGCCATGGGCTTATGCCGTATCTAGACCATATATGCCAAACTCGAGTACCCGTAGGGTATGCCCATGTTAGTAGCCCCCTAGTGTCCAGTGGAATCGCAGATTCGAGTGGAGACTTTATGAAGTCTTTCGAGTGCATAGATAAGGATATTTTCGAATGCTCTATTTGTGTCATAGAGATTGTTGATATACGTGCCTGATTTATCCGATGTATCAGTATCAGTTAACTGCCTTAGGGCAAAACAACGCAATCTACTGAAACTCGAGTCACCGGACTCGAATTCGGAAAAGTGCTAGTGTAATTCGACTAAGGCCGCGAAGGTCTTATAGGAGTCGAATTCTAGTGTTGAAATGTGAGCACTCGACGCATCCGTTAAGGCATGTTCATCGCACCTGTAGGTACGAATATATTTCGGGTAGTGTGTAGCAGATGCGTTGCTAGGCCTTATTCAATTCTTATATTCATGTTGTAAGTGCGACATCTGAATTTTTGCCATCGCAGAGATGATTCGGGTGACCCAGGAGATGCAATCTCTTTGTAGGGAAAAATGTGAGGAGGAGTCGCCATAGCATTCGAGTGTGGATGTTATCGACACATAGTGCAATGCATAAGAAAAAAATAATCATAGGGTGTGGGGCCAGTGCTCCCTATGAGAGTAACCCCCGAGTGCCTATTCGAGTCATAGACTCGAGTGGGGACTATAAGTATTTTGCGCCTGCTGTCATCTTTTGTTGCTTGTTTCAGTCGAATGTGCTTTTAGCGCTCCCTATGGGAGTAACCCATAGTCCACAATCGAATCGTTGATTCAAGTGAAGGGTTTTGATGACGCTTGGATATCTGTAGAAAAATTCTTCGGGTGCGCGGCCGGCGCTCCTGTTAGGAGTAGCCCCCGAGTTCTTGGTTGAGTCGAAGACTCGAGTAAGGACTAATGTAGTCAAAATGTTCTCCTGCTGGAGCTTGATGACGTCAGTGTTGACGATGAGGTGACCTCAGTTTCCCGTGTGAGTGGCTTTGACGGGATGTGACGAGTAGTGGGTCCCGCTTTCTGACCTTGATTTGACTAGGCATGCGTAATCTTCTTTCTTAACTACGTCTCCTCGATTTCCGCGTGTAATGGGAGTAGTAGGGGACGGTTCGTGATTCACCTTCGCCATGTGTCGATGTCGATGTGCGCCACGCGTCCAATAGTTTTTCTGCTGGCCGTCGGATGATATCCGCTAGGAGGTTAAGTAGGAGCGCAGATGCGGTAATTTTCCATATCTTTCTTCGTGCTTGTGCTTCATCCGCCATTATTGTTATTGTTGCTTCCTTGCGCACATCCTCTCTGTGGCACTGGACCAGCTTCGTGTATTCCCCAATTATTTCCTGCGCTCTCATCGCCATCGTAAGATGGGCAAGAAGAAGGGAGGCGTCGCCGCTGGATCTTCGGCCACCATTATCGCCGCCAAGAAGAAAGGAGGCACCTCCATCGTGGGCACCAGCGCTGCCGGTGCTGGGAAGAAGAAGGGCGTGAGGACTCGCGTCACCAATGGGTCCTGACGCCCATCCACCATCAAGTCTTGGAAGTTGTTCAATCTGCGCCAAGATGGAGCACTTCCTCCCGCAGAAGATGACTCTCGCGTGCCTGGCGAGGAGGTAATTCCTAGTCCTCCTGCTGGTTTCCGGGTGATGTTCCTTGCATTCGTCATCTGCGGTCTCTTTCTTCCTCTACATCCTTTTGTTAGGGGTCTTCTCTATTTCTATGGGCTCTAGCTGCACCAGCTGTCCCCAAATTAGATTCTCCACATCACTTGTTTCATCACCCTTTGCGAGTGCTGGCTCAGAATCGAGCCACACTTTGGTCTTTTCAAGAAGATTTTTAAGCTCAAATGTCAGTCGGCGTCTGGTTCGGTAGTCTACGACGTAGGAGGCTGTGGGATCCACGTCGACTCTTCCACCACTTACTTTGATATCAAACTCACCGTGTCTGTCCAAGGGTGGAGAGATAAGTGGTTCTATATCCGTGACCAGAAGGCCGACGGAGAGCACTACGGACTCACGCCCTTCGATTCCGTGGCAGCCTGCAAGAGGAGGCGTTCCTAGAAGAACATTGTGATGCCCGGCGAGTCCTAGGAGACGGAGTTGTATCAGTGTGTCTGCGACCTTGAAATACGTATAGGAAAAGAGGAAGGTGGTGCTTCACTCATTCGCACATGGTTGCACCGCCGCATTCAGCCTCTGCAGGCCAGAGCCCATCCGATGTACCGCTGGATTGGTGCTGGCGATGTCACTCGTATATCTGCGGAGGCCATTTCTGCGAGTGAGGTAGATAGGAGGTTGCGGTTGGTGACCAAGTACACTGCCAGGGAGGATCTCCCAAGCGAATCAGTCGTGCCTCCTTTCGATGCCAACAACCCTCCACCTGAGGTAGAGTTTTCTTATGAAGTAGTCTAGATTTTCGATTGTTTGCCAAATGCTTGATATATACTGATGTTTCTTCTTATTGTAGGACTGGAAAGTAGATGCTAGCTTGCCTCCTTAGCCTGAAGGGGTTATCCCGCATGAGGCGGAGGAAGAGGACGATTCGGGCTCCACCGTCCACGTGGAATAAGAAGAGGAAGCCCCCAAGTACGGTGACCATAAGACTCGCAAACGCTCCCATAGCAAGGATTCGGATGCTTCCT
Source organism: Avena eriantha (assembly GCA_910589775.1). NCBI lineage: Eukaryota > Viridiplantae > Streptophyta > Magnoliopsida > Poales > Poaceae > Avena > Avena eriantha. The sequence goes on along the minus strand of OU342746.1, from coordinate 152,364,619 downwards.
CGCCGTCGATGCCGAAGGGTTCCCCTGCTACTGAGGAGGAGCCGATTCCCGCTGTGATTGTATGCAACATGGCTCCTCCCCCTCGGAAGAAGCTGCGGTTGCCGAAAGAGTCCTCAGATGACTCTTTTGACCTCGATAAATTTAACTGGTGAGTTTTTATATCCGTGAGTTCGTCTTGTTTTCTTCGAAGTTTCTTTTCTGAAGTAGCACCGGGCATGTTTTGTAGTCAAACAGCATCGTCGTCTTCTGACGACGTTCAATTTGTGAAAGAATCCGTAGTCGCGGACTCCAAGAATAGGGAGGTGGCCATTCAGTTGCCTTCTCCTCCGGTGGCGGCCCACTCCGATGCCAATTCGTCAAGTTCTCCCCACACTGGGGGCACCAGATGGTTGCGTGGACGCCCACTCGGCAGGAATCTTTAGAGTCCCTGGAGGAGCATGTAAGTGTTTTTTTTTCTGCTGGCAATCGAATCTTGAGTTTTGCATCTTTTGCCCTTGCTGAAATTTCTTTTCTTCTTTTTGATGTAGCCTATCATGAAGGATTCCACTCGCCTCACGGAGTAGATCCTTTCCTTGGGTCAACCGCACGCCTTGCTAGATAACCACCATCACGCAGTCGAAGGTTTGTTCTAAACTTTGTCTCTTTACTCTCCTTTGTATTGAAATTTGTAGAGTCATGTAATTTTCCATGCTCTGCCCTTTGTAGGTGAGCATAATGAAATTCTCTGCCGCATTACTTCCCTCAAGAAGGGGCTTCATGCGCTGTATAAGAAGCACGACGAGGCAATAGCAGCCCTGGAGGAGTCACAGAAGCGTGAGGAAGACCTACGCGCCTCTGCCGCTGAGAGGGAGAAGTTGTTCGCGAAACTGCTTTTCTCGACTACAAAGGCACTCTCAGGTACTTGCACTGCTTCACTTGTATTTTCCCTATCTTGGTTTTTTTGCTCTTATGATGACACCTTGTGTTCTTCAAAGGCCGCTGGTCTAAGCTTCGACGCCCATGTCTTGCATCGTGAGGATGCTCGCACTAGCGCCGTAGCCGTAGTCGAGGACCGCGGTGTCTCCCTCCAAGAGACGCTGGGGAAAGACAAAGGTGTGCTAAGCCGCCTCCGGGAGGACCTGGCCCCCAAGGCTAGCCTAATCGACAATCTCGATGACCTAGTGGAATCCTTCGCCGAAGGTATTCCCATGGATTTCAAGAACCCCCAACGGTCTGTCAGTGCCACCATGGCACTCGCGATGGCGCAAGCCCATGGTGTGGAGTTGGACCCCAGCGTGATCTCCAAGGCGATGCCTATCGACGCGGATGGCCAACAGGTAGTGTTTGCTCCCTTTGCTACTAGTTGTGGTAAATATGGGCCTCAACTCATCGATACAGTCGTGAGATATTCTGCAGAGCTACAACGAGTGAAGGCGGCGAAGACTACGGCGTCTGGGGCTACCACCGGAAAGTCTGTGGCGTTGGAGGCTGCCATGGATTCGATGAGGCCCCCGAAGTCCAGGTCAAAGAAGAAGATTGCTCCTTAGTTGCCATCTATAATAGTTGTAGCTTCCTTTTGACTAGGCTATACTTTTGTGGGAGTGTCCCTGTGAATACTTTGCTACGTTTGAATGCATTCACACTTTTATCAATGTATTCGTGTTCCCTTATTTGCTTCTTGCTTGATTGTAATAGGGTCCTTCGAGTGATCCTCGTGACTCTCCTCCCACCGATGAAAACACAGCGCAACCGTGTTCGAAGGTGGAGGAGATGTCACTTCTCTCGCGACTACGTGACCGTATTAAGCAGTTGGAGTGGGAGTTGCCCATTGGCCACGGTAATGCAGATGTGTGGAAGTCGAAGGCGAAGAAGGCCACTGCCCGCGAGAAGTATCTTCTAGATGAAGTTGCTCAGTTGAACGAGCACTTTAAATGTTAGCTCTCTATCTTCTTGTCCTTTCCTTAACCATTCGCGGCGATGCCTTGGCTTATGTTGTTGGTCTTTATTTTGTAGTTGTTAGCGCTCGGCATCCGTAGGATTAGAAGGACCAGGTAGCCATTTGGATGAATAACCTAACCCAGGAGAAGCTACAAGCTAGTGGGTACTTCTGGGTGGATCATGACCGTGTAGTCACGTTGGCGACTTTGCAGGATCGCGCTTCGCAGGTGCTTCAATGCTTGAAGAAGGCGCAATCTTGCCTGAAGTATATTTACCAGATGATGTTTCTGCTGGACATTGTACCTTCAAGCCTGTTGGCTCTTCTGGCGAAAATTTCAAGATATAAGCGCGGTCTGCGAGTGCATACGGCAGCAGCTGGTCGCAGTTGTGAAGGCTGCCCTATCGCTGGTGCGACTGCATTTGCCAGATGTGGACATAGCATCTGTTGCTGCTAGACCACCGCCGCCGCCAGAAGGGATGACTTGGAACATGGTACCGTACTATCAGGCGGTTGACTGTCCAGCAGAGAATATCGTCGACTTATTTGAAGAGTAGACAAATGTTCCTCTTTTGCAGTTGTAGCGTAATTTGTATCCTGCACATAGATGTATAAAGTGTTGTAAAATTCATATGATTTTGGTGGGTGTATTTGATACCCACTAATACATGAAAAGCTTGCTAGCTTGTATGATTTTCGAGTGTATTGTACTCTGCAGTTCCCTTTTGTTCGCCTGACGTGTATTTATCTCAACACCTTGCCAACCTGTCAGGTGCGTTGCAGCTGGGTTGGTGTTTATCAAGGGTTCGATTGGTAGTGTGTCAGCAACTCAGGATACTGCGATTTGTTCATAGAACAAAGGTGTAAAGGGTGGCGCGGCCCCTGAGTGAGTAATTGCAAAAATAGAAAAGACACAGAGTTTTGGGGGACTTAGCTTTATTTATTCGCATGATAGTACGAGGTACAATGTGTGGCTAAGTAGCCTGGCTGAATAGCCTTACTTGTAAAGTAAAAAACTATTAGGGGTACCAATGGCGTAGCTGCGCGACATTCCAGGGGTTGGAGTATGCGACTCCGCTCTTGAAATCTTTAAGGCGATAGGCGCCACCTGGGATTACTTCGGTAATCACATAAGGTCCTTCCCAAGGGGACTTGAACTTGAGATGTCCTTGCTGCTTCAGTCGCAGGACTAGGTCTCCTTCGACGAAGGATCTGAGACATAGCCTTCTGCTATTGTAGTTATGGAGGCTCTGCTGGTAGATCGTGGACCTCTCCGCTGCAATCCTGCGTGCCTCGTCAAGAAGGTCGACAGAGTCTTCAAGTGCGAGAGTTGACTCCTTCTCGCTGTATGCAACCACCCGCGGGGCTTTGTAGCGTACTTCTGCGGGTAGCACCACTTCAGCACCGTGCACTATGAAGAACGGAGTGTAGCCCGTGGCGCTATTTGGAGTTGTGCGTAAGCTCCAAAGTACGGATTGCGGCTCGTCTGGCCAGCATCTGGCGGCTTGTTCGAGTGGCCGAAGGAGTCGTTTCTTGATTCTGCCACAGACGAGGCCGTTGGCCTTTTCGACTTGACCGTTGGTCTGAGGGTGAGCCACCGATGCGTAGCTGATGTTTATTCCCAGGTTTTCGCAGAATTCCTGGAACTCCTTGGAGGTGAACTTTGTCCCGTTGTCCGTGATGATGCTATGTGGCACCCCAAAACGGTAGACGATGGACTCGAAAAACTTGACGGCGCTGGCTCCTGACTGATTCATCACCGGCATGGCCTCGATCCACTTGGTGAATTTCTAGACCGCGACTAGGAGGTAGACGTAGCCTCCTCGCGAGGACCTTGGGAGCTTTCCGACCATGTAGATTCCCCATTGTGCAAAGGGCCAAGCCAATGGTATTGGCCTGAGTTCTGTGCCAGGTGCGTGCAGTTTGTCCGCGAATCGCTGGCAAGCGTTACAGCGCTAGATGATGTCCTTGGCGTCGCGCATGGCCATCGGCCAATAGAATCCAGCTCGCAGAGCTTTGGCAACGAGAGTGCGACTGCCAGCATGGTGTCCGCAAGTGCCTTCATGTATGTCAAGGAGGATGGCTCTTTCGTCCCCATTGGAGACGCACCGTTGAAGGACCCCTGTGATGCTGCGCTTGTATAGTTCACCATTGATGAGGGTGAATGCCTTGGATCATCGCGCTATGTGTCGCGCATCATTCGGGTCATCTGGCAGCCTTTTGCTGAGCATGTATGTGATATATGCCTGTGTCCAAGATGGCTCAATCATCATGACTTCCATTGGGCCTTCGAGTCCTGTGCCAGGCTCCATGTCATTGAGTGCCATTGGCTCGTTGGGTGGCGTAGCCCCCGAGTTTGTTGACGTGCTTGATTTCTTCTCTGGAGCCTTGGCTTGATGGAGCGTTCGCAGATGCGCTCGAGCAATACCCCAGGTGGTATTGGGGCGCAGGTGGAGCCGATGTTGGCGAGTATATCTGCCTCTTCATTGCTTTCACGACCAACGTGTCGCAGCTCGCAGCCATCAAAGTCTCTCTCGAGTGTGTCGTAGAGGTCGCGATAGGCGATCATGTTGTCGCTCAGGGCATCACACTCGTGCATTGTTTGGTTGACCACCAGTTTGGAGTCACCGTAGATGACGAGTCTCTTCGCGCCGCAGGCTTTCTCCATCCGCATTCCATGGATCAAGGCTTCATACTCAGCTTCGTTATTGGAGGCTATGAACTGCATTCGCATAACATACTTCATCTTTTCTCCTTGGGGTGATGTCAGTATGACACCTGCGCCAGCTCCGTATTTTCGCTTGGACCCGTCGAAGTGCATTGTCCAGAGGTAGGACATATCTGGCTTGTCGGGGAGTTGGTTCTCCATCAAGTGTACGAGGAAATCCGGGAGAACTTACAATTTTATCGTGTCGCGCTTCTCGTATGTGATGTCTCATGGAGTCAGTTTGATTCCCCAAAGCGTGACTCATCCGGTGGCGTCGGGATTATTGAGTATGTGCTCGAGCGGGGCGTCGTTTACCACCATGATTGGGTGCTCCTGAAAGTAGTGACGCAGTCACCTGGCTGTCAGGAAGGCACCATACGCTAGCTTCTGGTAGTGCGGGTGCCACTGCTTTGTTGGCATGAGCACCTTGTTGAGGTAGTATACTGGGCGTTGAACCTCGTGGACTTTATTTTCTTTGGCTTGCTCCACCACGAGCACAATGCTGACCACCTGGTTGGTGGCGGAGATGTATAGCAGTAGCGGTTCCTTTTCGCGAGGTGTCACCAGTACCGGCGAGGTGGCCAGTAGATGCTTGAGGTCTTCGAATGCTTCTTGTGCTTTGTCTGTCCACTCGAACTTGTCTGCCCTACGGAGAAGTTGGTAGAAGGGCGTTGCCTTTTCACCCATTCGACTGATGAATCAAATGAGTGGTGCAATTCACCCAGCCAGTTGCTGGATGCCTTTTACGTTCTTCGGCTTCTCCATGGCCAGTATGGCCTTTATTTTCTTTGGGTTTGCTTTGATCCCTCTCGTAGAGATGATACCCGAGGAGTTGCCCAGATGGTATGCCGAAAGCGCACTTGTCCGGACTGAGCTTGATCCGGTAGCGGTCGAGGTTAGCGAAGGTCCCACAGAGATCGTCGAGTAACGCGGCTTCCTCTTTGGTTTTGATGACGATGTCGTCGACATAGACTTGGATATTGCGACCAAGTTAGTTCTTAACGCAAGCCTGCATGCACCGCTGATAGGTGGCTCCCACGTTTTTTAGCCCGAAGGGCATCGTGTTGTAGCAGAACACACCGAAGGGTGTCGTGAATGTCGTCTTATCTTGGTCTTCCTCCTTCATTCGAATCTGATTGTAGCCTGAGTAGGCGTCGAGGAAGCAGAGGCGCTCACATCCCGCAGTGGAGTCGATTATTTGATCGATCTGTGGCAACGGGAAGTGATCCTTTGGGCAGTGCTTGTTCAAGGAGGTGAAGTCCACGCACATCCGCAGGATATCTGTGTCCTTATTAAGCACAAGTACTGTATTGGCAAGCCAGGTGCTTTCCTTGATCTTGCATCTGAAATTTGCGTCGAGAAGTCTGTTGATCTCCATACTAACTGCTTTTGCTCTTGGTTCAGACAATCGCCGTATTGTCTGCTTGACTGGCCTTGCGTCTGGATTCACGTTGAGTGAGTGCTCGGTGAATTCCCTGGGAACTCCTGGCATGTCCGCTGGACACCAGGCGAAGATTTCCCAGTACTCACGGAGGAATTCGATGAGCGTGAGTTCCTATGCGGAACTCAAGTTGTTGGCAATGAGGGCCGTCTTGGGTCCATTGGGTGGACCTGGACTTTCTTGGTGTGCACCGATGAGTCGAAGGAGAGGTCGGGTGAGCTTGGCTTTCTCATAGGAGGCAGACTGTTCTCTGTCGACTCCTTCAATCTTGCGAGTTCCTCTTGCATGCCGAAGGACTGGGAGATTCTGTTGAATTCCATGTTGCAGCTGTCAGATCTTTTGAAGCTTCCATTGATTGTGATGATGTCGTTTGGACCTAGCATTTTCATCTGCAGGTAGGCGTAATGTGGCACTACCATGAACCTTGCGAACGCGACACGTCCGAGGATGTAGTGGTACTGTGAGGGCCAGTCGACGACTTCAAAGTCGATGCGCTCTCGCCGAAAATTTTGCAGCGTGCCGAAGATGACGTCGAGGTTGATTTTGCCTAGGGAGTATACGCCCTTCCCTAGGACGATGCCATGGAACATCGTGTCTGGCACTTCTAGACATGTCAGCGGGATCCGCATTGCTTGCAAGGTACTCGCGAACATGAGGTTAATGCTGCTTCCGCCGTCCATAAAGACGCGGCTCATCTCGAACCCGCCGATCTGTGCCTCGAGTACCAACGGATAGTGGCCTAGGCGAGGTACTTGGCACGGGTGGTCGCTTTTGTCGAAGGTGATACATGACTCGCTGCCACTGAGGTACTTAGTGGTGGATGGCGGAGAATTCGTCGCCAGATTGACTTGGCGAGTGATTGCCTTCTGCGTTCTATTTGAGGGGCGACCCTTTTGGATCATCCCCATGTTCCCCAGTGGTCAAGGGTATGCCTCACCTCCATGGTTGTGAGCTGGTGGAGCCGCAGGTGGTGGTGGTCCAGGCGGTGGTGGAGGAGCTCCATGTTCTACAATGCCTGGGGCGGCTCCATAACATTGGTTAATCGCGTCGTGATTCATCTGGGCCAGGCCTTCGTGGAGCTTGAGGAACTCGTGGCAATCCTTTAGGAGGTGGCTGGACTTTTTCTTGCCGTCGTGCTTGTCGATGTACAAGTGCATGTTGCATGGTCCCGACAGTTTGTCCTAGATGGATGTTGCGGGTGCCTCTTCGCGAATGCGGTGTTGCCACACCTGCGTGGTTTTCCCGCTGTCGCGATATCCACCACTGCGATATCCATTGTTGCAGTTGTCGTCGCGTTTGTCAGTGTAGCCGGCTGCGACCATGTCGACCTCATCGCGGTCCTTGTATCCGCGCATTCGACGTTTCCCTGGGCGGTCACGTCTCTGCCCGAGGTCGTCGTCGTCGTTGGAGTAGGCACGGTTTTTCATCGAGTCCTCTCCATCAGCCCACCAATTCACGATTTCCATCAGGTGGTTGATTGTTTTGGGCTTTGAGTGGCCCAATTCCTCCCTGAGCTCTCTATGGCATACGTCGCCATTGAACGCATCGATTGCGCGATCCTCGGAGATGTCTTATGCGGAGTTCTTGATGATAGACCATCTCTGGATATACAAGCACAGCGACTCACCAAATCTCTGATGGCAGCTTCTTAGCTCTTCGATTGATGCGGGCCTTTTGTAAATGCCGTTGAAGTTATGCACGAAGCTATAGACTAGCTCTTCCCAGCTGTGAATTGATCCGCGCGCGAGATTGTTGAGCCATGTGCTTCGGCTCCCGCCATGCAGCCTGACGGAGCAGATGTGATCTTCCAGCCAGATCTTCGGGTCCTATAGGCCATCAAATTTCAGGTTCTCCGATGGGAGTTTTAACCCTTTAGGCATTCGCTTCTACCTGATGGCTCTGCTGAAGCATCTGGCACCGCAGAGTTCCACCTCGTCGTCTTCCCAGTTAGTCGAACAAGCACGCCTTGCGTGCATTTTGTCGACCTTGCGCTGTGTGATGTCATCACGCGCGTCGTAATCCTGATTGTGCCTCCGTGAGCGACGACGTCGAGATAGGTCGTAGCTATCATTGTTGGACGAGGGCGAGGAGTAGCATTTGGCTAGAGCCTTGCTTTTCTTCGGCTCTGTTGTTGGCTCTTTGACGAGGGCAGCTCCGATTAGCCCTAGGCCCGCAATCGTAGATCGGTGCATGGCAGCTCGCGGATCTCCAGCCGGTGGCTGGTTGTTGAGGAGGTACATGGTGGCCGCTATCACCGCTGCTTGCGGCGTCTTCGGGAGCATATTGCCCCGCGTATCTACCATCATGGAGCCGAAGTCGAGGACTCTCGCAGCCTCTTCACGTTCCTTGTCAGTGAGGTAGGCCAGTCGAGATCGTCGTTTGGCAGCCACGTAGTCATTCCCTTTGGAGGAGGATCCTCCATGGGAGGAGAGTTTAGCCTGCCAAAGGCTCGACTCGTCCACTGCCTTTCTACGCGCTTCGGGTTGCGCGATTACCTTCTGCTGGCGCTTGAATTCTTCTTTCAGCAGCCAATGGTAGCCCATTAGCATATCCTGCGACGAGTTAGGAGGTAGAGGATTGCCCCTCAGAGCTTCCCGATAGTGGGCCCACTCGTTGTCATTGAGCTTGATCAGCACGCGCTCTTCGGTGCGCTCATTCGCCGTGAGGTGCGGTTCTCCTCCCGTCCCGTTGTTGGTGGGCGCACCGTTAGTGGGGCCACCGTTTGCGACTGATATACCGTCGTTGGTCGGTCCAGTGCCCGTATCGGCGTTTTCGCGATTGACGCCGGTGTCGCCTATGTTGATGACGGTGCACATGAAGTGATTGGGGAAGTTGTTGCTCCCGCAACTTTCAGATCCGAAGCCGTAGGCTCCATCTTCTGTGGCTAGGCCACCCAGATCGGATCCGCGACTGCTATCGCTGTCTGTGCTCCTAGCTGTTGCCGAGGCGTTGAGTTTGCTGAGGGTGCCGATTGGTGGCAGGAACCACGATGCTGGAGCAATCATGGGTGTTGTCGGCTGGTCAGTAAGGCGAAGTGTGCCTAGTTGACCGACCTGGAAGCGGAAGTTCCCGATCGCTAGGACGATTCCATCGCCCACGGACTCGAAAGTCGGGCGAGTGGCCGGCGTGTGGATGGTGAAGTCGAAAGTGCCGAAGAGCTGGCGAATTTCTGCTATTGCAGAGTTGTAGATCACGATTGACGGGGTTGAAGAAGCCGCGACATCAGCACTCTGAGTTGCCACAGATGGCACCAACTGACGAGGGTTTAACTCGTCAATGCCCATTGTTATGGACTTGGGTTTTAGAGAAGGAGGGAGCGCTGGAGGCATCAATAGGCTAGCAAACAAGCACACAGGGACACAAGGTTTACCCAGGTTCAGGCCTCGTAGAGGTCTCTACTCCTGCTTGTCTGCTCTTGGAATTATCGAGGGAATCAAAAGTTACAGGGGCGTGTAGATGCAATCTAGCGAGGTTGTGGAAACTAGGGTTGTCATTGTCCTTCTCGCCGCCCCTCCTAGCCTTTATATAGATAGGCTAGGTCTTAGGTAGCAGGTCGGCTCGGGTTCGTCCCTTTAAACTTTCTATCTTAAGCTTCGTCTTGTGTTGCAAGCAATCGGAGGTTCCGTGAGTCACATGAATCCTGTATTGGGCCTTGGCAACACCGTGGGCTTCTGCCATATCTGGACCGTATATGCCAAACTCGAGTACCCGTAGGGTATGCCCACGTCACTCATTGTGACTCGCTGACCAGGGTGCCCACTTCAGGTTAGATCTATGCTCCATAGACAACCTAGTTAGAGAGAGAAGATGGAAGCCCATCCAGCTACGGAAATGCCCTGAAGACTTGCCAACTTAGGCTTGTAGGAATACTTGTAGTCCAAGATGTACTCTGTACCGACTCTGTACTGTAGCCAATAGGACTCTCATGTAACCCTAGGACGGATGACTATATAAGCCATCCTAGGGACCAGCCTTTAGGGCACGCACTACAAACACAACTCACACAGGCGAAACCTCTCTTTTAATCTGTTGTACTTCTAGCTCTGCCAATATACTGGATTGCTAGCAGGAGTAGGATTTGTCCACCGCAATCGGATCTGAACCTGGGTAAGCTTGTGTGCTCACCGTCTTGAAGAACCGTACGTATCACACCCCATATTTTCCGACACCTTGAGGACCCCCTCATGGCGTATTTATCTTCAATGCAACGACAAGCTCTTCAACGATACATCGAGCAAATAATTCTCATCCTCGCCGTCCACGAGGAAGAGGGTAGGAGGAGGAAGAAGTGTAGAGGCTTGACCATTGGCCACTTGTGCATCCCGCGCAACGACACGCCAGGACATGAGATTCTTATGTGCGATTATTTCACCGAGGTGCCCGTATATTCCAGCCATCTTTTCCGCTGGCATCAATGAATACGTCGAGAGCTGTTGGTGAAGATTGTGTGTCTTGCGAGGCTAATTTTTGTTTCTCGCAAGAGAAACGTTGCCGAACTAATTGGTTTAGCGCCTATCAAAAGATCTCCACATCTATGTGGATGACAACATACGTCATTTCGGCAGACTACACCGATAAGTACCTCCGCATTGACGAGGACACAACTCCCGAGTGTGTTCGTATGTTTTCCAAGGTGGTCATCTGTGTGTTTGATTCGGTCTATCTTTGATCTCCAAATGAAGAGGACACGAAGATATTGATGATGCACAATGATAAGAGAAGTTAGCTGGGATGCTCGGTCATAGATTGTATGCATTGGGAATGAAAGAATTGCCCTACGACATGGCATGGGCAGTATACATGCAGAAGTCATGATCTAACCATTGTTCTTGAAGTTGTGGCTTCAAAGGATTTATGGATTTGGCATTGCTCCTTTAGTCTTCCGGGATCTCTCAATAACATCAATGTCTTGCAGATGTATCATCTTTTTGTTAGGCTAGCGAGTGGAGATGCACCATCTTGCAACTACACGATCAATGGTCTACACAATGGACTACTGTCTTGCCGATGGCATTTACTTTTCTTGGTCTACATTTTTAAAGACCATCTCAAATCCGACAAGGAAGCATGCTGAATTTGCCAAGGCACAAGAGACATGCCAAGATGGCATTAAGAGTTCCTTTGGTATATTGCAAGCAATGTTTTCTATTGTTAGAGGTCCGGCTCATTTTTGGGACCAGAAAACTCTCAATAGGATCATAAAAACATGTGTGATCCTCCACAACATGATCATTGAGGATGATAGAGACTTGAACTTGGAGTTCTTTTATGACACTATTCGTAGCGGTGTGAAACCAACAAGAAATCCCGACCGCACCCAAACCTTTCTTGAGACCTACCGGAAAATCGACCGAGGATAGTGCCAACACTCAATGAGCACCTTTGGCAGTTGTTCCCATGTCTTATTTATTTGATTTCATATTCATTCATGTGTACTTGAAATATTATTTGCACATCAGTCAATTATTCATTTATTTAATTATTTGATTTGAACTATTGATGTAATAATTAATAAGGATTATTGTAGTATTGTGTGATGCTCGAGACATTAATAATTTGGATTATAACACTGGAATATGTGGTTTAGTTTCATTATTATGTGAGATATTTGTTGAATTGGAAATATTGAATTTACGGTCTAGCGCGGGCATGCACAGAACAGACCTCGCAAAACGAGGGTTCCGTTTGCGGGATCTGTTTTGCGTGAGCCCCCGCGAGACTAAATACGTTTTTCAACGTCCTTTATATACATTTTTAAGAGGCGCGAAAGAAGGGATTTGTTAGAGTTAATTTAGTCGAAACTATTTTCTAAAAGCAAACAAGGGTAGGGATGGCAATGGGGTCCCGGTACCCGCTAACCCGACGGGTACCCCTTAAATGGGACGGGTCTGGTAAAAAATTAGACCCGCCAAATTATATGGGACGGGTATGGAGGAGCCGGACGCGTACCCACAGTCCCGCAAACCCGCCATCGACCCAACAGATTGTTGTCTAAATTCATACAAATAGCATCAATGACTGGCTCACCAATAGCCCACAATCGGCCTATGCACGCGTCACAAGCTCCCAGCCCACCAAATAGCCTATGCACTGCCGCCTCGCATCTCTCTGCCGCTGCCTCTCGTGCCTCTGCGAGACTACGCCGCCTCGCATTATCGTCGCTGCCACCTCGCAGGACCTGGACGTGGGTACCCATCGGGTCCCGGGTACCCGGCGGGTGGCGGGTCTGGAGAATTTTTTGACCCGACAAGATAAATGGAGCGGGTATGGGGGGACGGACCCGGCTCTGAACCCGACAGGTGCCATCCCTAAACAAGAGTGGTGTCCTACCCACTGCTCTTGTTTGCTTTGAGATTGGTGCACCAGTATATCTTTTTTGGGTCAACACATGAGTGTCATTCCCACATCACTAATTGAAACAGAACTGAAACTTTTATGAGCAAGATTGAAACAAAGCGAAGTTTGTGAAATATTTTTTAAATAGTAGAAGATATTTCATAAGTTTCGGTCATGTCTAACAAGTGGGTGATGTCATCCTGATGTAGCACTCCGGTATGTATTGTTGCCTTAAAATCACCGGTTTCTCCTCTAAGAGCATCTCCACTCGTCCCCCTCCCCCCTATACGGCGTCCGCCGTAGCCGATTTTGGGACGTATGGGGGGCGTCGGACTGGCTCACGATTTGGGGGGAGGGGGGCACTGGCTCTCAGCCATGACCCCATATACAAAAAAAATCTTTTTTATCAAATCAACAACCAATTTTTTAATCTTTGTTTATCATTTGGGGGGCGCTGGCTCCCAGATTGGTGCACCAGTATATCATTTTTTATCAAATCATCGATGCTGTCTCGAACGGCAGCAGTAGTGACGACTGCATCGTCTATCAGAGCGGCCAACATCTTTTTCTCGTCTGAATCCATGCCTTCGGCAAACCGCCGAACACCTCATGGGCAGGGCGGTTGTGTGGCAAGCTTGGGGCTACCAGCGGCCGTGGAGCCATGCAGATAGTGAGTGCGGGCGGACCGGAGGATTGGGGGAGTATTCTTGGCGGTTGCAGCGGCGACTCTAGCGGGCTGAATGGCGGACGACGGCGAGGGGTGTCGAGTGGTGGCAGGGGGTGGAAGGGAGAGTGGGTGGGTGAGCTAAGAGTGGAGATGCTCTAAGTCCATCCAATAAACAGGCCGCAACTGACAGGTGCCGAACACGGACACGACAGACGGCATCTATACACTTCCCGGTCAAATTTGCTTAAACAATTTTGGGACAACACGGAATGTCACCAACCAGAGAGTTAATAGGAGGACTAGCAACTGAACTTACGCACTTCGCATGATGACATGCATGACGCAAAGCTATCTATGAAACGGGTTATGCCGTGGGAGTTGCTTACTTACACAGCAAGTCAGCATCAGCATTATAGTAAGTACTGCATGTACTCTCGGTCACTAATTAAGTCGGGTCATGTAAAATGGCTTCAATACCTCTTCCAAATAATACTAACTAAAAGATACCTTTCGGTTTGCAGCATTAAGAAACTCTATTATGTAAATAATGAAAGGGTATAGAAACATAAATATGAAGTTACTATGCAAGATTTTATTGGTCAAAATAACCGAGGGGCTAAATTAAATTGATATAAAATTGTTGTACTACAAATTAGTGAGGTGGACAACTCTATATAGCTTGCGTGCAAAGATAGATTGTCACTAATAAATATTAGCAGAGATGGCATGGACAATTTATTGGCTAACGAAATGCTACTCAAGGAGGGTCATGCCTTCCATGCTCCTCCCCATAATAATAATAATAATAATAGTAATTAACTAGGGTTAGTCCTTGATGCAGGACAAAACTTGTTGGCCCTGCTACTCGCAAATTCGAGGTTCAAGCCGGATTTGGGCCAGAAAATGCATATACGTGCTAAGAAATGTGGAAGTGATACATTTATGTAGTACACATTATATATAACAAATGTTTTGCACGAAAATATGGTTTTGTACACCCAACTCAAGACCCACTATAGATCCGCCAATGGCTATGTAGTCAATTACTTTACTTTCCTCTTGATTTTTTTAATATACCTTTATTTGTGAGACTAACAAAATTCATCCATGACCAAGACAATGACTAAACACAGCCATACAGAAATGTTTGAGGAAGCGAGTGAGATAAGGCGTGAGATAAAATGAACTGCATTATTAAATTCTAAGGTTATATGTTTCAAATAATAATAATACAAAAAGAATCATGCAAATATGAGAATGGAGAGCAATCTAACAGTTGTTTGGGTGAGAGTGTGACCTTGAGAGTCTCCTTGTCCAGCAAACTTTTGACCAGCAGGAGAGAGTGATCATCAAGCTTCACCAAAATTGACAAGCTCTTTAGTACACCGACTCATTATCTCTTAAATTTCGGTATTTATGAACGCTTATGGCCGAAGAATGTTTGATCTTGTTGTATTTTGGAGGGCTTGACTTGTTCTCGAGCCACCAGCATGAGCTCAGCCCATTCATTAAAGAATACCAACTAAAGGAAAACCACTTAGAGCCGATGTATAAGACTTTAATTAAATAAAAGAATACTAGCTAAATGGAAACCATATAAGATAAAGGTGAAAGGCTAGAGCGAAAGCAAAAGCATGCAAGTTAGTCACAACGCTTCTTGTGGCTAGTGAGAAACGCACCATAAAATTGCACATAATGTACTATTTAGTGTTTTTTCTCGTAGTGTTGCAAATGCACACCCAAAGGATGAAAACTAGTAAAGTTTATTTAACATGCAAAAAAAATTATCACTAAAAATATATATCAAATTATCTAGAGATTAATAAGAAGTGAAAGACAATTTCATTACCTATGTTCACTTCACTATGTAAAATTTGTTGCTATCTTCGGTTGTCCAAATTTTTCATAAATCTCAGTCATCTAAAGTTGGTCATTTTCTCATATATTATATAGTTGTTTAGAAATCCTCTATTTTGGGGGGGAAAATGGAAATTTCAGTTGGTAGATTATGTTTGCAATTATGTTAGTAAATATTATGGCTAAATGTTGATAGCAAAAATGGCTGATATTTAGGCTATGTTTGGCTTTGGGATTTTTTTATAATTCTCTGGGAAATATTTTGACATAGCTTTTTTAGCCAATTTTTATATTTTTTTCCTTTGTGTATTTTTTCATTTAGGTAACCTACTTTTGCTTTTTCATGACTATTTTCTGCATCAAATTTTGTACTCCCTCCGATCCATATTAGTTGACTTAGATTTGTCTAGATATTGATGTATCTAGACACATTTTAGTATTAGATACATCCGTATCTAGACAAATCCAAGTCAACTAATATGGGTCGGAGGGAGTAACAGATTTAAGATAACATAGTTCAGTAATCTCAAGTTGAGCGTTGCTACTCCCTCCTTGCTAAGATATAGTGCATGTTAGTTTTAATTAAAGTAAAATAAATAAATTTTTGATCGGGTACGTAGCAAAAAACATATCGACATTTACAATAACATCAAATCAACATTACTAGAACCGTCGTGAAATATACTTTCATATATTATGTGAATTAAGTATTGTAGGTGTTGATATTTTTTAATCGCTCCGTCTCAAAATAGATGTCGAGAATTTGTCTAAATTTGGATGTATTTATATACTAATAGTGTCTAGATACGTTTAAATTTTGACAAATCTGTGACATCTATTTTGAAACTGAGGAAGTACTATGTATGTGGTGAAACTTTAGAAATTTGACTACGAGTAAAGCTAATATGATCTATATTTTGGCAAGGGGT
Source organism: Avena eriantha (assembly GCA_910589775.1). Classification (NCBI taxonomy): domain Eukaryota; kingdom Viridiplantae; phylum Streptophyta; class Magnoliopsida; order Poales; family Poaceae; genus Avena; species Avena eriantha. The sequence goes on along the minus strand of OU342746.1, from coordinate 152,348,767 downwards.
ATATGTTAAATCTCTAAAGAATCTAGTGAAATACTAGTAAAACCATATAAACAAAGTATCTAACTTTATGTCACACATTTGTTTGTGTGGCTTGATGGGTGTACATACAGGATAACATGAACATGTTACCTATCCCCTGACAGGGAATCTCCAATGGATCTCCTGTTCACACGTAAAACGAGACAACAGTACACTACTTTTTTCTGCATAAATAAATATAGTACCAATTAATCAACAGATCTTCCTGCTGCACAAGTCTTACTTCATGACCTGATGTAGGATACCAATTCTGTGTTCGCTGATGGAAGCAACGCATCATCATCTTTTACTTGGTAAAACTTGAGACCAAATATTCTACGGCCTTTTTCCGCCGCGAACAAACGACCAAACTCACGCCCATCGCCGACATCTCCTAGGTCGGTCTGGTCGTCGTTGTCAGTGCACGCACTCGAGCACGGTGCTCGGCGGCGTGCCGACACGGCCGAGCGGCGATCCGGGCATGTCAACAGCGTCGAGCCGGACGCGCATGTCCACGGCCTTGCTGATGTAGAGCTGCTTTACGTTGGCGCCCTGGTTCTTGAGCAGCCGCAGGATGCTGCGCTTGGCGTTGGCGCGGAAGGGGCAGTGCGAGCTGAGGAAGCCGTCGACAAGGTGGATGTACGCCTCCAGGTCGTGGCAGCACCCGGCGTCGGCGTCGGGGCGGAGGTACGGGGACGCGCGGCTGTCAAGGCGGAGCTCGCGCCCGACGTCCGCGTACCACCGCCCGCCGGGGCGTGGCGGGAGGTGCGGCACGACGTCGTGCGCGTTCACCACGCGGAGCACGCGCGCGCCGCGGGCCTCCACGCGCTCCGCGAACGCGCGGTTCCCCACCCGCGGCCCGCCGAACGAGAACACCGCCACAGGTGTCGGAGCGCCACCGTCGCCCGCGAGCTCGTCGGCGATCAGCACCGCCAGGGCAGCCCCAAGGCTGTGCCCCGTCACCGTGATGCTCACCTCCTCCCCTTCATACTTTTTTAGTAGCCTGCGCACTTCCGATACGACCATCTCCGACAAGCTCGGCGAGCCGTCGCCGGCGGTCTTATAGAGGTTCCAGAACCCGCATTCCACCTTCGGGGCGGAGGCATCACCCGTGGAGGGTGCGGCACCGGCCGATTCGGTTGCCGGGACAAGGCCGGCGCGGACGTTCTCGGCCCACTCAAGGACCGTGCAGGTGCCACGGAGCGCGATGACGATATCCCGGCGGCCCATGCGGCGGACCTCGTCCTGGTTCTCGCACACGGCCACATACCCTACGAGACTCGTGCGCTGCGCGGCGCAGGGCGCGGCGAGCGCGAGCAAGGACGGGAGGCCCACGGACGAGGTGGCAAAAAGCGGCGCCGTGACGCTGTAGGCAGGGTCATGGAGCGGGACGCGCACGTTGTCAGCGTCACCCGGCGCGGCGTCGGGGCGTGCGAGGAACGCGCCGTACGCGGCGTCGACGAACTCCCCGTAGCGGACGATCTCGCGGCGGAGGTCCGGATGGAGCGGATCGAGCAGGCCACGCCAGCCGTCCGCGCCGTGCAGCCGCTGCCATGCCGCTGCGATGTCCCCACGCGGCGACGGCCCGTCGGGTGGCACCGGCTGGAACAGGCGCGGCGACAGGTACACCTGCTCCTCCTGCGTCGCTATGGCCGCGACGTCGCCCCTGGCCCGCTTGAGGAACGACGGCAGCCGCAGCAGCGGCGCCTGTCGCCTCCTCCGCACGGGCTGCACAGGCGCCGCAGCAGCAGTCGCAGTGCTCTCGACGGCGCCGCGGTTCCGGAAGAGATGCTCGAGGTTACCAAGGTGCGCTTTATTTGTCGGCGCCAGGACGGAGACTCTGGCTGCGTGGGCGGTGTTCACCGCTGGCCGGAGCAGCGATGTTGGCACCGCCGCGGCGGAGGTCATGCAAGGCAGTAGTACTGGTGTCGAGGCCAACGGAGCGGCATACAATTCAGTCGAGTAGTACGTCCAAGAAAGGGCAGCGAGGCGATCGGAAGCGATGAGCTCACAGTGCCTTTATATAGCGATCGAGGCCGGAGCGTAGTACGTACGCGACCGGCGGATTGCGTCAACGCCGAAACTTCGTGCGCTACGATGATCGGGATGGTTCACATCACCAAAGTCAAAGTCCCGATCTGCGCACCGTCCTCAAAACTATTCCCTTCGTGCAGCAACACATACATATATGTACGTTAGGTTTGACATGATTATGACCTCGAAACCTCAATTTTGATCTTCTATTTTCGTACTATTCAGTGTTTTTTTCACCTACTTTGGGTAATTTTGCGGCTCATCTTCATCAGTAGATTATAAAATAAGCACAACGTATCACCAACCACAAAATGAGCCTAGATATATCTATGCTAGCAAAAGAATATATGAATTATGACATTATGATTTTTTTCGTGACAAAACTAATGATATTTCCATTTTTACAAATCTACCTCAAATGATTTATCCCTATTAAAGATAATTCAAAGGATTTACAGATACTAATAATAAAATAGAACGACTGTCGAGTTTCGGAAACCTCCGTCGGTAAATTCCTAATGGACAACATGCCTGGAGTTCACAGGTGCAAACGGTGTTTCGATCGCGCACAATCATGTTTTTGTTGTCCGTTTGGTTTCAGAGGGGGCGTTGTGAAACTCTACGGTCTGATGCCATTATGGGACATTCCTTGGTTCCACGGTAACGTTAGACACGGAGAATGGCATGGAAGCCAGGAACTGAAGATTGGCCATGTAACTTTGAATCCTAGGGGTGTAGGGATTCTGGCTTGGTGTTTTGTGACCTGGAGCCATGGAATTGGCAAGTAGCGACGATAGCATATGAGAAAGTAACTGTCTAAACCTGCAGGGTGAAAACCTAAGCCCTGGCCTTAAGTGGTTGCGCCTGGCAATAACCTTGTTGAAGGTATTGTTTTGTGAGTGCGAACTTTCTCCAGGGTAAAAACCTATGGTCTCTGATCAGGACGATGACGGCGCTTGAACACTGTTTCCTTCTAGGAGGCATCACTTTTGGTGTTGTTGGATTTCTGGTGGTGTTTGGTTCGCGGTTTTAAAGAACTGGTCATTGTAGCGGGACTTTTCTTTTTATATAATTCTTCTTTCTTTTTTCAGATGTGGGCATCCATAAGTTCAATAGGGTATTGCGGTGTTGGAAAGGCTGAGTGTAATTTGTATCTCGTGATATTAATATATGCTCATTTCCCAAAAAAAAAAAACTGCTCCATTTGTTTGTAAAAAAAAGATAACGTCATAGAACTTGCAAAGTTCAGCTTCTATTTTCTTTCTTACTTGAGAACAAAAACTTGACTAAATAAATGCAATAAATAGATTCATGCGCCCACAAAAAAAGATTCGTCATGATATTTTTTTACAACATATAACATCTTAATTTTTTTCACTAATATGCATGCATATATATACAAAAAATGCCAAACTACATGTAGGAGACCGCTAAATCAATATATGTCTAAAACTTCAGCAATTTACCAAGTAATAAAGAGTATTTAGGTATGGCATAAGTAACGTAAATCTCTGATGAACGTCTTACAGGAAAGTTAAGCAATTCAATTATGAAGAAACACTTTTAAATTTCACAATCTAGGCGAACCAGGCGGACAAGTTTAATAACTTGAGAGCAGCCGCATCTTGTTTTGAGGCTGCTGCGACATTTATTTTAAAAAAATGGCTGCTACGACATGACTATAATTTCAGACCCTCGGAAATGAGGATTAACTGCCATAGTTAACTTCATGGTGATCGAATCAGTTCGTTCCAACATATGTACCTTTTCTGTGATCTTATGTAGATTCAGTAAACAGCGGTAGTTGTTACTTGTTAAACAAAGATTCATTCTCTAGTCAAAATCTGCTCAACAAGTACTTTTCAAAAGATGTAACTAGCTGCTTGGCTAGCAAGTCTCCATGTTCTTACATGGTTTCCTTTCTTATTAGTACTTTTCAATTCAGTCCCTCTCTACTACGAATTCTTTGCTTACACGTCCATGCCATCATTGCCTTTCCAGCTAATGCATGCAAGGTAGTAAGACTATACTTCTTGGTTTTACTTTTCAGGAGTTAAATATCCCCGGGAGGAATTTTGGTCAGACAGTACATCATAGTACCAACTTGGCAACTTGTACAAAAACTTTTCCGTTTTACTTGGCGTTTGTCCTTTGAAATTGCCATGTCAATACTTTAGACAGTTCTGATATCTTCTACACTAATCATCAACGTTTGAACGTACCGATGAACGAAATGCATATGTTAGGACTTTTTGTGTTCAACCAGAGAGGTTCATGGTCTCCTGAAATACGGATTTAGTCCAATCTAATCGATTAGTACAAAAATTTCTATGAGGTATGATGCATTTTTGAAATCGAAATATTTTGGTTATTTATTTAATAAGTAGGAGTAGTAAGATTGTGTGGCCAATGGCCGATTAATCCCTATGGGGAATGCCCATTTATAATCAATAAAATCTTGATTTGATTTAATGTGAGTGAAGATTTGGTACACATGGACACCGGTGCTCCCTTTCTATTTTTTTAAATGGTACATTTTAATTTCAGATTTTTTTAGAAAAATCCCGGGAATATAGGTACGTGGTGCATATTGTTGTACGAAATTTCAGAGAAAATATTTTTATTTTAGGCTAAGGGGAAAAAGGCAAATTTCTGGCTGGGAATAAGACTAGAAATATGTATTTTTATCAGAATTTTGGGTAGCTGAAAATACTACTTATTTTTCAAAGAAATTTCTGGCGTACATTCTAGATGTATGTATCTAGCTATATATATTTTTTCAGATTTTTTGGAGACCAAGATGTACAAGTTTCAATTGAAAAACTAGAAACACTGATGCCCATGTGCGCACTTTCTGTTTGCATGAAACATAAAAATATTATAGTCCCATACCGTAAGTAGAGGAAGAGAGCTACCAACATAAAAACTGAGTTGTTTTACTTTTCCTCGCAGCAGGAGAAAAAATATCGACAAAATGTGCTCTTGCTCGGTTGCAACGCACACCCTTCACGTTTTGTAAATCAAGTTCGAGTTCGTGAATGCTTTGTCAAAAGATAAACGGATATCTCAGTGTGCTAATTATACTCTTGATGTATGTTAATCAATAAGAGAGTTTATGTATGTCATGTTTCTGACAGGTGTCTAAGTGGACCAACCGCGGCATGCCACATTCTCCTTTTTCCATAGTATTCTCTTTTTTTGTGGGATTTTCCACAGTATTCTCTACCATGTAGCCGGTGTGTTTTCAGCATGCCGTGCAGGCTATACATGGAGAACCTAAATGGAGTAGATGATAAGGACCGTTATTTCAAGATTTCTGCAACTTTTATATCATGTGCCTCTGAACTCTTGAGAACTTGCACTAGGTGAGGGATGATACTGTTTTGGGGAGCATCTCAGCGCGGCTGCACACATCTATTTGACTACATCCATGCCGATCAGTTAACCGACTACTTCGACTGCTCTCTCTCCAGCGCACGCCCTCATCGTCTCTACCACCATGGATGACAATGACAATGGTGTTCATATTACCAAACGGTTTGCACTTGCATTCGGTCCATATACAGATATACAAATCAATAAATATGATGATACCATGTATTGTAGAGATAATATCATACATCGATATCATGCAACTATACTCCTTGATAGGGATAACGTAACCCATCAACGGTCGGATGATGAGTGTGGGAATCATACCTATGGTGACCGGATCCACTCTCTATTACTCCTTCCGATCCATATTAGTTGACTTGGATTTATCTAGATTCGGATGTGTCTAGTACTAAAACATATCTAGATACATTCGAATCTAGACAAATTCTTTTTTTTCTTCCTTTTTTTTGGAAGAATCTAGACAAATTCGAGTCAACTAATATAGGTCGAAGGGAGTAGTATTTGATATACTATCCACTGGCGAGCCTAATTTGCTTCGAATATGCATTGAGTTTTGAGCTGTATATATTGTATCTTCATTGCGGAGCCCGGAAGTACTTAAAAAGCGAGACCAACAGGGGGCCAAGAGCCCATCCACGAAGTACTTGAACACTTCCATTATTTAAACGACTTGTCCGCGAGTCTAGAGAAGATAGTTTCAAGTGATTGCGTATAAACAATAGTAAGACTTTTGCGCTAAATAGTCCTACGGACTGTTCACATGGATTAGTTCTAGTCTAGCAACCATATAAGTAAATAACGAATATTCTTGTCTGGTATCCACACAAGGATAGTCCACTCAACGAGCTTGAGTTCGTCATCAAGTAATAAAAAAAGGCATGCTACGCGTCCCCTAGGAATAATTTCCCAATATCCCCGGATCTCTCAGGCGACATGTGTCCAAAAAACGCCTATTAATCGCGCTTTTGCTACAATTAGCCCTTTTTGCTACATGTAGCAAAAAATGGTTAATCTAGGAGACAAAAATGAAAAAGCCAGACCTCGTCGGAGTTTCGTCGGAGACTATGTAAAAAATGTTGTGCTAATGTAGCAAAACCGACTTTGCCGGAGACTTGCCGGGAGACCTCGCCGGAGAACTTGTAGCAAAAACTTTATACTGTTGTAGCAAAATGTTTTTTCTAATGTAGCAAAAACTTTATACTGTTGTAGGAAACCGTGTAGCAGAAACTTTACGCTATTGTAGCAATATCGCAAAATAGTTGTAGCAAAAAAAACTTATATTGTAGCAAACCCCCACTTCGCTGGAGATCTCGCCGGAAAACCCAAGGCACCCTTGTAGCACTGCCACCGGCCGCATGTAGCAAAACCTGATGCTGCTTGTAGCATAGCCGTCGGTCGCACGTAGCAGCGCCCTCAAACACATGTAGCAAAACCTCGATGTCGTAGGTAGCATGGCCGGTGGCAGTGGGTAGCAGCGTCGTTGGCCTTCTTGTAGCTAAGGCGGCAGCGGGAAACACCACCAAGGGAGGCGGCGCTCCGGTAAGGGCACGGAGGCACGACGCCGGCGAGGTGCAGGGAGGCCGCGCTCCGGTGAGCTGGTTGGGCGGCACGACGGCGTCCAGGCGGCATGAAGGCGCAGCGACCGCCGGACGGCACGGAGGCGCAGTGACCCATGGGGGCAGCCCGCAAGCGCGGCGGCGTGTCAGCGCCGGTCGCGAGGTTCTGCAGGAGGCGCGGTGCTGTGCGCGGCGGCGCGTTGGTGCAGCGGCGCGGCAACAGCCCGGAGGCGCAGCGGCGCGAGCAGGCGGCGCGCGGTCACGAGGTGGTGGAGGCGGAGCGGTGGTGGAGGCGACACGGTTGTGAGGTCCTACAGGCGGCGCGCGCTCGCGGTGTGCTGGAGTCGAGACGAAACGAGTAGGGCAGTCGCGAGTCAACCGACCCGGGGATCAATTGGTTCGATCCCCGGGGTACAGTATCATTTCCCATTAAAAAAAGAGCAGGCTAGCAGTTGTACGGCATTTCCTGGCAATAACGGGGTTTTAAGGTCCGCGATGTACGGAGTAGTACTGTTGCACTTGTAATTAGGCATGTTCCTGCTGCCAGAGTTTTAGCTGGATTCATGACATGAACGTACCTCATCATGTCCTCTGGACGACTGGATCCTGATTCATGTTCGTGCTTCTCCCACTGAATGAACGTATGATGGGTTGCCACAGCCCGTACCGGGTCAATTCGGCGGCTTGCAGCGCCCTCGCCCCCAGCGGCGGGCACTAAACTCTGGATTATGCAAATAGGGGCATTTAAATTTTAAGTTCACGAGACCCGAGTCATGAAGAGCCAGAGTTGACGTGTAATTAGATTGGTTCATAAAGTCTGAGAGGGGTCTGTTTGAGTGAATATCAATCAAATCAAAAATTTCCACGACTTGCCCAGTTATGGAGATGGATGGATCCCATCTGCACTGATAATCCGTTATACTAGTGCTGGCGTCTAAGTTAACTAGCTATTGTTGGAATGCACATTCTCTTGCTATACTCTACATACCCTAGACTAATTCCGGCAGAGGCGACTTTGGCGTTCCTCTTTCTCCCTCTCTCCGTGGATCCTAGCAATGTCTAATAAGTTGTATGGGGAGCCAGGCCAGTAGGGTCGGCGTCTGATTAGCGTCCCGCGCTGATACTAAGCCAGTTTTGTTAACCTAGATTCGAGAGCCTGTGCCGGAGCATTGAACCAGCGGCGAAGACTCCTACCTAGGGAAGCCAAAAGTCTTGTATCCATGTGCCCTTGAGCAGCTTGGTGGAGAGAAGAGCTAGCCCGACAACGGAGTCTTTAGCGTCGATGGGGGAGCGTTGCACCAAGATCTCGAATATTGGTAGGAGTTCTAGGGAGAAATCTACCGCCGACGAGAGGGGCAAGAAGTGAATTTTTCTTATTTGTGTTTTTTCTTACCGGCAGTTAGTTTACTAAAAAATTACATAATGAACTGATAGATCTTATTCGTTCCCAAATATGTGGACTAGAGTCGATTCAACGGACCTATATGACATCACTATAAAAGTCCAGCAGTACACTACAAAGTTAGATTATGTATTGGAGACGAATATGCCTGCATATGATGTGATAATACTTATGAGTTGCAAGGAGATCGTGTCTATTTCGCAGCTGATTGATATGCTTTGTGTTAGGATTTCTTGGGTATCCAAGCAGAGGTTTAAATTAGCGTGGTTAAATAAGAGTGGGACATAGACACAATTGAGCACTCCCATAAACTTCAGCATGTTTAGGATAAGTGTTCAGATAAACGTCAGTTGCAAAAGTTTGCAATGGTTGATGATGTGGGTACATCAGATTCAGATCTTGTTTCTAGAAGTTCTACTAGTGTTGTAGTTTATGAATTAACTTCTACTGATTGAACTATGTACCATCTTGTTTAGATATGGACCCATACACAACAATAATTGATGATGGCGAACAAAAGGCCGTACCATCGTTGAAACATGATGTATTGGTCAATTTCAAATACATAACTATAACTATTAAAAAGATTAAAGAGAGAATTGCTAAACAGATAACTTTGGACCCTAAGCAAATGGCATGATGGTGCATTTAATGCATACGTGAAGTTTGTAATGTATTATCACATATTCCAACATATTTGCATCATATTAGTAGTTATTATCAATGTTCTTAATGATTTTGGGGATTTTCTGAATAATACCCTCTCCTCTAGTTCTAACTCTGTCTAGCCAAAAAAACTTTATGTAAATATTTTGGACTTTTCAGGAGCTATATGACTCGAAAAGAGGCAAGATCAGAGAGCATGCTTCAGAAATTTCAAGACGAACAAAATGAGATAAAATGGGCCACCAGGAAGTTAATGGTATGCAAATTAGGGCCCATGGAGCAGGGTGCTACCTAGGTCGCGCCACCACTATTCGTTTGCACCTCGTTGCTCAGATGTCTTCGATTCCACCGCCACATCCTCTTTGTTTTAACCTAAAATTTTCTAGAAAAAGGGTCCTCAGCGCGATCTTATAACACACGGAGACAGATATCAAAAACACATAAATAGTGAGACTGCAGTCCATCGCCGGTGGAGATCTGAGGGAGGGGGAATACTGCCGGAATCGCCTCTAGTGGGCTCTACCCCCCCCCCCCCCAGCGTGGTCATCATCAACATCTACGGCAAGATCCTCTCCATCCCCTACTTTAATCTCTTGGCAAACATGATGTGTGATACAATCTATTGTCTTTCCATGATCTATTATATCTCTATGTCTATGTTTGAGTAGTGATCTATTTATGATGATTGTGAAATAGTTCGTTGTTGGTTGCATACAAGTATATGTTATCTTCTATGATGATATTATGTACTAATATATGAGTGAAAACATATATTGAGGGTTGCAAAAGTGTCAACACCCGGATTTTTAATCCTAGATGCCTGTTATGCCATACCTCGCAATCCCAGGATTATCATTTTTGCGAGACATAACAAAATTGGTACTACAATACATCATCCATTACAAACCATAATAAAGGTCTTACAAATAAAGGATCTCATGATCCAGTCTTAATACAATCAAAGCAGCGGAAAGTAAACATAGTAGGGGCTCCATCTTCAGGTTCACAGGCAATGCTGACGATGGGAGATGATCCTAGTTGTCATAGACCTCCTGCTCCATCTTCCTGATAGTCCTCCTCATAGTCTGGCCACGGGAATAGCCAGGACAAAGCCACGAGTACTCTTTAAGTACTCGCAAAATATCACTAACAAGTAAGGTAGTTCTAGTAGGAATCTTAAGCTCTAGGTTTATTTTGTAAAAATCCAGGTTTATTTCATAAGGAATTCAAAAGTAAAGAACCTAATTTAATTTTTTACATCACCTAAGTGGGCACCTAGTTTTCATGTCTACAACCCTATTGTGGTGAAATCAAGGTCATAGTTCAATTCACAAGTCATTTTTAAACACATCTAACAACAGAACAGTATGGCCACTCCAACTGTCCATGACCACGGACGCGACTATTCGAATAGTTTGACACTCTGCAGAGGTGGTACACTTTCACCACAAAATTCGATACATATGTCAGGGATAACCCTGAATCATCATACTTAGTATGCGAATAATCAATCATAACCTTTCAATCATACACTCTAGTATAGGCACCTCCCCTATGAGCTTGGCCTCCCAGCCATGGCCATCTGCCATCCTGGGCACTACATAGGTGGACATTCACATTCACGAGGTAGCCTCAGCTCAACCTTTTTTCGTGAGGGAATCCATACTAAGGCATATAAACTTCCAGTTAAGCCCTAACCAATTCAGGTATTGTGGTTGTACGGTAAAATTGGAATGGTATCGCGTCCGAACCCAACCATCAGTTTTTATCAAAATCAAGGCCCATGCCTGAAGAAGTTTCATCATTAAATCATTTTGTGGTCATAACACATGTCAAAACATTTCAATAGAATGAACCATCATTCCAAGGTTTTCATAATCATTTCCTCCAAGTATTCCCATCTAAATGATCAGTAGTAGTTTAGCACTAGCAACTAGCAATGAGGGTGTCACTAATAAGGGGTGCTAATCAAGTGTAACTAACCAAATCTCTTTTTATGCTCTTTATGGTATCTATCCTATTTTTTCCAATACTTACCAATCACTAACTAAAGGTAACGAACTTTGGTAAAAGTAACAGAATAAAGCTTGCAAGTAAAACTTGGGATTGGTATAATCAAAGTTACATAACCAAAGCATGCCTAATGCATCTTGCATAGGTTATCTTGCAAGGATGGCTTGCATAGTTAACTTGTAGTGTTAGGATTGCCTTGAGTAGTGCAGTGGTTGAAGTTCTCTTCTTCTTCATAGTACTCCTCCTCGTATCCTAGGTCGGTACTAGCGTCTATAAATGAATACGAGGTACACAGTCACCAAACAATACTTAACTACTTCTATTTAGCACACAAAGTCTCACACTAGATGATCTAGCGTCATCACAATCATCACATGAAATAAAGACATAGTCTTATTTATCTTATTTTGGAAAAGTAATTTCTACTCATTGAAAATACTTAAGATTTAATATTCTCCAATTAAAATATGGGATCATGTTGACACATGTCATCACCACATATTTTAATACTTGGGAATGTGATTTAAAGTGGTGGTCACATTTTATAAAGTTTAATATTACTATTTAATAAAATTAAAGTGACTGGAAATGCTATATAGCATTCTTTTGGTATAGGTGATCTATAATTTCAAATGGTTTGAATCCAATGGGCTTAGATAGATATTTTGAATACCATTCTAACAAAATTGTAATCATGCAATTTGGTTTAGTGAATATCTTTGAATTGATTTTTGAATCTACAGACAGAATCTAGTTTCAACTAAAATGGAAAATGCCTATTTGAATCAACGGGCTATGCTCGGGAAACTAATTAGGCCGGCCTAACTATGCGGCGCGCGCGCAGCGGGCTGCTGACAGGCGGGTCCTACTGGTCAGCGACTCATCTAAGCTGAAACGGTGAGTTTCAATCTAGGTCGTGCAATTAGACTAGGATCTAACGGTTGTGGTTCGTCGTCTCTGTCGCATTGCTCCGGCGAGACTGAACCCTAACGCGATGGTGGGGGTACGTGGGGGCTCACCTGGGCTCCAGCTAAGGTCGATGATGGGGGAAAATGAGGTTGTCGTCGACGGCGAGTCGAATGGTGGTCGCGGCGGCTCCTAGCTCCAGTTCCTCTTCTCCTCTGCAGCGGCGGGCTCTGGTGAAATTCCAGCGGGCTGGTGCTCGTCTTGTTGGAAATATTCCCTAGAGACAAATATTAATAAGGACTATTATCATATTTCATAAAGTTTATGATTAAGTTTTATATCATGCTATAACGGTATTGAGTGGAAACATCAATGCATGTGTGATATATAAACAACCAGGGGTTCCCAGTGAAACTCTAGTCACTGGGTCATTGGTCAACAAATGATCATGTTTCCTGATCATGTGGCATTTATGCCAGTTGGAAATGGAGTCAACTCATTCTGAGAATAAGATGATGAACCAATACCCAACCTAAACATCATGACTCGATCATGTCACGAAGTTCAAGTTACGATGATTAGAAATGGATTCTTGTAGACTATTCCTTAGACCATGAGGCTATATCAATCATTGTCTCCCGAGAGTGCTTAGATAGTATCAAGCGCCACTTGGTAATACAGTGGTTATAAAGGTGTGTTCAGGTACTCGGAGGAAACTATAGAGCAATATATGTCAAGAGCAGGATTTTTCCATCCACGTGATGAAAAGATAATCAAGGGCCCACTCAAGAGAAGTTATATCCAATAGTTGTGTGGCGTGTGATTTGATCATAGGGATATCACTTGTCGGAACGAGTCAAGTAGCATTGTTCGGTAACGAGATTAAACACAACATGGTGATGTCATTGATCAGATCTCGAGTAATGCAAGTATCAAGAGACAAAGGGAATAACACATGACCGTCCCGGTTCAAACGACGAAAGATCTTCGTGGAACGCATAGGGGTCACATGGCCATCCAGGTCCCTCTGTTGATCATTGGTCTGGGAGTATCCTGACCATGTCTGGAGTGTTCCCGAACCGTAGGGTATCACGCTTAAGGGTTTGATGATGCTTAGAGAGTGTTTATAGGATCAGAAGAATAGCCGAAGAATAGTAGAGAGAAAACCAGAAGGGTTTCGGTAACTCCGGAGGATGTCCGGAGTGCAGGTGGAAGGTGTTCCACAGCCACGGAGATTGAATAATATGTGAATGAATGTTAAATATTGATTTAATCATTTATTCATAATTATTTAATAAAGAGAAAATCAATTTAAAAGGTCAAAAGGCTTAATGGGCCAATTCCCGGAGGGAAAGGGCCCAAGAGGGGGCCGCACCCCTAGGAGGGGCCAAGGGGGTTGGCCGGCGGCCCTAATGAGCCTTCCCCACGTGGGGCCCATGGTGGGGGCTTGCCAGCGGCGCCTCCCCCCACCTCCTCCTCCTTTAGTCCCACCCTGGGACTTTGACGGAGGTAGTACCTCCCCTCCCCTATATATAGTAGGGGTATTTGGCCAGATAAATACACACAATATTCAATAGAGGTCTTCTCACTTTTGGGAAGACCTCGAATTGATATTCTCTCTCTCTCTCATTACCGTGGTCCCGAGTTCGAACTGCGCAAACGAGAGACATCTTCACCGCGGAGCACTGTCGTGCTGCGTGATTTGGGTCCAGGAGCTCTACTTCCGCAACTGCTGCTGGATCGGGTAAGTGGGAGTCATCATCAGGCACCGGACGTGTGTAACTCCCCTCGAGGTGTCGCACTTGAGGCACTCAAGTCGTTGGAGCCAAAGGAGCGCAAGGACTTCATCACGACCTTGAGGTCGGATTCGGCTCGTCTACATCAACCACGCTCTCCTGAGCGTTGACACCGCTTTTTGGTCTTCAAGGCTAAGTTCGCTAAAATCCCCTCCCGTTACTGTATTACTAATAGATAGGTCCTGGCAACATCTAGGGTTCAGGGGCGTAGGGTAAAATTTTATTGTTTTCATACGCGGAACCCCTACAGGGGTATCAGAGCTAGATCTATGCGTAGTAATGTTAGTACGGGTAGAACACACGAGATGTAGCGTGTGGGCATTGATCTTTTAGTTGTTACCCTCCCACGTGTACTTGTGTATACCGCAACAATGCTTGATGAAGTGGCCCCCAACTGACTTTACGCGTTCATTCGCGAGACTGGTCCACGCTTGACATACGGCTTGTACCATATAAAGTGGCTTAGGGGGGTGTCTGTCTCTCTCACATTAGTAGGTATGACATTTACAATGGAGGGCCCCGAAAGGGGTGTAGTAGAGACAACTAATTGATCAGCGTTGTGCTGAAAGTTCATAGGTAAGAACAGTTCTTGTGCGGAAGCCCATTCAGCCACGTAAAACATGGAAAGATAAAGTAGAGGCATCTAACTTTTTTTTGAAGGGGGCTTTGCTTTGTGATATGGTTGTGGCAAAGGTAAAGTGATTACCTTATGTTTTGTAGTAGTAGATAGTCACAGAGGTGACGGACTACCACGCCGGAAAGACACCGGTACCCTGGTGTCTACGGCGCCGGAACCCTGGCGCCGGGATCCGGTGACGACGGATGGAGATCACGACGTGAAGGACCATATCACATCGCATTTACATTCAATATTATTGTTTGTATATCTTATTGTGTGCTAGTATTAGATACTCGACGATAGCCTAATAAGATGATCCATGTTAAAATTACCAACGATTGTGTTCCCCCTTAGTGTGCACCACCAAGAAAGTTCTTCGGTATGAGGTGATCCACGGTACAGGCATGGGTGTCAGACATATCTACGTTCGCATACAGTGGGTGTAAGCCATGTTGCACAGGAATACACTAAGGTTGAGTTGGCGAGCCTAGCACGTTACAGAGACGTGGCCTCAGAATGCGGATGGTCGAAAGATCGAGCACAAGTCGCATGAATGATGTGACCGACGTTTAGTGTCCACCCTTGAACCCACATTGATGGCCGTGTTGATCGGGGGAGATGTGGCTGAAAGGGGTCATGTTATCACTAGGAACCCTTCATGGGATAGGTGTTTCTGAGTGGAGTTATTATTAACTCATTTAATTATAAACTTAGTCTAAATTCTTTTTGCAATTATAAATGTAGAAAATGGTTCTCCCGATGCTACCTTTCCTGTTAATGATTGGTTAGAAGGAGAGAGACTTAGACTTGATTGATCCAACTTCCCTAGTTGGCTTGTGCGCCTGAATGATCTCCTTACTAGGAATCATGTGGTAGACTACATACGTCGCATGATGGATTTGACTGAGCCAGACCACTATGAGACCCCGCAAGAGCTGACAGACCGCTACTATCTTCAAGAGATGTCCACCTACATTCAGATAATAATGTGTTACTGGATGGTAGATGAACTCCATCCGCTCATGGGTGATCTTGATCCATATTCAATGGTAGATCAGTTGAGAGAAGAGTTCATAAGCCATGTGCACATGTGGAAGGACGAGCTGCTTGGAGAGTTCCTTTCCATACGGATGGAGGAGCACACATGTCTGAAGGGTCACTTGGAGCGCATGCTTGATGCACACATGAGACTAGTTCACTTCGTGGACTACTGGATGGATGATCCGTTTGCGATAGGCGTACTGCTTCATCATTGCCTCCCAGCTACGAAGGAGATGTCTAGAGTAGCATCATGAGTGGTGATACGGAAACATTGGATTTCCAAGAGTTCATATTACGTTTCAGGATAGTAAAAGTTGAACCAATCACCGGTGAGGTCATCGATGACAAATGTATATATTTGATATACAATTTTATAAATGTTATAATCTTGCAAACACATTTGCAGTGTTGAAAAATGGTCCTTCTGCATGAGAGATGCTTGCTAGAGAGGAGGTGATGTTGCGTGTTGATGGCAAGCATGATGATGATGGCCAACGACGCTCTCCCTCTACATTCATCATTTAGTTTATGTTTAGGATGATTATTATAATCAAAAGATTGTGAACTTCTTTAGTGTGTCTCACATTTTGTGAGACAATTATTCATATCAGTTTGTGACAAACAGTTGTTCCACTTTTATGAATGATTTCTATTTGTGTTCATATCTTGTTTGATTATATGTGAATTATCCTTGTTTTGAAACTAATTGATAATGCATGAACATTTGTAAAATATTGAAATACCTTAAAATACCCAACTTAATGATATGTTCATTAATGAATGAAACCATTGTTTAAATTCAAAAGTTATGTTGATAATATGTGAAAGTCATTTGATTACTTGTCACATTTAAATCATGCCTAAGTTCGGCAAAATAACTTGAACATCGTGTATTACTTGAATACAAAGTGTTTGATGAATTGTTGGAAGTAAATACATATTCGATGTATTGTGTTTTGACAAAATGGTAATTATCATTATATGATTGTTTAAATGTGTAAAGAAGTTTACCAAAGGAAACAAAATTATGAAACTATTTGATATGATCAAAGTGTTTCATCAACAAAGGGTATAAATATAAAAGAGAATCTAATTACTATGATTTGATCAATAGTAATGGAATTCGATTTTATGGCATAAAAGAAATTGTGAAATGCAAAGCATCACAATGTGATATTAGATATCAAAGTGGGTGAATAGAAGGCGCCAAATAAATCCTTGAAGTGTAGATGTAGAAACCATTAGTTAAAAATAGTTAGCACTCAATTAAAATATATAGTGAACCATTTGAATTTGTGAAAGTGGCTCCATATCTAGTATGGATCATCATAAAAGTTTTGGGGTTATTCGATATAACCAAAAAAATAGCGAATAAGTCCTTGTAGAGTATTCATTGGAAACTTTGAATACGAAATCCATAGCTGAAACCAAAAGAGAAGCAAAACTAGTATTGCTTGGATTTTGGCACATTTCTGAGAAAGTTCGCATTCAGTGATATTTCTCAATTATGAAGCAAATGGAAGATAGTGAAAAACATGATGAGGATTCAAATCCCTGTATCAGATTGTTGAGAAGCGCAATGGACAAAAGTTCCTGAACAATTCTCTTCACGAAGGAAAGAATCAATGATAATGATCATTGTGTTTTCCACACTGGTGTTTTCACTACATGAAGTAGGATTCAAAATGTAACTCATATCTTGTATGGAGACATTTGTGAATCATTTGTCATGATTCTTGGAATATGACATACCTACGAACTACTAAGGAAATAAAGGTAAGCTAAAGTTATGAGAAATCCCAAAGTAAAATTCACTTGAGATAAGAAAGCAATTCGTTGCTGAACCTCATAAGTAAAAGGGGTTACTTGGAATTTTCCCAAATGACTACAAAGCCATAGTGGAAAAGGGGGTCAATGACAAAAGCAAAATTTGTCAAGTATTGGACAAATTCAAATGAATTTGATTCAAGTGTGCTAAATTTCTAGTGGATTTAAAACTGGTAAAAGTACTAGTATCTCATAGTAAATCTCTCACTTTGATATTTGATCAAAGGATTTTGAAGTTGTTCAAAATAGTGAGTAGATATGCAATTTGCATGAAATTGAGTGGGAGCTATGAAAGTCTTCCTAAAACAATATGTGAATGACATAGTTTTGAGTGGGAGCAATATAAGTCTCAAATTCAAATATGTAGGAACATAGTTTGAGTAAGAGTAGTGACTCATACCCAAATATGTTGGGAACATATTTTGAGTGGGACCTTATAGGAGTGATTCTTAAGTGTGTTAAGAATAAAAGCGCAAGTACCAATAAATAATGATTTATAAGGTGTAGAAGTTGATAATAAGTGTATTATGATATTATGTAGTATTCTTTAAGGGATTCTAAAAAGGGTTTCAGAATAGAAGTTAATTAAGGAACTAGTCCTTAATAACTCAAATTAGGAATAGTATTAAATTTTAACATCAATGGTTAAAAGAAAGAAAAGGATGATCATCATCCACTATGTTGAGACATTGGTTCTATCTTAGAAAACCATGATGATAACTTAACATAATATATGATCCAATAAGGAATGTTTAAAAGTGATTACGTTTGAACCACAGAAGGTTGAGCTAAGTTTGTTCGTAGTGTCTAATAGAGAACTACAGACATGTTTTCCAAATCCATAAATGATGACATATCTTAAAGCATAAAGGGTTATGTTATAAGGGAATATGTTGGAAACTCCTGTAAATACCGGTTTAAGTCAAGTAGGAAGCGAGGTGAACAAAACATCGGAAGTTGCATAGAGTGCACTAGTGTTTCGATGAATACATTTATAATAATAGATAAGGGTACCATCTAAAGTGTTGTATAATGTTATGGCGGGGCTAGTTCGTTGTTAACGTAGAATGATGTGTCCCAGGGCACAATTCCCATGAGAAAGCCCTCGAGATTGATCTAAAGTTACTGTAGGCTCCTGGAATCAGGCCTCGTTCTGCTGCCATAGCGACGATGCATACACACAGATGATATCGTGTGATGATAAAGTATTAATGTCAATCAAGGTGACATTAGTAAGTTGCAAAGGATTTGGGACTGTAAAGTACATACCCAAGACTCAACCTCTTCCATGAGCAAGCATGTTACGGGTACCGGATATGGTGCCAACGATTAAGAACAAATGCAGCTAGTGTATTTGTACTCTAGTGCAAGTGGGAGACGGTTGGAAATATGTCCTAGAGACAAATAGTAATAAGGACTATTATCATATTTCATAAAGTTTATGATTAAGTTTTATATCATGCTACAACTGTATTGAGTGGAAACATCAATACACGTATGATATATAAACAACCAGGGGTTCCCAATGAAACTCTAGTCACTAGTTCATTGGTCAACAGATGATCATCTTTCCTGATCATGTGGCATTTATGCCAGTTGGAAATGGAGTCAACTCATTCTGAGAATGAGATGATGAACCAATACCCAGCCTAAACATCATGACCTGATCATGTCACAAACTTCAAGTTATGATGATTAGAAATGGATCCTCGTAGACTATTTCTGAGACCGTGAGGCTATATCAATCACTGTCTCCCGAGAGTACTTAGATAGCATCAAGCGCCACTTGGTAATTCAGTGGTTATAAAGGTGTGTTCAGGTACTCGGAGGAAACCATAGAGGCAATATATGTCAAGAGCAGGATTATTTCGTCCACGTGACGGAAAGATACTCAAGGGCCCACTTAAGAGAAGTTATATCCAATAGTTGCGCAGCGTGTGATTTGATCACAGGGATATCACTTGTCGGAACGAGTCAAGTAGCATTGTTCGGTAACAAGATTGAACACGACATGGTGATGTCATTGATCAGATCTCGGGCAATGCAAGTATCAAGAGACAAAGGGAATAAGACATGACCATCCCGGTTCAAACGATGAAAGATCTTCGTGGAACGCAAAGGGGTCACATGGCCATCCAGGTCCCTCTGTTGATCATTGGTCCGGGAGTGTCTCGACCATGTCTAGAGTGTTTCCGAACCATAGGGTATAACGCTTAAGGGTTTGATGATGCTTAGAGAGTGTTTATATGATCGGAAGAATCGCCGAAGAATAGTAGAGAGAAAACCGGAAGGGTTTTGGTAAGTCGAGAGGATGTCCGGAGTGGAGGTGGAAGGTGTTCCACAGCCACGGAGATTGAATAATATGTGAATGAATGTTAAATATTGATTTAATCATTTATTCATAATTATTTAATAAAGAGATAAACAATTTAAAAGGTCAAAAGGCTTAATGCGCCAATTTCGGGAGGGAAAGGGCCCAAGAGGGGGCCGCACCCCTAGGAGAGGCCAAGGGGGTTGGCCGGTGGCCCAAATGGGCCTTCCCCACGTGGGGCCCATGGTGGGAGCTGGCCGGCGGCGCCTCCCCCACCTCCTCCTCCTTTAGTCCCACCCCGGGACTTTGAGGGAGGTAGTACCTCCCCTCCCCCTATATATAGTGGGGGTATTTGGCCAGATAAATACACACAATATTCAATAAAGGTCTTCTCACTTTTGGGAAGACCTCCAATTGATATTCTCTCTCTCTCTTGTGACTGTGGTCCCAAGTTCAGATTGCGCGAACGAGAGACATCTTCACCGCAGAGCGCCGTCGCGCCGCGGGATTCGGATCAAGGAGCTCTACTTCTGCAACTACTGCTGGATCGGGGAAGCGGGAGTCATCGTCAGGCACTGGACGTGTGTAACTCCCCGTGAGGTGCCACACTTGAGGCACTCGAGTCATTGGAGCCAAAGGAGCGCAAGGACTTCATCACGACCTTGAGGTCGACTTCGACTCGTCTACATCAACCACGCTCTCCTGAGCGTTGACAACGCTTTTCGGTCTTCAAGGGTAAGTTCACGAAAAGCCCCTCATGTTACTGTATTACTGATAGATAGGTCCTGGCAACATCAGGGGTTCAGGAGCGGGGAGTGAGATGGTGTGGAAAATTGGGGCGGGGGTGGCCTCTATTTATACATGGGCGAGAGGGACAGAGCGACATGGCTCAGGTTCGTCGGCCTCGTTGTTACAGAGGGCTATCGGCATGGCTGAGGGTAGGGGTTGACGCGGTGCTTCAAGGCGATTGTCATGCGAGTGATGGCGTGGCAAGGGGCGGTCGAGAATGGTCGGGAGCAGTCCGTGCTCTATGCGAGAAAGGCGGCGTTCAAGACGGCGCACAGTTTCTACAGTTCGCGCCGCGGCAAACAGGCGTGTCTGGGGGGTAGCTGGGGTCACGATGAGTGCGTGCACGCGTGGAGAGGGCGAGGCACGGCGTGTGTGCGCATGTCGGCTGCGGAGCTCTGGCGTGCTCTCGGCATGGCAGACAGAGAAGTGGGCACGGTGAACGCGGCTGGTCCATGACTTGTCTTCGGTCGAGGGGTGGACAGAGGGTGACGGTAGAGTGTCGCCTATCTCCTGGACATCATGGGAGAGGGCGGTCCAGTCTGTGGCAAGTGGGGCATGGTCGACCTGCACAGCGAGCTCGGGCGGTGATGCACTGGTGCGAACAGCAAAGGGGATCTTGTGCAGTACGCTGATGGGCACTAGGGGAGACCAGGGGAGAGAATTGAGGCACTAGTGGCAATCAACTACTGCTCAAAACAGTAGAAGTTAGGCAAGTGTTTAGTGGTGTCTGCCAGGTGCTCGACCAAATGGCCGCATGAATTCAAAGTTTGAATTTTTGGATGAAATTTGGTGAGTGTTCTGAGTACTTGCTTGATAGTCTATGGTTGCTTGGAAATGTCAAGGTGAATTGATTTGAGTGGTTTTTGAAAAGTGGTGATCTTAGCATATGAACTTGATTCAAATTTGCCATGTCCTTTAAAATGATTTAGAATTTGTTTCTATTAGTTTGTAAAGTGGGCTTGGATTCACTTTTACTTGGTCTAGCAAGGTTTCAAAAGAATTGGGAAGTTTCTGTTAGAAATCTTTTACTAGGAACACTCAAAGTGGTCTAGTGGAAAATTTTGGTCAAAATGACCATTTGCTTATATTATTCATATTTGATTTTATTTTCTTTTGATTTTGTTTGTAAATGGCCTAGATGATGTAGTATTCATCTTTAAACCATTCCTTATCATTTGTAGCAATCAAACATGGCAATTTCACTCATTCATACACTAATGCAATGCATACATACACTCATATTAAATTTAATAATAAAAGTTTTTGTTAACCCTAAACTTAGGTGATTTTAACTTGATAATCTTGATTAATATTTTTGGGGTGTTACAAACCTTCCCTCCTTAAACAAAATCTCGTCCCGAGATTTGAGAAAAACTAGGAACTAAATAGATTTGGAAACTCAGTCCTAATATAATCTTCTCGCTCCCAAGTAGCTTCTTCAGTATGGTTGCTCCACTGGATCTTGAGAAACTTGATACTCCGGGTTCTGGTTGTTCTGAAGGCTTCTTCTAAAATACGAATGGTTACTTCACGATAGGTTAGATCCTTGTTGATATCTATGGCTCGGTGATCAATATTCTTGAAAAGTTCGGTCTTCTCCGTAACTTCTAAGCATTTGCGAAGTAACGAGATATGGAACACATTATGTATGGCTGACATCTCCTCCGGAAGTTCTAGTTGATATGATACTTCTCCTCGATGATTCAAAATCTTGAAGGGTCCAATATATCTGGGGGCTAACTTCCATTTAAGTTGAAAACACTGCATTCCTTTCAAGGGTGATACTTTGAGATATACAAAATCTCCGACATTAAAGGTGAGGTATCGCCGTCTCTTGTCAGCATAACTCTTTTGTCTCGACTGGGCGGTCTTGAGGTGTTCACGGACTTTGTGAACCTTCTCTTTGGCTTCTCGTAGGATGCCCGGTCCGAAGATCTGACTCTCTCCTACTTGCAACAATTCAAGGGGGTACGACACTTCCTTCCATACAGAAATTCAAATGGGGCCATTTGCAAACTGGCTTGATAACTATTGTTGTATGAGAATTCCGCGAAAGGCAGACAATCTTCCCATTTTGATCCATATTCTAGCACACAAGATCTCAACATATCCTCTAAGATTTGGTTGACTCTTTCAGTTTGTCCATCCGTTTGCGATGATAAGTTGTGTTGAAGTTTAGCTTGGTTCCTAATCCTTCTTGGACTTTCTGCCAAAATCTTGAGGTAAACTGGGTTCCTTGATCTGATACTATGGTCTTAGGGGTTCCATGCAAACTGACGATTCTAGCAATGTACAACTCTGTTAGCTTCGAACTCTGGTAGGTGGTCTTGACGGGTATGAAATGGGCTACCTTGGATAGCCTATCTACTATGACCCAAATAGAGTCATTTCCCCTGCTAGATGTAGGCAAACCGATGGTGAAATCCATTCCGACAGAATCCCACTTCCATTCCGGAATTTGCAATGGTTGCAAAAGTCATGCGGGTCGCTGATGTTCTGCTTTGACTCTCCAATAGATATCACACTTGGCTATGTAGCTTCTGATTTATCTCTTCATCTTGTGCCACCAAAATTGCTCCTTCACATCTTGATACATCTTTGTTCCTCCAGGATGAATAGAATAAAGAGTATCATGAGCTTCCTGCATAATGACTTTTTTCAACTCGGAATCTGCTGGTACACAGATACGTCCTTTGTACCACAAAACTCCTTCTTCATCTTCGGTGAATCCGGGTACCTTCCATGTACCATACGACGCTTGATTCCGTCGATACTTACATTTTCTTTCTGGGATTCCTTGATCTGACTAATCAAAGTGGGTTGAAGTTCAATACTGGATAGGAATCCTTCGCTAACTAGATCTATTCTAAACTGCTCCAACTCTTCATGCAAACTTGGCTGGGCTTCTTTTATCTCGGTGTTCAATCTACACGGCAATCTGCTAAGAGCATCCGCTACCACATTGGCTTTGTTGGGGTGATAGTGAATGTCAAGGTCATAATCCTTGATTAACTCTATCCATCTCATTTGCCTCCTATTTAGCTCCTTCTAGGTGAAAATATACTTCAGACTCTTGTGATCCGTATAAATCTCACACTGGTTACCCATAAGGTAATGACGCCAGGTCTTCAAAGCTAAAACTACGGCTGCTAGTTCTAAGTCATGGGTAGGGTAGTTTTGCTCATGTTGCTTCAGTTGTCTAGACAGATATGATTTGACCTTGCCTTCTTGCATCAACACACATCTGAGACCAATCTTGGATGCATCACAATACACATCAAAAGGCTTCTTGATATCCGGCATAATCAAAATTGGGGCTGAAATCAGTCTCTTCTTGAGCTCTTGAAAACTTGCTTCACATTTGTCCGTCCATTCAAACTTCTGATCTTTCTTCAATAGTTGGGTCAGCGGACTTGCGATGCTTGAAAATCCTTCTACGAACTTGCGGTAATATCTCGCTAATCTGAGAAATGCACAGACTTGTGTTTGAGTGATTGGGGTTTCCATTCTTCAACATCCTTAATCTTGGTGGATCGACAGCAATTCCTCCTGCCGACACGATATGTCCTAGGAATCCTACTTCCTTTAACCAGAACTCACATTTGCTAAACTTAGCATACAACTGATGCTCTCTAAGGGTTTCAAGGATGGTTCTTAGGTGTAGCTCATGGTCTACTTCTGAGTTGGAAGAATATCGTTGATAAAAACAACGACAAAATTATCTAGGAAGTTCATAAAAATCTTATTCATGAGATTCATGAAATAAGCGGGGGCATTGGTTAATCCAAAAGACATCACCATGTACTCATACAATCCATATCTGGTGGTGAAGGCGATCTTTGGGATATCCGTTGCACGAATATTGAGTTGATGATAACCAGTTCGAAGATAAATCTTAGAAAACACTCTAGCACCAGTCAACTGGTCAAACAGATCCTCTATCTTCGATAGTGCATACTTGTTCTTAATGGTGACATCATTCAACTTTCGGTAATCCGTGCACAAACGGTTACTGATGTCTACGCACTTCTATTCTTGTAGATAGTTTTTGGGCCTCCAAGTGCAGAGGTTTGTAGAACAGCAACAAGTTTTCCCTTAAGTGGATCACCCAAGGTTTATCGAACTCAGAGAGGAAGTGGTCAAAGGTATCCCCTCTCAAGCAACCCTGCAATCAAGATACAAGAAGTCTCTTGTGTCCCCAACACACCCAATACACTTGTTAGGTGTATAGGTGCACTAGTTCGGCGAAGAGATAGTGAAATACAAGTGGTATGGATAATTATAAGTGGTAACGGTGCCAGAAAATAGCTTTGATGGCACGTGGAAAAGACTAAAGGCAATCTGAAATAAAGATGGAAGCAAGCAAACATGTAACAGATCTAGTTGCAAACGGTGTTTCAATGCGAAGAAACAAGGCCTAGGGATCATACTTTCACTAGTGAACACTCTCATATAAATATATTCTCTTTATGATATTACTCTGAACTACCCTCCGGTTAGACACTCTAATCCATGGTAGGGCTATAACAGCACACCTCAAAGTTCGCTTTTCCCATCTAGGTAACCCCACACTATCACCTTGAGCTCTAGATGGTTCCAACAAACACCATAATTTCATAGAAACATCCAACTCAAAATATGACTCATAACAAGTATTTGTAATCTCTAGACTAAGTGCCACCATGGTGTACACACTGTCACATTCACACACATGGGGAGAGCAGAGATCTATTAAAGCATTTGAGTAGCAAAGTAGATCTACTTGATTACAAAGCTCATGATCACAATATGATCATGCATAGAGAGAGAGATGAACACATAGCTACCGGTAGATCCCTTAGCCTCGAGAGATAACTACTCCCTCCTCATCATGGGAATCAGCAATGGTGATGGAGATGGTGGTGGAGATCGATGGAGATGGCTCCGGGGGAACTTCCCCGTCCCGGCAGGGTGCCGGAACAGAGACTTTCTGTCCCCCGAATCTCCCCTTCGCTGGCGGCGGCGCTGCGGAACTTTTCGTGGTTGGAGGCTGGATGATTTAGGGTTTTTGCATCGGGAGGCATCTTATAGGCGGAGAGGCAAGGTCGGTGGGCGGCCAGGGGGCCCACACCACCTGGTGGCATGGCCAGGGCTAGCCCGCGCCATCATATGGTGTGGGCACCCTGTGGCCCCTCCCCGTCTCGTCTTCTGGCTCCATGAGTCTTCTGGTAAAATATCGACTTTGGCTTTTGTCCGGTCCAATTCCGAAAATATTCATTTTCTGACTTTCCTGGAACCAAAAACAGCAGAAAACAGGCAACTCGCACTGTGGCACTTGTTAATAGGTTAGTCCAAGAAAGTGTATAGAAAGTACTCCAAAGTTGGAACAAAACACAAGAAATGTAACATCCCAAAACTCAATCCAAGGTTATTAAGATCTAAATCATCAAATTTAGAGTTAACAAAAACTCAATCCATTTAAAAATAATTAAGCATTCATATATATGTGCATTTAAATTAGGAGTTGTTTTGCATTGCCATGTTTGAGTGATCCATTGGTTGTAAAATGATTCTAAGGTGAATTAAACATCATCTAGATCATCCCCAAACAAATCCCAAAGAAAAATAAACAAAAAGAATAAAATAAGCAAATGGTCACTTTTGCCATTTTAATCACCTAGCCTACTTTGGCTATTCCTAGAACTCACATCTTAACAGAAACAATTATGGTTCTTTGCACCCCTTGCTAGTACAAGTAGTGATGTACCAAGGCCCACTTTGTTTCATCCCAAAAACTTTCAAACACTAAATTTAAATGACAATTGAAAATTGAATGTAGTTCATATGTATAGATCACACCAATTCAAAAACCACTCAAATGAACTCCATTTCAAAAACCCAAGCACACCTAGAAGCTTAAGCATAAGTTACATCACTCCACCGAAAATCAACCCAAAATTCAAATATTTTGTTCATGCGGCCATTGTGTCGAATAGGTGGCATGCACAAAAATTCTGCGTAACTATTATTGTGTGTATATCAATGCTGTGTCGAGTGTTTGGCCCTCATTTGGTTCCCCTGTCCCTCCCAGCTCTGACAAAACCCCCACCGGCCTACCCCTAAGCCTGGAGCAGAAGTGGAGCGCCGCCACTTTATGGTCACCGCCAGCCAAAAGCGGGCAACGTGCCAGGGACCAAGCCACGCTATTCCAGCATGCCCTCTAGCTCTGACCAACCCTACCGCCGCCCACGGTCCACCCCTCGATCAAACCCAGCCCCTGGTCCACTCCCCATCATCGCCGCCCTTTCTCTCTGCGAGCCAGCCAGAGCGCGATTGCCGCCAGCACGCAGCAAACCGCGCCTTGACCCCATACCACGCACGCCGCTCCGCCTCGACCCCAGCACCCCGCCAGACACGACCGTGCACCGCCGCGCGACCCACAGTCATTGAGCGCCGCATCGAGCACCACCTCTGTCTCCCAGAGCAGACGCTCCCGCCCAAATGCCACCGCCCCTAGCTGCACCATAAAGTCGTAGAGCACCGCCAGGAGGCAAGCCATCGTCCTCCTATGCCGCCCATGCCGATAGCACCTTGTATCGTCATCACCGATGAGCTCGCCGTCGCGCCTATATAAGCAGGCCTCCCCAGCACGAATTCCTCACACCATTCCACTCCCCTCTCTCCCGTAAACAATTCCCCTCTCTCACCGGAGCCGCTCAAGCCGTAGTTCGCCAGAATTGCATCGGAGGAGCCCGCTGCAGAGGAGGAGACGCTGCCGTCGATTCTGTTCACCGCAGCCCCTGCCGCTACCTAGCCTGAGTCCGCCGTCACTGTCCAGTTCAATCGCCCGCCTTGCCGCACTAACTGGAGCCCTGGTATGTCCCAAGTAGACCCCCACCGTCCGTTTAGGGTTTGGTCTCACCGGCGACGAGTCCTTCATCGATGACGACTATGAGCCGTTGATCCACGTTATAATCGTGTGGCCCATATCGCTAGATATCGTTTCAGGTTTTAAGTCTCGCTGACAAGCGGGACCAACATGTCAGCCGTCCTCCGCGCCAATGAGTGTCACTGGGCCGGCCCATTTCATTTCCCGCGCTGACCCAGTAATTCAAATCAAGATTTTTCTATTTAGGTTTAAACTCACTTCTGTCCTTTATTTTAAAAATCAATTCAGGAAGATTTACTGAACCAAATTGAGTGATTCCAATTTTGTTGGAAAGCTTCTGAAAAGATCTATCCAAGCCCATTGGATTTAATTCATTTAGAGTTAGAGATCTCTCCTAGTAAAAATAACAAGACAGAAGCATTTGCACATTCAAACATTTTTATAAAATCAACCTTAATAGCTTTTGAGTTGAATCAAACTCTCAAAAATCACATTTAACCATACCTATCTGAATATGTAATAATATTAAGGTTTACATGCAGTGACTTTGGACTAGTACCAAAATAATGCTATATAGGCATTTCTAGTCACTTTAAATCATTAAATTTTCAACTTAAACTTATTAAAATGTGATCCAACCTTTAAATCACATTCCCATATGTTAGAATATGTGGTGATGACATGTGTCCACATGATCCCATATTATAATTGGAGAATATTAAATCTTAGTTAATTTCAATGAGTAGAAATTACTTTTCTCAAATAAAAAGGATGAATCTAGTTAATAAAACCTTGTGATGATAGTAGATCATCAAATGTGTGCCTTAGTGTGCTAAGTAGACTAGTTAAGTATTTTTAAGTGATCGTGTACTCCGTATGTATTTATAGATGATAGTACCGACCAAGCTTTCGAGGAGGAGGAGTTCTACCAAGAGGAGGAGGAAGAAAACTTCAACCACTGCACTACCCAAGGCAAGCTAACACTTGCAAGTATTATACTAGCAAGCCACCATTAACAATGCAAGCTAACCATTTCTAGCTAGATAACCTAAGCAAGATGCATTAGGCATGCTTGGGTTATACCATGTTAACTTATACCTACTCCAAGTTTTAATTCCAAGCTTTACCTTTCTTTACTTTACCAAAGTCCTTTACTTGTTTTAAAGGTAGCATAAAGAGTATAAAACTTGACCTATCTAGTTATACTTAGATGTCATTCTATGGTATGAGATTGATCCTAGCATTCCACATTAGTGAACACTCTTAACTTAGTAGTTTAGAGCTAAATCAAAACTTGATTCACTTTAGATGGGAATACTTGGTGAAAATGATTTATGAAAACCTTGGAATGATGAGTCATTCTATTGAGATGTTTTGACATGTGTTGAGAAACACAAATGGTTTATGATGATGAGAATTTTGAGGCATGAGCCTTAGCCCTTTTATAAAACTGATGGTTGGGTTTGGATGCGATACCATTCCAATTTTACCGTACAACCATAATACCTGAATTGGGTAAGGCTTAGCCGAAAGTTTATATGCATTAGTATTAGTTCCCTCACGGGAGAGGTTTGAGCTGAGGCTACCTCTCGATGTTGTCCACCTATGCAGTGCCCAAGATGACAGATGGTCATGGTTGGGAGGCCATGCTCATAGGGGAGGTGCTTATACTAGGGTGTGTAAAGGAAAGGTTATGTTTGATTATCTACATACTAAGTATGATGATTCAGGGTTATCTCTGACAGATGTGTCAAATCTTGTGGTGAAAGTGTACCACCTCTGCAGAGTGTCAAACTATTCGAATAGCCGCGTCCACGGTTATGGACAGTTGGAGTGGCTATACTGTTCGATTGTCAGATGTTTACAAAACAACTTATGAAATAATTTGTGACATGACTTGACCACAACATGGTTGTGACTATGATGATTAATTTCCCACTTAGGTGTTTACAAACTTTATTTTATCTTTCTTTGCTTCTGAACTCAGCTTAGGTTTCATACTTAACTTTACAAATAAACTTAGAGTTAACATTTCTACTAGAACTATACTACTTGTTAGTGATAGTTTGCGAGTACTTAAAGAGTACTCATGGCTTTTGTATCTGGCTATTCCTATGTCCAGACTATGAAGGAGACTACCAAGATGAAGGACAGCAGGACGGCTATGATAACTCGGACTATCTTCCATCGTCAGCATTGCCTGTGACTCTGAAGATAGACCCCACCGCTACGCTTATTATTTATTCCGCTGCTTGTTGTATTAAGAATGGATCATGAGATCCTTTATTCGTGTAAGACCTTATTATGGTTTGTAATGGATGATGTACTATGATATCCAATCTGTTATGTCTCACAAAAATGGTAATCCTGGGATTGCGATGTATGACATAACAGGCATCTGGGATTAAAAATCCGGGTGTTGACAAGAAAGTAGATAAAACCAAGCATGGAACATCAAAAATTATGGATACGTTAGCAACATATCAACATCCCCAAGCTTAACTCCTGCTCGTCCTCGAGTAGGTAAGTGATAAAAAGAAAGAATAATTTTTGAGGTGACATGCACCATCATAAACTTGATCAAAGTATTTGTAAAACATTGATAGCTGGGATCATAGTACTTCAATCATAACATGAAAGACAAAGTTCTAACAATAAGGCAAAGCAACTATGTTGCAACATGAAAAGACACAAACAAAAGATTCATGAATAACAATGCTTTGCAAGACGTTTGTTTGTTTCACATAAAGAAAACATAGCATAGTGGCATTCAGCTTGTCCCTCATAGAGTAGCAAACATAAATGCATAGGACACCTTCAAAGTTCATAAGAGTGACTAGATACAATTAGTTTAAAACAAGCAATATCAAAGCTATGCATCAATCAATAAGTCTTGGGACAATGCACATAGAACTAAGAATGGCCACTATGCTCTCAAAGTAGGTGCATAAAGATAGAAGGTGGAGACTCAACATAAAAGTAAAAGAAAGGCCTTCATAGAAGGAAGTAGGGATTCAAGTCTCATAAAGAGCTTCCAAAATTATGGTACTTTTTAGCTTTCAGCTCTCATTGCCCCTATCATAAGCATCTTGAAGTGATTAAGGTTAAACTGAACAAACTATGGTGTATATGCTTGACGAAGTATAAGTTGGAAATCTCATGTCCCTTGAATACGAGGGCCGCTCCTCATGCGACTCAAGTTTAGTTACCGGTAAGTTCTTGCCATAGTAAGTACATGTGTATCATAGAGAACCGCCAACGGGGTACCCCTTGCCCGATGATACGGAAGAATCCCCATATCAAAATGATAAGGCAAGCAAACAACGAGCATCTCAGCAATCTTCTTATTTACCATGGGAATCTGGTGCTTTTTTCTATCTTTCATCATTTCTCATATCTCTTTTTTTTTCTTTTTCTCTTTTTTCTCAATATCTGACTCTTTTTTTATAAGAAGAATGCTTCATAGACAGCTCATTATGGTTACAATGCAGGTTTCCACCATGACAGCATGGATTAGACCAGCGGCCCAGGCGTTTCTCTAACACATATACATAACTCCATGGACTTACAAGCTCCCCTTTCATTTCACACCGACGACATCCATAGACAAAAGAGCATGATATCAACTAGGTACAAAGTACAAGTGGAATGTTGAAAGCGTTCCCCGTGACAACATGGTTCTGCTAATCCCCAACAAATAAGTGCAAGCATATACAACATAGACGACACAATGGTTCAAGTTTATTAAGGGCAAGAAAAGTAAAGTGTGCCATCAAGTTCGTGAGAGCTTTAATCACTAGTTTTCTCATAACAAGTTTAATTCGGAAGGTAGATAAAAACATGAATATACTTGGAATAGCAAATGCTAGTAGCTAGGTATGGTGGACTCTTTGTAATAACTTGGTTTTAGGAGTTGGATGCATGAGTGGAACTCATACTTGGTTGTGGAGGCTAGCAAAAGACTGGGAGCAACTAACTAAGAGAGCAATAATGGCCATAATCATGCAGAGCGACAAAACATTATTAATCAAAGCATAAAGTGATATTACAAGTCGAGAACTAAAGGATCATAAAGGCTATGGTGACTTGGGATAGTCATAACATGGTGTGAGCATGCGCCAAGTCAACCCAGATAAAGCATCAAAGGAGAATACCACAATACTATGCTTTAATATGCTAAAACAATGCATGATTCTTCCAGGGCACATTAAGAAATCTCAATTGTTTATAACAAGTCATGCTACAGCAAATATCACTAAGCATAAAGCCAAAACAATATGAAGCATGGCATGACAAAGCATAGGCCATAGTAAGAAAACAAGCTCCTTTTACCACTTAAGCATGGACTTTTCCTACTCTTTTCCAATCCAAACCAAACTATTTGAAAACCAATGCATGAAAGAGGGGGTCCAACCAATTTATTCAATCAAACTAAGAAAACCAAGCAAACGAAAACCAAAAACAACAAACGAAGACGCTCCAAAAACAACACAACTATGCATGAAACAATAAAAATGAAGTATTTGGAAGAAACCTGGGATTTTTATTGATGACGAAGGGGATGCCTTGGGCATGCCCAAGCTTTGATGCTTGTACTTCTTGGATATTTATTGGGGTGACACGCGTGGCATCCCCAAGCTTAAGATTTAGTCTATTCTTCATCTCATTACATCATTCTCTCCATACACCTGAAATTTTTCCTTCATACAAAACTTCACATAATCTTTATTAGCAACATTAGTGTACTCAAGATAATAAGTCTTTGGTTTCAGTTTCAACACCAATAAAACTTCCATTAAAACACAAACTACTGTAGCACTTCCCTCAAAAAGCTCAATTCCCCCAAAAAGAACTCAAAAAGGAATCAACAAGAAGCAAATGCAAATAATGGCAGAAATCTATCAAAACAGACGAGCAGGTGAAAACCAATTTTTTCGAAGACCTTCTGTTGCTCAAATCGAAAAATGTTGAACTAACGAAAGTTAGATAACAACCTGGGGCAGAAGCACAAAAATTCACGCCTCAAAACGATGTACAGAGATTTTACAAGCATTTTACAGTGAAGCACAAAAATCTGTTTCAGGACAGCAACTTTCCCAAGTATTACTTCTCTCTCATTAGAGATTACTCTTGGCACAAAAAGAAAATAAAAAGGATAAGGAGAGGTTATTACAGAGGTAATAACTTTCAAGACTCAACTAAATTTTTGGGTTATCTCCCAATAAGTACTTTTCTTTAACGCCTTTAAGTTAGGCATGATAGTTTGAGAAGATGCTCACATAAGAAATATGAATTGAAGTAAAATAGAGCATCAAGAAGCAAATTCAAAGCACATTTAAGTCTAACCCACTTCCTATGCATAGGAATCTTGTAAAGAAACAAGTCACGAAAGCACAAAGCTACAAGCATAGTAAAACAAAACAAGTGCAACTTCAAGACTTTCAACATAAAGAGGGGAGACTTAATATTATTGTGATGCATAAAACCATGTTTCCCTCTCTCATAATAACTTTCAGTAGCATCATGAATAAAATTAACAATATAACTATCACATAAAACATTCTTATCATGATCCACATGCATATAATCATTATTACTCTCCACATAAGCATAGTTATTCTTATTAATTGTAGTGGGAGCAAATTCAATAAAATAGCTATCATTATTATTCTCATCACCATAATATTCAAATATAGGAGGCATATTGTAATCATAATTAATTTTCTCCTCAATAGTATGTGGACTGAAAATATCATATGCATCATTGTAATCATCATATATTGGAGGTTTGGTATCATAAAAAGCAATAGAATAGCTATCTTCCAAAGCTGGGGAACTAAAAAGATCATTTTCATAAAAACTAGCTTCACCAAGCTTAGACTTTTCCATAGCATTAGCAATAATGGTGTCCAAAGAATTTATACTAACAACATTGCTATTAGCATGCAAATAAAGTTCCATAGGTTTTTTAATTTTCTCTTCAAACACTTCATGTCCTAAATCAATACAAATACTATAAAGCTCTCTAATTTTGTTGTTGTTTTCCATTAAGCCTAACTAGTGAAAACAACAAACAAAAAGACAAAATTGCAGAATCTAAAGGAAATAAATTCGAGCACTCACATCGGAGGATTGAGTACCTTTTACCTTATCGCCCCGGCAATGGCGCCAGAAAATAGCTTGATGTCTACGCACTTCTATTCTTGTAGACAGTTGTTGGGCCTCCAAGTGCAGAGGTTTGTAGAACAGTAGCAAGTTTTCCCTTAAGTGGATCACCCAAGGTTTATCGAACTCAGGGAGGAAGTGGTCAAAGGTATCCCCTCTCAAGCAACCCTGCAATCAAGATACAAGAAGTCTCTTGTGTCCCCAACACACCCAATACACTTATCAGGTGTATAGGTGCACTAGTTCGGCAAAGACATAGTGAAATACAAGTGGTATGGATAATTATAAGTGGTAACGGTGCCAGAAAATAGCTTTGATGGCACGTGGAAAAGACTAAAGGCAATCTGAAATAAAGATGGAAGCAAGCAAACATGTAACAGATCTAGTTGCAAACGGTGTTTCAATGCGAAGAAACAAGGCCTAGGGATCATACTTTCACTAGTGAACACTCTCATATAAATATATTCTCTTTATGATACTACTCTAAACTACTCTCCGGTTAGACACTCTAATCCATGGTAGGGCTATAACAGCACACCTCAAAGTTCGCTTTTCCCATCTAGGTAACCCCACACTGTCACCTTGAGCTCTAGATGGTTCCAACAAACACCATAATTTCATAGAAACATCCAACTCAAAATATAACTCATAACAAGTATTTGTAATCTCTAGCCTAAGTGCCACCATGGTGTACACACTGTCACTTTCACACACATGGGGAGAGCAGAGATCTATTAAAGCATTTGAGTAGCAAAGTAGATCTACTTGATTACAAAGCTCATGATCACAATATGATCATGCATAGAGAGAGAGAGATGAACACATAGCTACCGGTAGAGCCCTTAGCCTTGAGAGATAACTAATCCCTCCTCATCATGGGAATCAGCAATGGTGATGGAGATGGTGGTGGAGATCGATGGAGATGGCTCCGGGGGAACTTCCTCGTCCTAGCAGGGTGCCGGAATAGAGACTTTCTATCCCCCGAATCTCCCCTTCACTGGCGGCGGCGCTGCGAAACTTTTCGTGGTTGGAGGCTGGATGATTTAGGGTTTTTGCATCGGGAGGCATCTTATAGGCGAAGAGGCAAGGTCAGTGGGCGGCCAGGGGGCCCACACCACCTGGTGGCATGGCCAGGGCTAGCCCGCGCCATCATATGGTGTGGGCACCCTGTGGCCCCTCCCCGTCTCATCTTCTGGCTCCATGAGTCTTCCGGTAAAATATCGACTTTGGCTTTTGTCCGGTCCAATTCCGAGAATATTCATTTTCTGACTTTCCTAGAACCAAAAACAGCAGAAAACAGGCAACTTGCACTGTGGCACTTGTTAATAGGTTACTCCAAGAAAGTGTATAGAAAGTACTCCAAAGTTGGAACAAAACACAAGAAAGTAGATAAAACCAAGCATGGAAAATCAAAAATTATGGATATGTTAGCAATGTATCACTTACCTCCATCTTTCTTATCCACAAACAAAACAGGTGATCTCCATGGCAATGCACTTGGTTGAATCAGACCTTTGTCCAGCATAGCATCAAGTTGCTTCTTCAGCTCCACTAATTCAGATGGGTTCATACTATAAGGTCTCTGAGCTATGGGTCTATTTCCAGGAACTAGTTCAATGATAAACTCGATATCCCGATCTGGGGGCATACCGGGCAATTCATCTGGTAACACGTCGGGGTATTCACACACTACTCTGACTTGGTAAAGGGTTGGTTGGGCTAGACTCTTGTTGCATTTGAATTGACGGGGCAGTGTCTCAAATACATGCTCTACTGATACTCCAGTGCTACTGGTCATGGTTATGGCTTTCTTGGCACAGTCGATTAATCCTTTATGTTTCGACATCCAATACATTCCTAGTACTACTTCCAAACCTTTGGTTCCAATTACTATTAGATTAGCATAAAAATCTATTCCATGGATTCTGATAGGTACTGCCTTGCAATTTTTTCTAGCTTTGGTGGTTGAACTAGGTATTTGAACTATCATAACATGCTTCAATTTTGTTGGTTGAATCTTACTAGTGCATGCAAATTCTTCTGCAACAAACGAGCATGATGCTCTAGAATCAAACAACACTCTTAAAAGTACTGAGTTAATGGAAAACATACCCAGCACGACATCTGGCGCTTCCTGAGCTTCTTTAGCATTCATGTGGAATAGACGGCCGTTCCGGTTGAGCGAGTTCCCTGGGGCAAATCTCCTTCTAGGCTGAACACGGCGTTGCTGCTGAGCAGGTGCATTCACATTGGTGGTTGCTGCAAGCTTCTTGGGGAACTCGTTGGAGTAGTGACCCTTGACTTTGTTGGGTTCGCAGCATAGAAAACAAAAAATTTCCTACGATGGGAACTATACGCCAAGATCTATCTACTAGATACAAGCAACGGGTGGATATACATCCATAGAGAACTTACCTTCGAAGACAACAAAGCTTTGTTAACGAGATGAAACTCGTGGATGATCTAGTCGTACACTTGCTGATCTCAAGATCGTGATGAAGTCCTTCAGGTGCAGCAGTTCCAGCACCATCAGGTCCAGCACCATCAAGTCCAGCACCGCAAAGTAGCGGTGCATCCGTGATCACA
Organism: Avena eriantha; assembly: GCA_910589775.1. Classification (NCBI taxonomy): domain Eukaryota; kingdom Viridiplantae; phylum Streptophyta; class Magnoliopsida; order Poales; family Poaceae; genus Avena; species Avena eriantha. The sequence goes on along the minus strand of OU342746.1, from coordinate 152,312,774 downwards.
CACACGTTCGGTCCACCGAACAACCAATGCCTCCTCACTCCAGCGATGCAGCGGAAGCAGCAACTTCTTTCAGATAAAGCCACCGAGAACATGTATCTCACTAATCCGAGACCATGGGGAATAATTAGAGGGAGAAGAGAACCTTCACGAGGAGGTGTGTGTTGCGAGGAGGAGAGGGGGCCTTTTATAGGGAAGAGGGAGACAGCCAAAGGGCCATGGCGTGGCAGCCATGGTGGTGCCCCCACCTCTTCCATCATTCATATGGTGGATGCTCCACTCACATAAATATGGCTCCACTCACACTTCCACTCACATGCATTAAATTTCCACCAAATTTAATGCAAGCTCTCATTAAATAAAACTATTTTATTTATTTTATTCAGAATTTTGTTAATTACTTTAATTAACAAACATTCACATAAAACTCCCTGCAGCATTTCAATATCACATGCAGAACCAGTTTCTGCAATTTCACCCGAAACAGTGTCGATGTCTATTCAAATAATTCTAGCACTTTCTTAAATCTTTATCTGAAAAATATTTGCTCCAAATGGTGTCAGTATCCCTTAAGTGTGTCACCCTACGGTTCACGAATAACGCAGACATGATCGAGACCCCTCTCCGATCAACAATCAGCAGTGGGACATGTAGATTCGTACTGACTCCCACATATTCAACGATGACTCTTGTGATCGTGTGAACCTTTAACATCGTAACCAAATCCCTTTGTCTCGCGATATATTACATGTCCGAGATTCGATCATCGGTATACCAATACCTAGTTTGATCTCGTTACCGACATGCACTCTTTTCTCGTTCCCGTGATATAACATTCTAGTGATCACATCACTTGCTTGCAAGCTATTTCAATGTGATATCACTGAGAGGGCCTAGAGTATATCTATCCATCATCGGGATGGAAAAATCGCACTCTTGATCCATGAGCCTCAACATAACACCTTCGTAGCACTGAACCCACCTTTATAGTCACCCTGTTACGGTGTGACATTTGATGTTATCAAGATACTCTTCCGGTGTTAGAAATTAACATGATCTCATGGTCTAAGGACTAAGATTACTTTGTATGATGTTATAGCAATATAAACATAATAACTCTGATCGTAACGCTATACTTCGGATGAATGTTCATCACATCATTCCACCAATGTTGTGACCTTGTTATTAACAACATCCAATGTCCATGATCAGGAAACCTTGATCATCTTATTAATCAACGAGCTAGTTTATATGAGAGGCATTACTAGGAACTTTGTATTTTGTTTATTAAACACACATGTATTAACGTTTCCAATTAATACAATTATAGCATGCAAAATAAACATTTATCATAAACATGGAATAAGAAAATAACCACTTTATTATTGCCTCTCGGGCATATTCCCTTCAGTCACCCACTTGCACTAGAGTCAATAATCTAGTTTGAAAAACTTTGTGTATTGAACACCTATGACTTTCTAGTGTTGCATATACGCGATTGCTAGTGGTTAACATAATCTCCGGATCTGACAGTTTCAGGTCCGTGTGTATTTGCATGTCTTTGCGTCTCTATGCATCACTCATTCTCAAATGAGATGGCATTGTATAAATTCGGTCCTTTGGTGAGACCTTTAGTTAGTTCGGGTTAAAATATGTTGATATTATTTTCATACAATATATCTTCATAGTATTAGCCCACTTTGAACCACACCAAGTTTGATAACAAACTACTTCACACATATGCCATCCTTTGCTGCTACTATAGCAGTCATATACTTAGCCTTTTGTTGTAGTATCCGTCACAATGTCTCAACTTTGGAACTCATCCAAATCCACCATGGAACATCCTTTCCATTACATTGTGCCAACCATAGTCTAAATTGAGATAAATTTAATTTGTATCTTGTGACAAAACTAGTATCAATGTAACTCTTTACAATGAACTACCTTTAACTATTTGTCACTTGTACATGATATATTCTTGGTTCTTCCAAAGCTCATAAGAATATCTTTACTATCGTCCAATGATCATCTTATGAATCATTCTGGTATATGCTCATAACATTTAGAGCATAGGACATATCTGGATATATACATATCTTGGTATATTCGATCAAAATATTCATGTGATTTTACTCACCAAGTGTTGAAACACATGAATCTTGATACAATCCTTTCCATGCAGCATGAACCTTTCTTGTTGGTTCCATATTGAACCCTTTCAATATCTCATATATGTACGTCTAGCATAACCATATTAGCACCTCAATCTATCCATACAGATATTGATGCCAAATATTCCGGTTTTGCCCAAGTCTTTCATCGAAATCGTATTTTAATGAAATTCTTAACTTGTGTCAATAAAAGGTACATCATTTCCAATCAACAATATGTACTCTGCATAATGTATTGGAAATTGGTCTCAGCGCTCCCACCTAATTTCTTGCAAATGCAAGCATCTTCATCATCTCCGATGAAATTAAACTCCTTTAACATTTTCATCATGGTGAAGATTCCAACTCCACTATGCTCACTTCAACTATTGAAGTTTGCATGCCCTTTTAGCACCCTTTGAATTAACAAAACCCTTCGGACCATGTCATGTACACCGCCTAGGTAACCATTCTATTAGAAGAACCTTGTTTTGTTTATTCAACTACCATATACCAAATTATATGTAGTGGTTGCTACATTAATCCGTCAAGACTAAATATCGCTATGAAAGATCAAATCTTTTCATAGTCAACTCCTTGAACATTGTCGTAAACTTCTTTCCGACATCTCAACTATTTCATAGATGTTAAACATCCATGTCTATTTCTTTATAGATCCAAATACGACCGATAGGCTTCACGCCTTTCCGGAGGGTCTTCCAAGTTCAGAAACTTGATTTCTCGTGTATGGATACTATCACGGATTCTATGACTTCCAGTCATTTTATGGAGTCAGGGCCCATCATCGCTTCTTTGCATGTAGTCGGTTCATCATTGTCAAAACAATAATGACTTCTGTTTCAAATCTTACTATTTGATTCTTACCGACCCACATGGTTCAATAGGAACTCTAATCTTCAAGATCACACCCTTTGTAATCACGGGAGCCATGAGCATTGTGGCCGCCACCGGGACACTTTCTGGTGCTGCGCTACTTAGCACATATAGCTAAGGTTCAACAACCTTATCAAAGTTCTACTATCCTCCCACTTAACTTTTCACAAAAAATTCCTTCTCAAGAAACTTGACGTTCCAAGCGACAAACTCTTTTGTACTCGGTGTTATGGAGGAATTCCCAACAAATTCTTTGGGATAACCTACAAAGACGTGCTTATCCGACTTTGGTTGTAAACATTTTACTTATGCATAGCATACCAATATTTAAGAAAAGACAATTCGGGTTTTATCCCAAACCATAACTCATATGGTGTCATTTCAACGGATCACGATGGTGCTCTTTTCAGTGTAAAAGCGATAGTCTCTAAAGCTTTAATCCTTAAAACATAATGGCAGTTTTATAAATGACACCTTTGATCTTACCATGTCAAACAAGGTTTGATTTGATCTCTCGAACATACCATACTCCTGTGGTTTATCGGGAAATGCAAATTCATGGAACAATTCCTGAAATCTTAGGTGTTTTGCAAAAACTTGTAACTCAAATATCTTCCTTTATGATCAAATCATAAACTATTTTATTTTCTTGTTACAATGATTTTTCACTTCATCTTGAAAGTCTTTGAACATTTTTCAAATGTTTCATACTTGTTCCTTATTAAGTAAATATATAGATATATTCACTTAAATTTCTGGAGAAAGCATATGAAGCAAAAAAAAGATCCATCGCATATGGCTGCACATAATGGACTATATACATTAGCATGCATAATATCCAATAAGTTAGTCATTTGTTCCTGTTTGGCCTATGGACGGAGTTTCAATTATCTCAAGGAAAGCTTCACAAGCGTCAATTGATCAAAATCAAAAGACTCCAAAAATCCATCAACATGGAGTTTCTTCATGTTTACTTTCCAATATAATTCAAACAGCGATGTCACTTCATAAGTGATCTTCCAATCATTTGGCTTATGAAATTTTAGCAATAATGTTTATGGATGTGATTTCTCCAACTAGACTTGTAAAAGTTCATCCATCCATTATGGAATACGATAATTATTTGAACAACCATTGTTCTCGTAATACCGGAACAAAATAACAATTATTAAAACAAATCTTGAAGGCTAGGTTTGATGACAACAAAAACACAATAACACTTTATTTGTTTTTGATGAACATCATCACTTATTCTCTTGCCAGTTACTTAGGCCGTTGCAGTTCATGAATTGTGTTGTTCTGTATGACACTTCACACCAACCAATTCGGTATCCAATACCTAAGAACCACATTATTTAACAAGCAAGGAATACAGCCATAACATGTATATCTTCTATATACCTAATTTGGACATCTCCAACCTTTTCTTTTTTGCCAAATATTTTATAGATTCTCTTTCAACAATTCCTTTTCTTTTAAAAGAATCCATCAACATCAATAATGGTGTCATTCACATGACGCATAGTACAAAGTGTATATAGTCAAATACTAATACCTTTGGACTTACACTTTGAAGTGGATCACCATCATCAAATGTTTGGTGTTCTTTCAAAAATCCATTCTCTAGTAATCTATTAGTGTAGTAAACATTTTACTTACATCTTATATTCATCCTTATCATGAAAACTTTCATGATCAAGCTACTATAGCCTATAATGAAGAATCGCGAGTATAATGTTAGTTCCCAAATCCTTTTTGGGAGATCCGGATGCCTAGCATCTCCATCCTTCACAAATTCTCATACAATATGAGAAGATGTATTTTGCTAAATTATACTCTATCATAATGAAACCAAAAACATTGTTTCAGATATCACAATATCTTTCACACATGATGGTTTCTGAAACAATTTTCAGCTCCTAGATAATATTGATATTAAAACAACTTTTGAATATCAATAATCATGGAGGCAAACATGATACTTTAGATACTAACATTGGAATTCTTACTCTTGATTTAATACTACTTATTAAACTTCATGGAGTAAATAGAGTTTGCTGAAAGTTTGCAATAGGACTTATAAACTTTAAATTGACATTCAAAACAATACGATACCAGTTCGTAAAGTAAATATCCAGAATTCTATAGTTCTATTATCTGAATTAAAACTAAGCATAAGGTAGTGAATACATGCCAATGACTACAACAAATTATGCAAATTCACTTTGATTTAGTTTATGACAAATTGAGTTCGACTAATCCAAATTAGAAATGAACTCCCACTCAAAAACGACATCCCTCGTGCCTTTTTGGTGATTACATAAACCAAATCCACTACACCAAGTCCGATCATCATGTCAGTCGGTGTAGCTTCAAAGGCAAGCATCAATATGGGCATCACATCAACTATATGACTCATGCTTAACCTTTCGGTTCGTGTTCCGAGGCCATGTATGTACATGCTAGGCTCGCCAAGTAAGAACCTTAGTATTCATGTGTGTAAAACTGTCTTACACCCGTTGTATGAAAGCGTAGAGTAGAGTACACCCGATCATCACGTGATGTCTCGAAACACGATCCATAGAACGGTGCATACTTAAGGAAGAAAACATTTTATCTTGATATTTAAATGAGGGATCATCTTACAATGCTACTAAAAGCGCCAAACTAGCAATATAAGATGCAAACATCTAATGTGTAAACTGGGATGATATGGTCCATGCATTTGATCTCTATCATATGCATCATGGTATGATCTCTATCATTACTTTGTGTGTAAGGCCAAGGTCTATGGAACTTACACGTTAGGTGGGTTGTAAGGGTATCTACCATACATCTACTTACAACATCACCATATCATGACACTAGCCCAGCAACAATCTAAACTAGACGCCTCTAATGTATCCATTGCAAGTTTTACGTGGCTTAGGGCTTTCGAAGAGAGAACCGGTCTTACCTACGAACATGGAACCACAACGATGATAACTAAGTTATTAGCAACTCTTTGTAAATCAGATATTGACTATAGTAGGAGAGACAGACACCCGCCAGCCACTTATGCAAAACTAGTTGCATGTAAGTCGTGGAACCGGTCTCATGTGTGATGACATGTAAGGTTGGTCTGGGCCGCTTCATCCCACTATGCCACCAATATCCAAAATACATGAAAGAAGCAATAACATGATCATAATTGCCCACATATAAACATATGTGTACTACCCGTACAAAGCACATACACATAGATCTGGCTCTAATACCACAGTTGGGTTCGCAGCATAGAAAACAAAAAAATTCCTACGATGGGAACTATACGCCAAGATCTATCTACTAGATACAAGCAATGGGTGGATATACATCCATAGAGAACTTATCCTTGAAGACAACAAACCTTTGTTAACGAGATGGAACTCGTGGATGATGTAGTCGTACACTTGCCAATCTCAAGATCGTGATGAAGTCCTTCAGGTCCAACAGTTCCAGCACCATCAGGTCTAGCACCATCAAGTCCAGCACCACAAAGTAGCGGTGCATCTGTGATCACACATACGTTTGGTCCACCGAACAACCTCCACCTCCTCGCTCTAGTGATGCAGTGGAAGCAGCAACTCCTTTCCAGATAAAGCCACCGGGAACATGTATCTCGCTAATCCGAGACCATGGGGAATAACTAGAGGGAGAAGAGAACCTTCACGAGGAGGTGTGTGTTGTGAGGAGGAGAGGGGGCCTTTTATAGGGAAGAGGGGGGCAGCCAAAGGTCCATGGCGTCGCAGCCATGGTGGTGCCCCCACCTCTTCCATCATTCATGTGGTGGATGCTCCACTCACATAAATATGCCTCCACTCACACTTCCACTCACATGCATTAAATTTCCACCAAATTTAATGCAAGCTCTCATTAAATAAAACTATTTTATTTATTTTATTCAGAATTTTGTTAATTACTTTAATTAACAAACATTCACATAAAACTCCCTGCAACATTTCAATATCACATGCAGAACCAGTTTCTGCAATTTCACCCGAAACAGTTTCGATGTCTATTGAAATAATTCCAACGCTTTCTTAAATCTTTATCTGAAACATATTTGCTCCAAATGGTGTCGGTATCCCTTAAGTGTGTCACCCTACGGTTCGCGAATAACGCAGACATGATCGAGACCCCTCTCCGATCAATAATTAGCAGCGGACCTGGATATCCGTACTGACTCCCACACATTCAACGATGACTCTTATGATCGTGTGAACATTTAACGTCGTAACCAAACCCCTTTGTCTTGCGATATATTACATGTTCGAGATTCGATCATCGGTATCCCAATACCTAGTTTGATCTCGTTACCTACATGCACTCTTTTCTTGTTCCCGTGATATAACATTCTTGTGATCACATCACTTGCTTGCAAGCTATTTCAGTGTGATATCACCGAGAGGGCCCAGAGTATATCTATCCGTCATCGGGATGGAAAAATCCCACTCTTGATCCATGAGCCTCAACATAACACCTTCATAGCACTGAACCCACCTTTATAGCCACCCTGTTACGGTGTGATGTTTGATGTTATCAAGATACTCTTCCGGTGTTAGCAATTAACATGATCTCATGGTCTAAGGACTAAGATTAGTTTGTATGATGTTATAGAAATATAAACATAATGACTCTGATCGTAATGCTATACTTCGGATGAATGTTCATCACATCATTCTACCAATGTTGTGACCTCGTTATTAACAACATCCAATGTCCATGATCAGGAAACCTTGATCATCTTGTTAATCAACGAGCTAGTTTATATGAGAGGCATTACTAGGAACTTTGTATTTTGTTTATTAAACACACATGTATTAATGTTTCCAATTAATACAATTATAGAATGCGAAATAAACATTTATCATAAACATGGAATAAGATAATAACCAATTTATTATTGCCTCTCGGGCATATTCCCTTCAGTCTCCCACTTCGGGCATAATCTAAGGGCTCTTCAGACTTATTAAATATAGGTGGGTTGGTATTCTAAAAGTTCTTGAGCTTGGATCCATGGTTATCTTGGTTTCCGGGGCCTTGATTATTGTGGGCCATCTGAGCTATCTGTTGAAGAGTGGCTAAGTTGTCTTGACGTTTGGCTCTACTAGCTTCACGGTCAGAAACTAACATTTGAAAAATTTGTAGCATTGGGTCCTGAGATGAGCTGCTTCCTCCGGGGTTACCGCGAGTCATCTGAAGATTGAGATAGATAATGAGACAAGGGGAAATTTCTAGGGTTTATGGGTTTGTTTTAGAAACGTTAAACTTGGAGTATAACTCAGTTTTTGAAAACTAACAACTTCCTCTCATTCATTCATTCCTTCACTCATAGCACCCAATACAAACACACACCACAACAAGGAAACAGATGGTTTTAAGAACCATTCTGTGAAACTACGATACAGTGGGACCGGGTACAACTCACTCCTACGGTAGTGCTCAAGTGCATCTAATCATCATCAATGAAGGCGGCATCATCTTCATCAGTGTGATCCTCCATGGCCTCGTCCTGCAGGTAGTTGTCATCATCACTGAGGTAAGAGTAGAGATCTCCATGGATATCTTCACCTTCCTCCTCCTTCACTTCAAGCTGGATCTCTTATTCATGGATGGTCTTCTCGAGAGTGGCCACCTTCTTGCGAAGACGATCGATCATGCGATCCTTCTTGTCACGCTGACGATGAAGTGAATGGCGCTCATTGGCGAGGATGGCGAGGGTCTGGTCCTTCCTAACTGCAATGTCATGGTTATGGTTGGCATAGGCACAGGCGTTGTCCAACTCCTGCTGTCTATCATACAACATGAACTCGAGATTATCCACCTGGTGCTTCAGCTCCGGGTGTCCTGGCATCTCCAAGGGCATTCCCATAGAATCACGCCTTGCGTAGTGAGAAAATCGAGTTCCATTGATCTGGTTGATGTTTTGCCCACATAGACGGGCAAGACCTTCCTGCATAGCCCTGGCTAGTCCGTGTAGCCAGTTGTTCTCCCTCAAGATAAATTCGATCTTCTCTGAGGTGGGTGCTTCCATCTTGCCTCTGAGATCTACAACTATCATCCACTGTAGCTCTCCTCCCACGTGATTGTTGAGTTGTTCCTTGAAGAACTCTGGGTGCGGGCACTCAAGATACTCTACAAGTGCATCTAGATCCCTCTCAAAGATCAGGTGGTCTCCGTTGCCCAGCTAGTAGAACTTGCTATACTTGACCTCCATCTATAAGAATTTAGGGTGAGCAAGTTAGTGGGGTGATCAAGTGTGTCAAATTTTATGTAGGATGGCAAGAATTTTGAGGAACATGAATTTTTTTGAAAGAATCTCAAGGATAAGAGTGGGAATAGGTTTTCATAAATACTCACTTCTTTTGTTTTGAAACTAAGTTTTTTTATCCAGACGTCCATTCTAACTAGGGTCTCCTATGGTCAGGATGGCTCTGATACCAACTTATCAACACCCGGATTTTTAATCCCAGATGCATGTTATGCCATACCTTGCAATCCCAGGATTATCATTTTTGTGAGACATAACAGAATTGGTACCACAGTACACCATCCATTACAAACCATAATAAAGGTCTTACAAATAAAGGATCTCATGATCCAGTCTTAATACAATCAAAGCAACGGAAAGTAAATGTAGTAGGGGCTCCAACTTTAGGGTCACAAGCAATGCTGACGATGGGAGATGATCCTAGTTGTCATAGACCTCCTACTGTCCATCTTCCTGGTAGTCCTCCTCATAGTCCGGCCACGGGAATAGCCAGGGACAAAGCCATGAGTACTCTTTAAGTACTCGCAAACTATCACTAACAAGTAAGGTAGTTCTAGTAGAAATCTTGAGCTCTAGGTTTATTTTGCAAAAAGTCAGGTTTACTTCATAAGGAATTCAAAAGTAAAGAACCTAATTTAATTTTCTACATCACCTAAGTGGGAACCTAGTTTTCATGTCCACAACCCTGTTGTGGTCAAGTCAAGGTCATAGTTCAATTCACAAGTCATTTTTGAAAACATCTGACAACGGAACAGTATGGCCACTCCAACTGTCCATGACCGTGGAGGCGGCTATTCGAATAGTTTGATACTCTACAGAGGTGGTACACTTTCACCACAAAATTTGATACATCTGTCAAGGATAACCCTGGATCATAATACATAGTATGCGGATAATCAATCCTAACCTTTCAATTACACACTCTAGTATAGGCACCTCCCCTATGAGCTTGGCCTTCCAGCCATGGCCATCTGCCATCCTAGGCACTGCATAGGTGGACATTCACATTCACGAGGCAGCCTTAGCTCAACCTCTTTCCGCGAGGGAACCGATACTAAGGCATATAAACTTCCAGTTAAGCCCTACCCAATTTAGGTATTGTGGTTGTACGGTAAAATTGGAATGGTATCGCATCCGAACCCAACCATTAGTTTTTATCAAAATCAAGGCTCATGCCTCAAGAAGGTTCATCATCAAATCATTTTGTGTTCATAACACATGTCAAAACATTTCAATAGAATGAACCATCATTCCAAGGTTTTCATAATCATTTCCTCCAAGTATTCCCATCTAAATGATCAGTAGTAGTTTAGCACTAGCAACTAGCAATGAGGGTGTCACTAATAAGGGGTGCTAATCAAGTGTAACAATCCAAATCTAGTTTTATGCTCTTTATGGTATATATCCTATTTTTTCCAATACTTACCAATCACTAACTAAAGGTAAAGTACTTTGGTAAAAGTAAAAGAATAATGCTTGCAAGTAAAACTTGGGATTGGTACAATCAAAGTTGCATAACCAAAGCATGCCTAATGCATCTTGCATAGGATATCTTGCAAGTATGGCTTGCATAGTTAACTTATAGTGTTAGGCTTGCCTTGAGTAGTGCAGTAGTTGGAGTTCTCTTCTTCTTCTTCTTTGTAGTACTCATCCTCCTCCTCGTATCCCGGGTCGGTACTAGCGTCTATAAATGAATACGAGGTACACAATCACCAAACAATACTTAACTACTTCTATTTAGCACACAAAGGCTCACACTAGATGATCTAGCATCATCACAATCATCACATGAAATAATGACCTAGTCTTATTTATCTTATCTTGGAAAAGTAATTTCTACTCATCGAAAATACTTAAGATTTAATATTCTCTAATTAAAATATGGGATCATGTTGACACATGTCATCACCACGTATTCTAATACTAGGGAATGTGATTTAAAGTGGTGGTCACATTTTATAAAGTTTAATATTACTATTTAATAAAATTAAAGTGACTAGAAATGTCTATATAGCATCCTTTTGGTACTAGTCCAAGATTAATGCATGTAAACCTAAATATTTTTACATATTCAGATAGATTTTGTCAAATGTGATTTTTGAGAGTTGGAATCAACTCAGCAACATTTATGGTTGATTTTTGAAAAATGTTTGAAGTTGGAAAAGTCTCTGCCTTATTATTTTTGGTATAGGTGATCTATAATTTCAAATGGTTTGAATCCAACGGGCTTGGATAGATATTTTGAATACCTTTCTAAAAAAATTTGAATCATGCAATTTGGTTCAGTGAATCTCTTTGAATTGGTTTTTGAATCTACTAACAGAATCTAGTTTTAACTAAAATGGAAAAAGTCTATTTGAATTAACGGACTCTGCGTGCGAAACTAATTGGGCTGGCCCAACTACGTAGCGCACGCGTAGCGGGCTGCTGACAGGTGGGTCCTACTGGTTAGCGACTCAGCTAAGCCGAAATGGTAAGTTTCAATCTGGGTCATGCGATTAGACTAGGATCTAACGACTGTGGTTCGTCGTCTCCGTCGCACTGCTCCGGCGAGATTGAACCCTAACGCGATGGTAGGGGTACGTGGGGGATCACCTGGGCTCCAGCTAAGGTCGGCGATGGGGGCGAATGAGGTTGTCGTCGATGGCGAGTCGAATAGTTGTCGCGGCGGCTCCTAGGGCGGCTCCTAGCTCCAGTTCCTCTTCTCCTCTGCAGCGGCGGGCTCTGGTGAAATTCCGGTGGGCTGGTGCTCGTCTTGCTCCGGGGAGAGGTGTGGGAGGTTTCTGAGAGAGCGGGGAGTGAGATGGTGTGGCGAATTGGGGCTAGGGTGGCCTCTATTTATACACGGGCAAGAGGGAAAGAGCAGCATGGCTCGGGCTCATCGGCGACATTGTTACAGAGGGCTATCGGCATGGCTGAGGGTAGGGGTCGTCGCGGTGTTTCAGGGCGGTTGTCATGCGAGTGATGGCGCGTCAAGGGGCGGTCGAGAATGGTCAGGAGTGGTCCGTGCTTTGTGCGGGAACGACGGTGTTCGATACGGCGCACAGTGTCTACGGTTCGCTTGTCGGCGAACGGGCGTATCTGGGGGTAGCTGGGGTCGCGGTGAGTTCATGCACGCGCGGAGAGGGCGGGCGCAGCATGTGTCTTTGTTCGAGGGGTGGACAGAGGGTGGCGGTGGAGTGTCGCCTGTCTCCTGGACATCATGGGAGAGGGCGGCGCGGTCTGTGGTGAGTGGGGCGTGGTTGACCTGCACGACAAGCTCGGGCGGCACTGCACTGGTGCGAACGGCAAAGGGGGAGCTTGTCCACTGCGCTGCTGGGCACTAGGGGAGACCAGGGGAAGAGAATTGAGGCACTAGTGGCGATCAATTACTGCAGGAACAGTAGAAGTTAGGCAAGTGTTTACTGGTGTCTGCTAGGTGCTCGACCAAATGGTCGCATGAATTCAAAGTTTGAATTTTTAGATGAAATTTGGTGAGTGTTCTGAGTACTTGCTTGATAGTCTATGATTGCTTGGAAAAGTCAAGGTGAATTGGTTTGAGTGGTTTTTGAGAAGTGGTGATCTTGGCATATGAACTTGATTCAATTTTGCAATCCCTTTAAAATGATTTAGAATTTGTTTCTGTTAGTTTGTAAAGTGGGCTTGGATTCACTTTTACTTGGTCTAGCAAGGGGTGAAAAGAATTGCTTAAGTTTCTGTTAGAAATCTTTTACTAGGAACACTCAAAGTGGTCTAGTGGAAAATTTTGGTCAAAATGACCATTTGCTTATATGATTCATATTTGATTTTCTTTTCTTTTGATTTTGTTTGTAAATGGCCTAGATGATGTAGTATTCATCTTTAAACCATTCCTTATCATTTGTAGCAATCAAACATGGCAGGTGCACTCATTCATACACTAATGCAATGCACACATACACTCATATTAAATTTAATAATAAAAGTTTTTGTTAACCCTAAACTTAGGTGATTTGAACTTGATAATCTTGATTAATATTTTTGGGGTGTTACAATAAGGTTGTCATTGTTGCATGTTGATAGGAGGAGGGAAGGCTAGAGGCACTTGGAAAAAATTGTATCCCAAGTCTTAAATACTCCCTCCATACCGGTTCAAAAAATATGTTTGACTATAAATTTGATCAACGAAATATGAATCATGTGTCATATAAACTATATCATTGGAAAGGTATTTTAAATATGAATCCAATCGTATAATTTTTGTGACATATAATTCAGGTTTTATTGATCAATTTTATGGTTGAACTTTTTCTTGAACTCCGTGTTAGTCCAATAAAGCGGTATGGAGGTAGTATGATGAGTCCATTTTTAAAGAAATTATACCTTGTGTTTTTGCATAAGTAGAGTTATGATTTTTGTATTTTATGGTGTTCGCGCGCACATTTTGTCCTTGTTTCAATAGGATCCCGGATTATTAAGTGTGAACATATCAGTTGGGACTGTCATGTTATGTAGTAATATGATATTTCTAAGTGATAAAGTCAGATAAATGATTTTCCATGCATCTGGAAGAAGAGATGAAGCAAGGGGAAACTACAAAGGGTACCGCCAGGACGTCCGCATCGGTACGAGCAAAGTCCATCTGTACCGTCTTCCCATACTTCCGCCAGGACATCCGCATCATCAAATACTTTCACCATACGAAGACGGGTCTGAGATCCGATATTTACAGAAACTTTCAGCCTTGAAATACCACACCAGAAAGGAATCTAAAGGAGAAACTCAGAGAAGGGCAAAAAATTTCTGCTTCACGGATCATTGGAGGACATCTCATCATCCCCTTCATCATCAACCGATGCATCTCCATCAACACCACATACCCCAATTCGCATTCATTAGATCTTGTTGTAATTCTAATACAATTGTGGTTTGCACTTGATTTACCTTTGCACTTTCAATCCATCCATATGAATATGATGATATTGTTGATTGCTTCCATATGTGGGTAGTTTTCCTTGTTCTTGGGGAGATGGAGAAACCCAAGCATTATTATGAAGTGAAATAAAGATGGTCTATAACTTTGGTCTTTGATCCATTGATTTATGATATTCTCTTAAATCACTCTCTAGATGGTATGTGAAGTCAACCACGTAGCATTTGCCTTCAGGACTAGAGAGAGGGAAATACTCTTTGGACGTGTGTGGGAGTAAGACCGGTGCTACTCTATGACTACAAGCATCAGCTTATAACCTAGACGGTCAAAGGGAGAATTAAGGGAGATTCACTAAGCTCATACGATATCCAAGGGTAAACCCTTAATTGTGGTGGTCTATAGAAGTGATTTGCTCGCAGGCATCGTAGTGGGTATTTAGAGATGACCTCAAAACTTGACTCGTAGAAGCGGCTGCTCGCGAGACTTGTAGTGAACATCTTATTATGGAGCTCCCTCAACACATATCATGATGAAAGACATAGATTATCCTAATAATAAATAATTCTCATATGCTAGTGGTGTATCTTACATTCCTGAGGACAATTTAGCCTTATTGAGTTCCAACACTACTTCCAACGCTTTTGTTACTTGTTTACTTTATTTGTTTTTATTACTTTCTTGCATTCAAATACAAAAATCTTTCAAATACCCTTTACTTGAGATCAAAGGCATCTTATAAGTATCCTTTGGTAGATAGTGACAAGGGGCATAAAGATCTTCACCAAATAGCTCTCTACGGGTTTGATGCTCTTATTTTGAAACTAGCTACAATCGATGTGTGCACCTGCAGTCATAAGAAACCTTTTGTAGGAGATGATCTAGATGAGGATTCATATACTCACCTAATGCATTTTAGCGACTTATGTTGGACACTTAAATTAAAAGGCTATTTTGAATATGAATTGAAACTAAAATTGTTTAGCAAATCTTTAACTAACACTAGTCTAGCTTGGTCCATATTGAATGGATAAGATTTGTCCATATTGAATTTCTCCAATATTTTCTTGATATAGGTGGTTTGGTGAACCAAAATATTAGAGGGAAGATGCTCAAGTTGTAGTACTAAGAAAATTTTAGTTTTACCCAAATCCTTCATCTCAAATTCCGTCTTCAAATGATCGCGTGCTTGGCCAATATCTTGTGTGTTGCCAATGATGTTAAGATCATCCACATACACTGAAATAATGCAAAAACCATTTTTGGGCCTTTTTATGAAGACACATGGACAATCATCATTCTTGGTGTATCCCTTTTTCATAAGGAACTCACTAAGTTGGTTGTACCACATGCGTCCCGACTGTTTTAAGCCGTATAGAGACTTATTTAGTTTTACACAATATACATTGCATTTTGCTTTTGGATTCGGAATTGGGATTCCATCGGGAACCTTGATGTATATGTCCGAATCAACTGAGCTGTAAACGTAAGAAATCACTATGTCCATCAACTTCATAGATAGATGAATTTGTATTGCCATAGATATAAGGTATCGAAAAGTAATACAACTCATTACTGGAGAGTATGTTTCATTGAAATCAATGCTCGGTCTCTGGGTGAAACCTTGGGCTACAAGTCTTGCTTTTTATTTTACCACCTCGTTGTTCTCATTCCTCTTACGGACAAAAACCCATTTGAATCCCACAGGGGAAACTTTGGGAGGTGTAGGTATTGCTTCAGTGAATTCCTTATGTTCACTGAGCGAGGCTAATTCTGCTTGTCCTTCCATTTAGGCCAGTCGGAGCGTTTCTCACACCCTGCCATGGTCTTTGGATCATGATCATTTAGAAGGTTGTTTGCAATTGAAGTTGAGAAATATATGTCTACAATTGTAGACTTATGATTGTAAGTTTCTCATGAATCTGTATAGTATGTGGAAATTTCATTTATCCTTGTTGACTCATCATGATTTCCCAATATGGTTGAGTTTGGGTTTTTCGAGATCCCAGTCATTGTGTGCACAACTGAGTTGGGTTGTGAAGGTTGTCCTTCCATTGGATGTATATTACCCATTTGATGATTAGCAATGCTAGGTTGATTTTCATTTACTGGTTTAGAGGGTTTCTTCCTCTGTTTCTTTTGTTGCTCGCGAGGAGATGAATCATGTTGTATGGTCATACTTCTCTCCTCTTCCTTTGAATAGTGGGTTGAGTGGTATTTGTTGGTACGTCCACCCGTTCGGGCACATTTACGGCATGATTGTAGGATTTAGTAAAACTTTTATAGTCAGTAAATGAATCTGACAGGTTATTTGCAATATGTTGCAAATTAATTATTTTTCGAACTTGAAGTTCAGTTTCTTGAGTATGTGGATCTAGGGAGGAAATGCCTTGGGTATTCCAGTCGATTTTTGGGCATTCGTTTTGGTACTTGATATCTCTCCTAATTTCGGGAAATGGTCATCATTGAAGATGCAATCAGTGTGACGGGCTGTGAATAGATCCTCTGTGAGGGGTTCAAGGTACTTGATTATCGATGGTGATTTGTACCCTACATAGATCCCTAGTTTCCTATGTGGTCCCATGGATGTACACTTCGGTGGTGAGATCAGCACATATGTGGCGCATTTGAAATTACTGTAGCATCACATCTGTCTAACATCTGTAATGCTACATGGTCTACTAATAAAATGCTACTTCCTACATATAATTGTTGCATCATAATTATATCATGCTCATGTCATCATGCCACCTTGCATTTGAGCATCATATAAAACCCTTTTTATTTTGGATCTTGTCTCATATGCATTTATCAATTGTATTTGCCTTTTGATATATTGTATTTGGTTCTTGATAAATTGCTTCATGCCCAAGTTGAGTTGAGGGCATATCTCTTTAATTCTTTCCACCTATTAACTTGTCAATTTCATCTCTCTTTGGAATCCATTCTAATACCACCATACATGTATATGTGGGCCCTAACATTTTGTTCTTGGTATTTATTTCATGCCCATCCATGTATAGTGTATGGATCCACCAATATTATCCTTGTTTTTGTTCACCTCAAATCTTGTTTTGTTTTCTCTTTTCTTACACCACCACATGCATGCATTTTCCTCACATGTACATGCAATATAAAACCACCTAATCTAGTCACATGAAATACTAGACCCTTTTAACATTTGGCTTTTCTAAAATTCATTTTGGGATCTTGTTGGCTTTTTGTATGGGTTTCAAACAAGGTTTGGGGAATAAATTCAAAACCAAACAAATATAAAGAGGGAATCCTATCTCTACCATATCACTAACCATCTACTCCACCTAAACCCTACATGCTTACATACATATACTAGCTAGCTAATCTCTCTCCCTCTCTAATCTAACCTTGCCTATCCTCATCGTGACCATGCATGAGTGCATACATGTTATATGCCGCCACGCCCTGTTTCTCTTCCTCCCTCTCTTTCACGTGCTAACCTGCCAGCCCATGCCCATCGCATGCCCTCTCCCCCTTATCTTTTTCCTTCTCCCTGCATAAAGCTACCACACCGCTGCTGGCCACCCTATCCTCCCCCAACCACTCCTAGATCGAGTTCTGGGAGGACATCCTCCCCCCTCTGCGAGCAAACCACGCCAAACCGCTCTCTGCTGCCAGGGACGCTCGCCACCGGCCGCGTTCACCGTCGCCGTGCACGCGAGTACGTCGCCACCATCGCCTCGCCACCGACCTTTCCCGCGGTGAGCAACTCACCTCCCCCCTGCACTCCTTCCCTGGCACGTCGCCGCAGTCGCCACATCTTGCCGCCGCCGCGACGCGCACGACAACGCGCAGCAAGCACGCCGCGCGCGCTAGTCTGCAGCCCCACGCGACAGCCTCCGCACCTCTATTCCCGTAGACGCCCCGGCCTCCTCGGTCTAGATCCGGCGCCTTTGAGCACTTGAAGGCGTAGAGGGTACGTCCAGCTCGCCTTAGCAGCTCGCGGCACCCCAAACCATGGACTATAGCTATGGTAATCTTCCTCGAAAAATCGAACCATGTTCCAGTCCACAGCGTTTCGTTCTTGTCAGTTCAAAACGAAGCGCAGCACCTCTGAATCCCTTAAATTTCCGAGCACTGCAGACTTCTTTTGTCGATTCTCCCTTGATCAAAGTGGTAGATCTTTGACCCCTCTACAAGTTGCTCCTTTACAGCACAGCAGTATTCCGCTTCAATCATTCAGCATCTTCAATCCAAGACGGGTCCTGCTAGCGGCATTCCGAGTTGTTCTTCGTCAGTGTTGCCTGTGAATTTTCTTCCTCTGTTCGACGACGTTTTCCGGCCTCTACAACCATCCTCCGGAGACACTTCTTGAAACAAACTTGTAGACCAACCTTCCCTCTACACCTTTGCTTTTTTGTTTCGTCGCGAGATCTACAGCCAAACTCTCGCCATCTTCATTCAAAATCGGGTGCAGCTGCTGTTTTCACCAGATACCAGATTCAGTTTCGTCAGTCCGACGCGGAAGGTTTTGCTGAAAAGCCCCTGTGGTTTTTCCCGCCTCCACCCGCGGTCCCCAGATCCGCCACGTGTTCGGCCCTGGCTGGGTCGCGCACGTAGTGGCCCTGCCAACCTCCGGGCCTGCAAGTCAGTCTCTGGGGCTGGACAGTGCGAAAAGTCCAGATGAGCGACCCGTTGTCCCCGCGCTGACTCAGCTTCTCGGTCCCACCCGTTAACGGTTGTGTCTAGCTGCCCTCTGTGTGCAAAAAGTCGTTGTTCTTATCTGTTTAATAAAAATCTTTTTCAGAATTTGTTTAAATAATTTTAAATCCAGAATTTAATAACTTTTATTTGATAATTCCAAATAATGCAAATAATATATGTTTTTGAATCAGAAAAATGTGAGGATTTCAAATATGCCATCCAAAATAATGTTTGGCTAATTTAAATTTTCGAAATTGTTTAATTGCAATAAAAATGCATTTTCTTAATTAATTAATAACTTTAATTCTATAACTCCAAATTTGACAAATAATATGTCTAAATCGATCAGCGCGACAAGCCCGTTCTGTTTATGCATTCCATGATATGAATTGCAGCATGTATCATATAAATACTAAGTGGAAAGCAAGTTTATGGGAGCAAAACATGACTAAAAACTTAATAAAATGTCTTATTCTTGTACCCCACACCTTACCCATGCCATGCTATGCTATGCCATGTAAATTGTGCATCATTCATCATGGCATGCTTGTTTGCTTGTCGCATTTGATTCATATGTTTGTGCACTATATTTATGTTGGCCCTTGTTTGTTTGGTTCTTCTTTCGAATAGACGCCGAGCAGGGGAAATATCAGGAATCCCAGGAGTACTACCCAGATCCATCTCTCGCTTCAATTGAGCTGCCAGGCAAGCACTACCACATGCTTGCATACATATAGTACCTATTGCCTCTATCTTATTCTTTCATCATTGAGTCGCGAATGCATTAAATTGAATCCCAAGTACTGCATAGCCTTTACTTTTCAAACCCACCGAAGCTTGTTCCTCCATCCTATGAGCCATTACTACAGGAGTTGTTTGAGCCATGCGAGTCGTAGAACAGCATGTGTAGGGTATGTGAGCATCTGATGGATAACAAAGTACCTAAACAACTTAACCTGAGTAGTAATGGGATAACTAATGAAAGAGGCGCCGGTGGACAATATCTGTTATTTGGTTTTTCCTGCTCACTTGTGTCCCATAGGACCCCGAGTACTTGATTCCTGTTCCTTGACTATTCGCACTATCCACATCCGGGAGGCCTTATGGACCCCCCTGAGCCAGAGCTTGATTCATCTCTATTTCTTGGGGCCACAAACTAGTTTGGGGGTTTATTTACTATCATGTACTTATGCCATGCTTTACCGCATTATTTAAGATTGTGCGTGGAGCACCTGTACTATTTTGGATCGTGCCACGTTTTCGCGGTATCGACAAGCCCAGTCACACTTTCGGGTTCCCAGTCGTTTACAGCCGTTGTCACAAACCCTAGGTCCGTTCCAGAGCTGGCCAACTTTGTTGCGGGTAGCTTAGTGGGGTGGCCCTCTGAAATAGTTTACGAATCCTGTGATCGCTTTGTCGTGAATGCCTCGTTGGGTTTGAGTTGGTTTTTCCGAGGTTGATCGAGTGTGTGTTGCTATTTGTGCACCCTGCAGGGTAAATCTTTCTGAAAGCCGTGTCCGTGGTTATGGACGACTTGGAGCACAGTTTCTTGATCATAGACAAGTATAACTAAAGTACCGCTTTTAATTTGACTGAATATCTGACTAGTAAATAGTGCAATACTCATGGAATGGTTAATAAAACTGCCAACGGATGGGTTGTTCGTCCGCTTTCTCGTTGGTAAGCGAGAAGGAGGATGGATCTGTTACTTTATACTGTTATAACTATTGTTACTAATTAACGGACATCCGTCTATCTTTGGTTAGGCGGATGGTTAGCGAGTATCTATAGACTTGTTAGTTATTATCTTTTGCTGCAGTTGCGTCACCCCAGGTATATGTCCCCTTTAGAGGCATAAAGACTTGCTGAGTACACCTAGGGTCTCACACGATAAATTGTTTGATTCAGATGAACAGGTGTATTCGCAAGATGGATACTGGGTGGAGGAGACAGATGATGTTGGCAACGATCACTCGGTGTAGAGATTTCGGGGATGGGGATCCGTGAGATCTGTGGGCGGGATATCCTTATTTATGTGGCATCTTATGCTGATTTGCTTCTTGTCCGTACTCGGATCTTGTTTCCCGCTTCCGCTTGATACTCTGATGTTTGATGTATGAGGAGCTATCCTACACTATTATCTCTATCTAGGATATTTGGAACTTGCCGTATGGCGTTGCAATATTTCTATTTCTTTTAGATGGTATGGCTCTGGGAACTGTTGTAAGGTAGCTTGCATACATACTCACTTGTGTATGTATTTGATCTCTTCGCCTGTTGCCTACGCCGCTCGGTCTTGCCCCGATGTTCTTGGAAGTGGTTAGGGCGGCCGACGGGTCTACACGTGGGTGGCCCCTGAGCCTCCGCTGTACTACTTTAACCACTTTTGGTTCATCCAGGCTTGAACTTAGAGCATAGGGTCCGAGGTTGTTACAATTACGCAGATGGGAAATATTTGGTAGATTTCCACGTACTAATTGTAGAGGGGAAGTGATGTGAGATACAGTTGGTCACAACTAAATTAAGTCAACAGTGTGTAAAACTGTGTGACCCCAACATGAAGTTGGTAAGTTGCAATCCATTAGTAAGGATCATGTTATGAGCTTAATTCTCTTTATTAGAGATTCAGCCAAGCCACTTTGAGTGTGGACATATGGGACCGAGTGTTGAACTTCAATTCCTAAGGCCATACAATAATCATTAAAGGAACGTGAGGATAATTCAAGAGCGTTGTCCATTCAAATTGTTTTAATTTGATTCTCATGATAATGAGCTTGTAACTTAATAACTTATCACATTGTTTTGGCAAATGCATGGTTTCGTGTGCATAGTAGGCACACGTGCGATCATCGTGTAGATGCATCTATTAGAACCATGAAATACCTAAAAGGTCCAGACAATGGTTAGATAGGAGCACAAATATCACCTTGAATTCGTTTAAGGAATTGAAGTGGTTCCGCTTAAACTTTAAGACAAGAAGGTCTTAAAATGAGTTTTCCAGTAGCATATGCAGTGCATATAAAATCAGAAGTTTGTGAGAATTTAGCTTCATTTAATTCACGACCATTCAAATTGTAGGTAATTTTCTCATCATCCAGATACCGGGAAGACCAAGATGATCATGTCAAGTTTGGAATGCATTGATATTCTGAAAATTACCTTATGCGAAATGTGTGCTACTGGTTTTATGTATGTGTAGTACAATCCTGGTGACAAGGAAGGAATTTCTCAAATATTTGTTTACCATATCCGTTGTCTTTGGTAAAAAAGGAGATATTCCTCTTTATTGTATTCATGGGTTTCAATGTGAAAGCCATTTTTGTGGATATCTCTATATCCTATGAGGGTACAAGTAGAACGGGGATACAATAAAGCATTCTCAATTATAATTTGTGTACCATAGGGAGGGTAAATATGACACATCTTGTGCCAACGATTACTGCAATGCGTCCAACGATTGTTAAAATATCTCCATTTAACTTTTAAAGAGTTTGGAAATACTTAATTTCCCTAATAAAAGGGAAATAGACATCGTCTAGAGGGGGTGAATAGGCGTTTTAAAATTATTACGGTTTAGGCTCTAATAAATGCGGAATAAAACTTAACGTTTAATTTATCAATCCAAAACCTATATTCACTAGGTTAACTAAGTGCACCAACAACTTATGCTAAGCAAGATAAACAACAAGGTGATAGCAAGATATAATACTTCAAGCACGATGGCTATCACAATGTAAATTGCATAAGTAAAGGGCTCGGTTGAGAGATAACCGATGGACGCGGAGACGATGATTTGTTTCCCAAAGTTCACTTCTAAAGAAGCTACGTCTTCGTTGGAGAGGTGCGGGGGCGCAATGTACTTCGAACGCCACAAGTGGCTCACCTCGAGGTGTGGTGGCTCGATGCTCACCCAACGCCACACAAGGCCTCACCCCAAGATGCGAAGGCACGCAACCTACCGACACCACAAAAGGCTCACCCTATTCTCCCGTGAGCTCGCCACAAAGGCCTACTCACGTTCCACTATGGGACACTTGAGGGTGGTCACCGAACCCGTACAAGGTTGGGGCAATCTCCACAACTCAATTGGAGTCTCCCAACAACAATGCTACAAAGGCTACAAAGCCACAAAAGGTAACAAGGCCACAAAAGGCTACAAAACCACAAAAGGTCAACAATCCAACCACACAACCGTCTAGGGTTCCAAGAACCCAAGAGAAACAAGCCCAAGGGCTTGAACTCGCCGAATCTCCGAGGAGAACTCAAACCTATGCACCAAATGCAAGAGGTAAGTTCTTCACTCTCAAATTCCACCAAAGCTATAAAAGCTATTGGGGGAATAAGGGAGGAAGAACACAAGAGAAGAACACAAAACTCTTCAAGATCTAGATCCCAAGGATTCCTTCACAAAGAAGGAATTTGGTTTGGTGGGGATTGTAGATGTAGATCTCCTCTCTCAAATCCCTCAAAAAGATGCAAGAATCATAGGAGGGGGAAGGGGAGAGGGCAAGCTCTTCAAGGTCAACAATGGAGGAGAGAGAAAGCCAAAAACCAAGAAAGAGCAAGTGAGTCCCGAAGGGGAAAGGGGAGCTCCTTTGAAAGGGCTCCCCGATCTGCCCGTTACTCATAGATTCGAGCACAGCCGGTAGTACCGGTGGGTGGCCGGTACTACCGGTGACACTCAGCCAACAGCCCAAAAACAGAGATGTGAACGAACATAAAAACAAGGATGGCTGGTACTACCGCCCAAGATTCCGACTGAAGTACCATCAAATAGCGCAAACCAGGCAGAGAGAGTACTGAACCAAAATTGAGTTTACCGGAAGTTGGGCCGGAATTAACACCGGTACTACCGGCGGCATTTCTACCCGAGCGGTACTTCTGGCGCCTGGCTGGTACTTCCGGTCAGAGAAACTTTAGAACCAAAACTGCAAGAACTTTTGCGTCCAAACTCCAAACGAGATGAAACCAATTTTATTGGAAAGATAACGATGTGTAGAATCCAAGGGAGAAAATACCATGAATATATATGTGAGATACCTCCCAAGGTGTGGAGCCAGAAAACCCGCAAGATCAAAAACGCAATAAGATATGCAAGGGAAATCCGTTTTTGATGAACTAGAGCTTGTTATAAAGATAACCACAAGCTCTAGATGTTCACATGGACAAGAACCAAACAACAACCAAGAAAGATGATGCTATGTATGCAAAATTTTGAGCTCTCTCCGAAAGATACGAACGAGTCACCCACTCGAGAGCCCCTCTTGATAGTACGGCTATCTATCCTAAACTCGGTCTCCCAACACTACAAGAGACCGGTAAAATAGAAACCCTATCAAGATCATACCTTTCCCTTGAGCATCCCACTTGAGCTTGATGTATACGATCTTGTCATCTTCAAGATGGACCACCTTTCTTGATTTCTCTCGCTTGTTCTTGCTTGATGAAGACTTGAGGATGGATCCTCCATACTCCATGGGGAAACCTCTTCTTTGACCTTGTCTTCATCCCTCCATGAATGGCAAGGATGACAAGCTCCAAGCATGAGATCTTATAGAGATGGCCCACCTTGAGCTTGCCTTTCATTTCTTGATGATGTCTTGAAGATAGCCATAAAGTACTCCATTCTTCTTCTTCTTCAAGACGTATTTGATCTTCTTCTTTTACTAGATTCCAATAGGCACAAAGCCTTTGGACATTGCTTCTTCTTTTTCATCCTTGAAACCAACACATGGTCCAAGCGATGCCAATGGACAAACCTACAAGTGAAACTCAATTTGCACATTAGTCCATAGGGATTGTCATTAATTACCAAAATCACACATGGGGCATACATGCCCTTTCACCTAAGTATAGAGTTTGTGGTACCATTGTCCACATGACACATTTCCTCCTCCATTTGGATTGACTCCCGTAGAAATCTTGTTATTCTTCCGTTCCTCTTCTTCTCGGTTTCTCTGTAATTTTTATCTCGGTAGAGACAATGCTGATAACATATTAGAACTCATAGTATTGTGAGTGAAAACTTGTGTTCTATTGCTTGTGAGAATAGGTCATTTATACATGGTTTTGGGGCACTTCCGAAGAGACGCGTCATTTACAAGTGGCGGCAGTTGCCGCACAAGAAGGGTTCCTAACGCTTCTTGGCTCGGTGACGATTCAGAGGAACATCGGTTGTGTCTTTTTTTTGAGAAATACAGTACAAACGCAGACTCTCACAATGCGTACATATACTCATCCCTATGAACACACGCACGCACACCCTACCCCTATGAGCACCTCTGAGAGACTGAGTCGACGGGTCTTGAGATTAACGAAATCACCGCAGGCGCCTCGCTACCGACGGGAACATCAGTTGTGTCTTAACAAACCTGATTTAGCCCCGTCCAGCAAAGGAGTGTGTCCCGGATGATGTTGATGACCGCACATTTTCTTCTTCGATTTGGGAGCCGCTAGTGTGGCAAGACACTCCTTTGCTGGACGGGAGCCCGTACCGGCAGTTTGTACAGGCTTTCCAAAGGCACCGCTAGCGTACTTGTCAGCCACCCTTTGGGAGCGTAGGTTGGAAATGCTGAAGAAATAGGCATCATCGTAAAGAAGAACAAATTGAGGTGTTGGATGCGACTATTTAGCTCCCGAGCTCATATGCATCTTTATTTAAATTTAATTTTTATCAAAATTTGAAATGCCGAAAAAATAATAAAAATATATGTACACGTAGAACTTCAGGTTTTAGGTGCGCGCAAAGTCGTCTAGCGGTAAATGAACATTTTGGATGACTTGTGCAAAGAATGACAAAAATTGATGCTAAAGTAAGCGTGCTACACAAGATAATTTTTTTTTTTTTGCACAGCCCACAAAACATATCGATTTTTCGTGAAATGATTTCGCGTGAACCTAAAACATGAAGCTACACGTGGAACATATTTTTCTAAAAAAAATTAACATTCACCCGCGTTCGGCGACGCCACCGGTCCGTCCCGTCTCCGGCGGCCTTAAGGCCTTGAAGGCGTGGCGGACCACGGCCTCTCGCCGGCGGGAGGTTTCAGTGTTTTTTTTAGACTATTTTCAGTGCCTTCTTCAGGATGTTGAGGCGGCGGCTACGTCCTGAGGTCAGAATAAAGTCATTCCCGCCCTATCCTCGCTCTGGTTGTGCGTCTAGCATCAGCGGAGGACGTGAAGTCATGTGTCCGACGGGTTCCTTTAGATCTGGTCGTTTTTCGTATGTGTGTTTTGAGGTCAGTCTCTTCCGATCTACGTTGTTCATCTTCGGCGATGGTTGCTGCTCTAGTGTGATGGTTCTTTGGGACCTTAGCACGACGACTTCCTATCGTCTACTACAACAAGCTCTACTACGACAAGCTTTGCCCGGCTCCGGTGATGGAGGGGCGAGGACGGCGGCGCGCCTTTGGCTCGTGCCAGTGTTTCGCTAGGTGGTCCAATGACCTATTTGTAATTTTTATTATTTTTAAAACTCTTTATACTACTGTTGATGATTATTAATAGATGGATGGAATTTGGAAAAAAAAATCCGAAATTGAGGCGACTATTCAGAAGGGAACGACGAACGGTGGTACTGGATCAAATACGTGGAGCATTGAGGAGACGAGCGTGGCATGTCGCAACTCGCAAGCAAGCAAAAAGCCTTCACGGGCCGGGAACCGCATTGATTTGTTATACCAAGAGCCCAGCTGGCAGGCCGAGCTGGACACCACGCACCTAGCACACGTACAAAGTTCCCAGCATGCAGGATCATCCGTGTGTGCGTCGTCGATACGGATTACTAACTAATATCCTCATCAGCAGTATCCGCGTCTTGCGTACTGGACGAACGGTGGTACTTATCGACGGTACCAAGAGCCCAGCTGGCAGGCCGTGGTGGACACACCACGCCACGCACATAGCACAGGTACGCAAGCAAGGACCGGTACAGTTCCCAGCATGCAGCAGAATCGTTCCGAAAGCAGCATATATCCGTGTACTATCATCCGTGTGTGCGTCGTCGTCGATACGGATTAACTAATATCCTCATCAGCATTCGATTTCGTATCCGCGTCTTGCGTACGGGACGGATGAGGTCAACCTAGCAGGAAAAGAAATGACGGCGAGTTGACAAATGGAGCCGCGCGGGCCACGGGGTCGATCGTCAACGGCGAAGAAACGGAGGCAGATCAGATCAATGTTTATTCCCGCTTGACCTGACCGGCCGGAAGACGCACGCCACGCCACCGCCGTGCCGCACGCACGTGCGTCCGTACACACGCGCGCGAGCGAGCCAGCCAGCCTGGCAGAGGCAGAGGCAAGCGACGTCAACACGTACACCACGTCCGTAGCATGCGGCGCGTCTCGTCCGAGTTATGCTGTGACGATGCATGCGCACGGCCCAACTCGAGTGACGGCGGACCTCCGTAGTAGTTGTGTTCCATGCCGGGAGGCCCATAAAGTCGCAAAAGATCATGCGTGGTCTTGTTGTAGGCGCGCGCCGCGTACGTACCGTACCGACCAGAAAAGTGCAAGCTGTGCTTTTTGCCGACTGCCGACGTGAACAAAGAGTAGCCCGAGCCATGTCCATGTGTGTACGATACCTACACCACATTTTCTCCTTTCTGCCGCTCGCGTTCCTGTTCTACGAAAGCTGCTGCTGCTGCTTCCCTTCCCTTGCCTTCCTCCTGCACCGACACAAGCGCAAATACGATGCACATTTCAGCGGCCATTGTCTGTGCGACCCTTTTGACCGTTTTGCTTTTGTTAGCTAGTCACCAAGAGCAAAGGTTGGGAGACAACATCCTCTCCCTCCGGAACAACTTATGAACGAAGCAAACATCCTCTGAGAATAGCCACATTGGTGACAGATATACAGGGACCATGTTTTCTCACTTCCTACGTAATCCCTCAATGGTAACGACCATTACATACAGTTACAAACGCATTTCCTTTTTGATATATATAACCACCGAGCAATAATAATACAAGACACCATCTACTTCCAATCGATACCGTCAGGCCTCCCCTGTGGTTTTCCTTTTAACTAATCTGTGCAAGTACACTTGCTCTGCAGTCTGCAGGTCCGGGTTGGGATGCTGGCGGATCCCGAGTAAGGAGTGCCAGCAAGATGCGTGTTCCACAAAAAAACTCTTCAGGCTTGAAAGTGGTCGATTATGTGCTGTATGACGTCAGCTCCTTCGTTCATAAACGTATACTTGACCTGCAACCCAGATAAGGGGCTTACTTAGTCATGAATTTTTCCTTGTCCAAGAATAATATTCCTAGTCTTAGATACAGGGAGAAAGCAGGTAGGGCACCTGGATAATGCTGTGTGCTGCGAAACTCCGCATGCTCGTGCGGAAGCTAACGTCTACCTTCTCCCACGAAACGCTTCTAAGCCCTGTCACCATTTTTTCTACACCATAGCATAACCAGAAAGGAACATTAATGTCAGTTTAGGAAAGGTGTTCTCACAATCTTCCAGGATGTGGATTTTAAAACAGATCAAGTGTACTTCAGACTTGACTAATGAACAAAAAGCCCCCTCTCCTCCATGCTGAAATTCATTCAGAGCGATATGATCAGTGACTAACGATGGTACTTTGTCTTATGTTTCTCACAACTTCTTACAATACAGAACTACGTCATTGTAACCAGTAGGACAGTGAGAAACATAAGACAAAAATAGCATGTCTAGTGCCCCACCAAGATTGCAGTCATCCAGTTGAATGTTGAACGCGAGAAATCAACTTTGAACAAAATAACTTGCTTGACAATTAGTTATGGCTAACTTGAAAAGTCTTTACTTCCACATCATCAAGTCAACAAATCAGGTGTCTACACAACAAAACCATGATGGCAGGAATACCTGTGCACATACGTAAGAAAGGACACCGTGTGCCAAAATGTTATAGGTATTTGAATATCACTATCCATACTACTTTGGAGATATTATGTCTGGATCTCTCTCAGGAAAGATCAGAATCGCTGAAGGCGTATGGCATCACATGAATGAGTCAACATGGAACAGGGAGGTAACTTCCACGCAATAACAGATCTGAGACTATACTGTTCAGGAGCGGTACTGAAGAGAAAAAAATCATCATATGATCCATATAGACTCCGTGTGTTGGCTGCCACGTAGCACATGCCAATCTAGTTTTGAGGCGCTAACCAGTAGATCCCTGGGTGGCACTGACAACACAGAAGTCTTTTAACAATCCTCCTTATGAGTAAGATATTTGTGGACTTCACTATGTTAGCCATCCACACATAAATAAAACAACTAGACTACATCACCTAGTTGTGATATTATGTGGTCATGCTTCTGTCTGAAACTTCAAAGGACAACAGTCCCTGGGATTTACGTGAACAGCCTACCTCTAATGTCAAAAGTGAGACCTTTGGATGTGGAACTGCACAGATCATCACAAACCATTTAGTCTTCTTAATTATTCAACCTACTCATATAGGGGGGACTGATGTGATGGTTCCATTCAAAATATTAACGAGTGTCCAGTGGTAAGACTAATGACACATTAAAAAGTTAATGGCAGACAGCATCTTGTTGTTTTACGATTAAACTGGTATAACTGAGCTCAAAAGTGTTGGATTGATTTATCAACTATGTAATGTTGCAAATATTATGCGTAGTGAAGATTAAGCATGCAAGAACATCGATATAGTATAAACAAAATGAAACAGGAGTGGATTCCATACAAGTGTTAAAAACGGAAGACAAAATAAATTCCGCATGCAACAAGCTAAACTAACCTTCCAACAAGTCCAAGTCGCAGTCTGTTGCCAACTCCTGACACTTCTCACAGTCGATTGCTTCTGAGTGTTCCTCATGTACAATGTGGGGGTACTTCTCAGATAAGGATTCCTCCCACTGCAAATCATCAAGGGAAAAAAACGAACTATAAGAGCCGTGACATGAGAAAATCATGTTGTCCTTTTAGACAAAGGGCCAGTAGGCTTGAACAACCAGAAACCAATAAAAAGTACCTTAGGCAGCTCGGTGTTTCTTCTAATAGATGATGTTCTCCAGCCAACAATGTCTGAATGTCATGAATTAAGGAACTGGCGAGTAAAAGCTAAAAGTCCAAATAAAAAAGGAATAATTTGAGTACTACGTAAGAATATTTCAAATACATAGGATACGGTCACAATCAGCATTGGCATATACCACGCGCCGTTTAAATGCTCGCAGAGCAGATCTAAAATGAGGGTTTTAAACCAGAATTAGTATCACATACACTACGCAAGGCAGAATGAACAAAACATATATGCAATTGGAATGGACATGATGCAAAGTAATAAAAAAGAAACCAAAGTAACATAAACCTTACATAAAGTAAAGATCGCCATAATCTTCGACCATACGCTGCAATAGTGGTGGTTCTCCCTCGGCATTATCAGTGAGAAAAAGATGTCTCCCAGTTCTCCTAAATATCCAATGGACAACACGAGAAGCAACTTTCTCCATTGTAATGAATCCAAAGAGAAGTGGAACCTAATTTGTAACAGTGAAGATCATTCAAATCAAAATAAGAGTATATATAGTTGCTATAATAAGGTGTGTCAAAGGTAGGCGTATAATCTGGAGCTGAAAAAAACAATGTATGTTCATCCAATAAGGTCTGATCATATCACAAAAGGTTTGTTTAGCCAATTAAACTCTGATCTGCCAAGATCATAGATATATATGTCAGTAAAATGATTCAACGAAACAAGCAAGAAAAACGTGTGTTTTTTATCCGCCAACTAATCCTTAAGTGCATTTTTCATCTGCCAACTAACCCTTGAGTGCATTTTTTATCCATGAGGCTATTTCAAAATGAAGTTCTGCAGGAGCTATTGTGATATCTCCTGGGGTAAGAGCAAAGAGGAATGGCAACAATTTGTACGTTTCTTGTAAGAGAAACACTTTTTTCTCTTCCACCATAATTCTGGAAGATATTGGCAGTCCTCATGGAGCCTTTTATGTGCATCACATGCTTTTAAGGCAAAGAAAACAAAACTATGGAGGTTAACAATCTATGAAGAATGACAGGAAGTCTTGCAGATATTTTGAGAGAGGTATTTTTATAATTTTTCCAGGGACAAGAGCTCAGAGGCATGCCAAAGATTTATTAAGTTTCTCATAAGAAAAAATTAAAATCCATTTTCTCTTTCTATCTCCGAAAGTTTGGAAGATTTAGGTATCTAGTGTGGGGCCATTTCATGTGTATTAAATGATCTAAAGCCAACAAAAAGAAACTATGGATGGACATCAAGTATCCAAACATTTCTTGTACATTCCAACAACTCTAAATATATGACTATACGAGGTTGACAAAAATATACATACTTGACATACAGAAAACTGAATAATTAAAACAAATGGGCGAATGATTATGCATATGTTCCCAAATATATCATTAAACATAGATACAGTACAAATGGTCAGGTATAATTCTCATGGTTTTAGATAAGCAAATTTGAACTCACATGATCGTCAAAGTGGAAAAGTAAAGGGGGCCATCGGGAAAACAAGTCAACACAGTACCTGCTTGTTTCCTCGAGAACCAAGGTGAGGCGTTGCCACGGTTATAAAGTTCACTGCTTCCAACCCGCATATGGTTCCTTCGGCTTTGTTATCAAACGTGCTATCTGGATGTCTATAAAGTTTTGCGATTGCATATCTTGCTACTAAGCCTCCAACAGAGTGCGCAAGAAACGAAATTTTGGTGAGTTCTGGCTTTCGACTGATTACATCAAGAACCTAGGCAACAAAAGAAAAAAAGTGAGGATACGGTAGTATTTCTAAGATTGTGTGAAAAAATGTTTTGGCCCACAAAATCATTTCAATAGGACAATCAATATGGTGGATGAAGTAGCCTCTAAATATTTAGCTTCTCAGTTTGAAGTCATCTGTTGCATATGGTACTACTTACCTCATCTGCTAAGCGTTCTCCCATAACATCGACACCGTCTAGAGTCAACGTGTTCATGTTTTTCTCACTACCTGCAAATTTGAACAAATAAGTCTAAATAACACGATCTTCATGAAGACTTAACAGATTTTGCACGTTTCCAGTTAGTTTTAAAAATTAAGAAAGAGGCTCATGTTTACATTTCAATCATTGTAAATCAGGTACACTACTTAAATTTAAGGTCGAACATGTAGAAAATATTAGTTGCATCCAAGGATTAAGTGTCGCTCGACAAGTCTAGACTTGTCGCATGACAAGTCTACCTGTCGCAATCCTGATGTCGAAAAGGTGGAACGACAAGAAAAGTTTAACTTGTCGAGCGACAAGTTGACTTGTCGGCGACAAACCTAGACTTGTCTCTGTGAACTAGTCGATCGACACCTTAAAGGGCAGGGATATAAGAAGCCTCGCGTGAAACCCTACACCCGTGAGTCCCTCCCCCAGCCGCCTCTCCCCTGATGCCCCTCTCCTGGTGCTGCCTCTCCTCTGGCCGCCGCTGGCTCGCCGGCGCCTCCGCCTCTCCCCTGCTCTCCCACTCCAACCTGGGTCATGAGCACCTCTGAAGGCTGCACCGCCGCCGCCGCCTCCGCCTTCCCCTGTTGGCTCGTGGAGAAGTGGAGGCCCTGCCCACTGGACGCAATTGTCACAGTAGCAGGTTCCTCTTCACTCCCTATGCCATCAAAATATATTACAGACTTACAGTATACCAAAATTAATAGGCTAGTTAGTTGGTATTTTTTAGTAGTTCCTAAGGAACAGCAAATCGACAAGTCTAGCACTTGTCGAGACTTGTCAAGACTTGTCTACTTGTCGGTACCCCAGCGACAACTTGCGACAGGTCGACATGTAAACCTTGGTTGCATCTAGAATATTTTTAGTTCTCCCATAAAAAAACATGTTTATATCTATATATTTCATTGTGAATTTACATAGTATCTCATTGCAGCATTAACAAAAAGATCACAATAGTGATAAACGACTAATTGATCTCTTGCTTACTATTTCTGGGTGACTACCCTAAAATCCTTATCCATAATTAAGAATAGAACAAAGCTAACAGATGTACGAATTGAAACATCATTCTGAACACTGACATGTCAAGAAAAAGACAAGAGACACACTCATCATAAAAAAAGAGATGGCTTCCCTCAAGTTTCAGGTATGTTAATGTAAGAATCAACAAAATGGCCAACGGTTTCTTATTTACGTCATGTCAAGCAGACATATATTTTTATTTATTATCAAATTAATTTAGAATGGAATATAACAGACAGATGATTTATAAAAAACTAGTTACAAATTAGCCACTGTAGTTGGTAAACACAAAACCAGCAACTTACAGTGCACAATTACATCATCGGGAAGTTGCTTCACAAATTCATTGGCTGCATATTGCCAATCAGTAGTACTGCTCAAAGCAAGAGACTGATCAGTGATCTCTAAGAGAATATTTGAGCAAAGAAAGGATTTCAGAAATGTAATGACATTTGATAATTAAAGAGATTAATCACCAGCTGTCATGGAAAATGGAACGTGTCACTAGAAAGCATGCAAACAATCTTATACGTATAACCTACTAGATTTTTCTTGTCTATTCCAACTTCAAAGGGTTGAAGAATAACTCCAATAAGTGAGAGCAGTAACTTCAACTTTGGCAGTATTAAAGTTCATTGAACAATATTGAACTTAGATAGGCCATGTGGAATCGAGAGCTGTGAGCCTAAAGTGAGTAAGAAAGAGAAGGTCATTCGAGAAGCTGAATGGATGGATGCTGCTCTTTTCTACCACGGTATCACATTTGAGTTTTTTTTAGCACTGTAGATGCTGCAGTCCGAAGTTCCATACAACAACCACAACAACAACAACAACAACAACAACAACAACAACAACAACAACAACAACCAAGCCTTTTATCCCAATCAAGTTGGGGTAGGCTAGATATGAAACCCAAACAAGAACAGGTGAAAAGTACAAGTACGGCAGAAACTAGTGAAAAGTGCAAGTCAAGCAGAAAATAGTGGAAAGTGCAAGTAAAATAAAAGAGCAAAAGGGTAAATCAAGGTTCGGGCACCATGGACCACTGATTTCCATGCAGCCCTATCCAAAGCCAAATCTCTAGGTACATTCCAATCCTTCAGGTCCCTTCTAACTGCCTCCTCCCATGTCAACTTTGGTCGACCTCTACCCCTCTTTGCATTATCAATACCCCTTAGAATACCACAATCAACCGGTGCTTCTGGTGGCCTCCGTTAGACATGCCCAAACCACCTTAATCTGTGTTGGACAAGCTTCTCTTCAATTGGCGCCACCCCTGACTTATCTCGTATCACTTCATTCCTAATCCAGTGTTTTCTTTTGTGACCACACATCCACCTTAGCATATGCAGTATGTTGGATTTGTTGCCTCTTAGTGGGCCAGCATTCTGCTCCATAAAGCATGGCAGGTCTGATTCCCGTTCTATAAAACTTAGGACCTTCTTGTCACATAGTATTCCAGATGCTTGTCGCCACTTCAACCACCCTGCCTTGATCTTGTGGCTCACATCCTCATCGATAGCACCATTGCTTTGCAGCATTGATCTGCAGTATCGGAATGTGTCCCTCTTTGGCACTACTTGCCCTCCTAGACTCCCCTTCGTCTACACATCTAAAGCCGCTAAAGTCGCACCACATATACTCCGTCTTCGTCCTACTAAGTCTAAACCCCTTGGATTCCATGGTCTGCCTCCACAACTCCAGTTTCCTATTGACGCCCACCCTACTCTCTTCTACTAGCACCACATCATCAGCAAAAAGCATACACCAAGGAATATCTCCTTGTATGTCTTTAGTGATCTCATCTATCACCAAGTCAAAAATGTATGGGCTCAAAGCTGAACCCTGATGTGCAGTCCGAAGTTCCATCTCATGAAATATATAGCCGACATTGGGGTTTGGCAGATTGTGAAGTACAGAGCAATATTTACCCTTCACCTTTCACTAACATACCATGCTGATCGATCCGAGCCTTCCATAGGACTAAGTTAATTTGGCTCCATCATCAGGCGCTCGAACAGAACCAACAGAACACAACCGTCTCATACTCTCATTCCGCCAAAAGAGCAACTGAACAACAACACTCAAAGGCGTAAGCACGCACTGAGCCATCCAATTTGGCAGATCCCAGCAGCTAGTAGTTGAGACAGCCCCGACTCGCCCCGCTGAACCCCATGTCGACAGTCCGATCCCAACTCACTCCGCCGAGCCCCATTTCCCCAACTCTGCTCTAGCAAAGCCCAATGACAAGCAATGCCCCGTATTCCTTACGGGTCGAATTCCGATCCGTTACTAGTCCATTCCGCGTCGGCGTCCTGTTGCCCTCTAACAGGCGAAACAAAATTCCAATCCCGTCCCCACTACGCACAGGAGCTGTTCGATCAAAATCCTGAATGGAAACTACCCAGGCGGGAAGGAAAGGGGGCGATGAGCGCGCACCTGCCGAGGATGCCGTGGACCATGACGAGGAGGTGTTCCGGGGCGTGGGAGGAGACGGCGTCGCTCCAGACATCGACGCCGCCGGACGGGGACTCCTCCGTCCTCAGCCCCTCTGCCTCCCCGCCTCCGGCGCCCACCATCGCCGCAGACTCCTCGGATAGTCGGATGGGTGGGACGCGGCGGGCGAGGGGGGTGGGCTGGCGGAACGGAAGGGGAAGGCGTGGGTCGCGACGGAAGCGTCGAGTCCCGCGTGTACCCGGTGGATGCGAAGTGGGGCCCAGCGAGCGAGCGAGGAAGGAAGAGATGGGGTGGAGGTTTTTTTTTTCGAGATGCGTGGAACCTTTGAGGAGAACGAGAGTGGTTTCGGGCTCCACCCCGTGAGCTCTTGCCGACGTGCTCGTGTGCTGGCCACGCGTCGCCTAGCGGAAAATGGGCAGAAAGATATCGCAGTCGCAGAACATCATCATTCGACCCACCGTACATTCAGTAGGATCATGTGACGAGTCAAGGACGTGACTATTTCGAAGAGCGACGTGAGGTTTTTTTTTTTTTCAAATCTGACCAATCTAGCAAACTTTAACCGCATCTGATTCCTGAAAGAAACTATTTCAGAATATGACCTCTCACCTCGGCGTTATTTGAAGTGGCGCCGACATAACGCATGTCGGCGATGGCTAGGTTGCTGACGTGGCCGCCAAGTCGGCGCCATCTGAGAAGGCGTCGAGGTCGGCGCCTTCTGAAATAGTGTCGAACCTAGGGTTATAAACATTTGGCCAGCTTCTCTTTCCCAGCCCTTCCATTACCTCCTCCCAACCGCCACGAGCTCTCTCTCATTTTTTCGCCCCTTTCTTCAAATCTCGTTGGAACTCATGGATTTCTTGAATTGGGGCCATAGCAAGTCTTTTTAGAGGTAATCTCTCTCAAATCCCCTTTGACTCCACCTATTAGAATGTCAAATTTCATCTCATTCATCTCTATTTTGTTGAATCCCTGGAAGATTATAGATATGTTATCAAGATTTCTTTGTAACTAATATTTATTTGAACAAAGTGTAGTTATTGTATGTATGCATTGGATATGAGCTTGTCTTAGTGACGAGGGTTTAACTCGTCAATGTCCACTGTTATGGACTTGGGTTTTGGAGAAGGAGGGAGCGCTGGAGGGATCAATCGGCTAGCAAACAAGCACACAGGGACGCAAGTTTTATCCAGGTTCAGGCCTCGTAGAGGTTCCTACTCCTGCTTGTCTGCTCTTGGAATTAACGAAGGAATTGAAGATTACAGGGGCGCGCAGATGCAATCTGGCAAGAGTTGTGGAACTAGGGTGGTGATTGGTCCTCCTCGCCGCCCCCTCCTAGCCTTTATATAGATAGGCTAGGTCTTGGGTAGCAGGTCGAGTCGGTTACAGATTAGGATTTTTCCTTTGAACTTTCTATCTTAAGCTTCTTCTTGTCTCGCAAGCAATCGAGAGTCTGTGTGCCACTCGAATTCTCCACTGGGCCTTGGCAACACCATGGGCTTCTGCCGTATCTTGACAGTATATACCAAACTCGAATACCTATAGGGTATACCCATGTCAGTAGCCCTCGAGTGTCCAGTGGAATCGCAGATTCGACTAGGGACTTTATGAAGTCTTTCGAGTGCATGACCGAGCATTTTTTAAGTGTTCTGTTTGTGTCATAGGGATTGTTGATATACGTGCCTGATTTATCCGATGTATCGGTATCAGTTAACTGCCTTAGGGCAAAACAACGCAATCTACTCAAACTCGAGTCCCTGGACTCGAATTCGGAAAAGTGCTGGCGTAATTTGACTCAGGCCGTGGAGGTCTTACAGGAGTCGAATTCCAGTGTATAAGTGTTGGAAATATGCCCTAGAGACAAATACTAGTAAGGACTATTATCATATTTCATATAGTTTATAATTAAGGTTTATATCATGATATAACTGTATTGAGTGGAAACATCAATACACGTGTGATATACAAACAACTAGGGGTTCCTAGTGAAGCTCTAGTCACTGGTTCATTGGTCAACAAATGATCATGTTTCCTGATCATGTGGCATTTATGCCAGTTGGAAATGGAGTCATCTCATTCTGAGAATGAGTTGATGAACCAATACCCAACCTAAACATCGTGACCCGATCATGTCACAAAGTTCAAGTTACGATGATTAGAAATGGATCCTCATAGACTATTCCTTAGACCGTGAGGCTATATCAATCACTGTCTCCCAAGAGTGTTTAGATAGCATCAAGCGCCACTTGGTAATACAATGGTTATAAAGGTGTGTTCAGGTACTCGGAGGAAACCGTAGAGGCAATATATGTCAAGAGCGGGATTTGTCCGTCCATGTGACAGGAAGATACTTAAAGGGCCCACTCGGAGAGGTTATATCCAATAGCTGCGCAGCGTGTAATTTGATCACAGGGATATCACTTGTCGGAACGAGTCAAGTAGCATTGTTCAGTAATGAGATTGAACACGACATGGTGATGTCATTGATCAGATCTCGGGCATTGCAAGTATCGAGAGACAAAGGGAATAAGACACGACTGTCCCAGTTCAAACGATGAAAGATCTTCGTGGAACGCACAGGGGTCACATGGCCATCCAGGTCCCTCTGTCGATCATTGGTGCGGGAGTGTCCCAACCATGTCTGGAGTGTTCCCGAACCGTGGGGTATCATTCTTAAGGGCTTGATGATGCTTAGAGAGTGTTTATAGGATCGGTGGAATCACCGAAGAATAGTAGAGAGAAAACCAGAAGGGTTTCGGTAAGTCCGGAGGATGTCCGGAGTGGAGGTGGAAGGTGTTCCATAGCCATGGAGGTTGAATAATATGTGAATGAATGTTAAATATTGATTTAATCATTTATTCATAATTATTTAATAAAGAGAGCAAATCAATTAAATGGTCAAAGGCTTAATGGGCCAATTCCCGGAGGGGAGAGGGCCCATTAGGGAAAGGAGAGATGGAGAAGGGGCCAAGGGGGTGGCCAGCTGGGCCTAGACCCCTCTCCCCCGACCCCCCCCCCCCCCCCCCCCCCCCGCGCGGGGCCCACTAGGTGGCCGGCGGCCTCCCCTTCCCCCTCCTCTCCTTTAGTCCACCCCGGGACTTTGAGGGAGGTAGTACCTCCCCTCCCCCTATATATAGTAGGGGTATTTGGCCAAATAAAATACACCAATAATCAATAAAGGTCTTCTCACTTTTGGGAGGACCTCTAATTGATATTTTCTCCCTCCCCCCTCTCTCTCTTGTGACCGTGGTCCCAAGTCTGGACTGCGCGAACGAGAGACATCTTCACCGTGGAGTGCCGTCGCGCTGCGGGATTCGGATCCGAGAGCTCTACTTCCGCAACTGCTGCTGGATTGGGGAAGCGGGAGTCATTGTTAGACACCGGACGTGTGTAACTTCCCGCGAGGTGTCGCACTTGAGGCACTTAAGTCGTTGGAGCCAAAGGAGCGCAAGGACTTCATCACGACCTGGAGGTCGGCTTCGGCTCGTCTACATCAACCACACTCTCCTGAGCGTTGACAACGCTTTTCAGTCTTCAAGGGTAAGTTTGCGAAAAGCCCCTCCCGTTACTATATTGCTAATAGATAGGTCCTGGCAGCTTCAGGGGTTTAGTGGCGTAGGATAAAATTTATTGTTTTCATACGCGGAACCCCAACATTGGTATCAGAGCTAGATCTATGCGTAGTAATGCTAGTACGGGTAGAACACACGAGATGTATCGTGTGGGCATTTATCTTTTAGTTGTTACCCTCCCAAGTGTACTTGTGTATACCGCAGTAATGCTTGATGAAGCGGCCCCTAACCGACTTTACGCGTTCATTCGCGAGACTGGTCCATGCTTGACATACGGCTTGTACCGTATAAAGTGGCTTAGGGGGGTGTCTGTCTCTCTCGCATTAGTTGGTATACCATTTGCAATGGAGGGCCCCGAAAGGGGTGTAGTAGAGACAACTACTTAATCAGCGTTGTGCTGAAAGTTCGTAGGTAAAAACGGTTCTTGTGCGAAAGCCCATTCAGCCACGTAAAACATGCAAAGATAAAGTAGAGGCGTCTAACTTTGTTTTGCAGGGGTGTTGCTTTGTGATATGGTTATGGCAAAGGTAAAGTGATTACCTTTTTTTACGTAGTAGTAGGACTACCACGCCGGAGTGACACCGGTACCTTGGTGTCTACGGCGTCGGAACCCGGTGACGACGGATGGAGATCATGACGTGAAGGACCATATCACATCGCATTTACATTCAATGTTATTGTTTGTATATCTTATTGTGTGCTAGTATTAGATACTCGACGGTAGCCTAATAAGATGATCCCTGTTAAAATTACCAACAATTGTGTTCCCCCTTAGTGTGCACCACCAAGAAAGTTCTTTGGTATGAGGCGATCCAGGGTATAGGCCTGGGTGTCAGACATATCTACGTTCGCATACAGTTGGTGTAAGCCATGTTGCACATCGAATACACTAAGGTTGAGTTGGCGAGCCTAGCACGCCATAGAAGCGTGGCCTCAGAACACGGATGATCGAAAGATCGAGCACGAGTCGTATGAATGATGTGACCGATGTTTAGCATCCACCTTTGAACCCATATCGATGGCCATGTCAATCGGGGGAGATGTGGCTGATAGGGGTCGTGTTATCACTAGGAACCCTTATGGGGATAGGTGTTTCTGAGTGGAGTTATTATTAACTCATTTAATTATAAACTTAGTCAAAATTCCTTTTGCAATTATAAATGTAGAAAATGGTTCTCCCCGAGATTACCTTCCCTATTTACGATTGGTTAAAAGGAGAAAAGCTCAAGTTAGATGGATCCAACTTCTCTGCATGGGTCATGCGCCTTTTCGATCTCGTTGCTGAGAACAAAGTGGCTGACTACATGATCTACGAGATGTACTTGGAGCCACCCTATTCTCATGAGACCCAGGAGCAGCGGGATCTCCGCAACCATCGTCGTGTGATGGCCACATTCATATCAGTGGCGATGCGCCTCGGGATGGAGGATGGGTTGTGGCCAATGGTGGGAAGTCTTAATCCCCGAATGGTTATGGCACATCTGAGATCACATTTCGTGGAACAAGTGCGCATGTGGGAGTATGAGCTGATGGGGGACTTCCTCTCAATAAAGATGGAGGAGGGATCCTCACTGGACGAGCACTTATTGAGCATGTACGATGCATACATGAGTCTGGCATACTACCTGGACAACTGGTTCGCAAGCTCTTTTGCAATGGGATTTGTGCTACGATCGCTACCACCAAGCTTCCAAGCACAAGCCAGGATTTGCATTATGAGAGACGACACGAAAACACTAGATTTCCATGAGTTCATATCACATTTTAGAGGTGTGGTGGCTGAACCCGGTGTCGCTGGGGTCATCAATGACAAAGGTATATATTTGATATACAGTTTTATAAATGTTATAATCTTGCAAACACATTTTCAGTGTTAAGTATATCTGATACTTGTTCTGTTT
Source organism: Avena eriantha (assembly GCA_910589775.1). Lineage (NCBI taxonomy): Eukaryota > Viridiplantae > Streptophyta > Magnoliopsida > Poales > Poaceae > Avena > Avena eriantha. The sequence goes on along the minus strand of OU342746.1, from coordinate 152,271,943 downwards.
TGCTAAAAAACAGGTCCTTCTGCATGAGAGGTGCTTGCTGGAGAAGAGGTGACGTTGCGTGTTGATGGCGAGCATGATGATGATGGACGACGACACTCTCCCTCAACATTTATCATTTAGTCTATGTTTTAGGATGATTATTGTAATCAAGAGATTGTGAACTTCTTTAGTGTGTCTCACACTTTGTGAGACGGTTATTCATATGAGTTTGTAACAAATAGTTGTTCCACTTTTATGAATGATTTCTATTTGTGTTTATATCTTGTTTGATTATGTGTAAATTATCCTTGTTGTTAGAAACTAATTGATAATGCATGAACATTTGTAAAATAATGAAATGCCTTAAAATACCCAACTTAAATGATATTCATTATTGAATGAAAACCATTGTTTAAATTCAAAGTTATGTGATAATATTTGAAAGTCATTTCGATTTCTTATCACATATAAATCATGCCTAAGTTCGACAAAATAACTTGAACACCATGTATTACTTGAATACAAAGTGTTTAATGAATTGTTAAAATAAATACATACTCAATGTATTGTGTTTTAACGAAAATGGTAATTATCATTAAATGATTGTTTAAATGCGTAAAGAAGTTTACCAAAGGAAACATGAATATTAAACTATTTGATTTGATCAAAGTGTTTCATCAACAAAGGGTATAAATATAAAAGGGAATCTAATTACTATGATTTGATCAATAGTAATGAAATTCGACTTTATAAGAATGGCATAAAAGTAATTGTAAAATGCAAAACATTTTGAAACGTCAAAATGCAAAGCATTACAATATGATATTAGATATCAAAGTGGGTGAATAGAAGGCACCACATAAATCGTTGTAGTGTAGATGTAGAGACCATTAGTTAGAAATAGTTAGCACTCAATTAGAATGTAGTGAACCATTTGAATTCGTGAAAGTTTTGGGGTTATTCGATATAACCAAAAAAAATAGTGAATAAGTCCTTGTAGCGTATTCATTGGAAATTTTGAATATGAAACCCATAGCTGAAACCAAAAGGAAAGCAAGATTCGTACTGCTTGGATTTTGGTGCATTCTTGAGAAAGCTCACTTCTACTGATGTTTATCAATTATGGGGCAACTGGAAAATAGTGTAAAACACAATGAGGATTCAAAACCCTGCATCAGAGTGTTGAGAAGCGCAACGGACAACGTTCCTGAATGATTCTCTTCACAGAAGGAAAGAATCAATGATATTGATCATTGTATTTTCCCCACTAGTGTTTTCACTACATGAAGTAGGATTCAAAATAAAATCCATATCTAGTATGGAGACATTTGAGAATCATTTGTCATGATTATTAGAATATGACATACCTGCGAACTACTAAGGAAATAATGGTGACATGGGTATACCCTACAGGTACTCGAGCTTGGTATATACGGTCCAAATACGTACAGGCCCATGGTGTCGCCAAGGCCTGGATGAAAGGACTCGAGTAACCTGCGGACTCTCGATTGCTTGAAGAACAAGAAGAAGCTAAAGATAGAAAGTTTGAAGGGGAAAACCCTAACTTGTAACCGAATCGACCTGCTACCCGAGACCTAGCCTATCTATATAAAGGCTAGGAGGGGGCGGCGAGGAGGACACACGCAACCCTAGTTTCCACAACCCTCGCCAGATTGCATCTGCGCACCATTGTAACTTTCGACTCCTTCGATAATTCAACGAGTAGACAAGCAGGAGTAGGGACCTCTATGAGGCATGAACCTGGGTAAAACCTTTGTCCCCTGTGTGCTTGTTTACTAGCCGATAGATGTCTCCAGCGCTCCCTCCTTCTCCAAAACCCAAGTCCATAACAATGGGCATTGATGAGTTAAACCCTCGTCAATTGGCGCCGTCTGTGGGAATTGGGAGTGCTGATGTTGCGGCTTCTTCGGCCCCATCAACTGCGATCTACAACTCCACAACAGCGGAGATTCACCAGCTCTTCGGCGCCTTCGACTTCACCGTCCACACGCCGGCCACCCGCCCGGCCTTTGAGTCTATGGGCGACGGAATCAGCCTGGCGATTGGGAGCTTCCGCTTCCAAGTTGGTCAGATGGGCACGCTTCGCATGCTTGATTAGCCGACAGCACCGGCGATTGCCCCGGCATCGTGGTTCCCTCCATCGATCGGCACCCTCAGTGAGCTCAATGCCCTAGTGGCAGTCGAGAACACGATCAGCGACAGCAGTCGCGATTCCAACCTGAGCGATCTAGCCACTGAAGATGGAACCTACGGTTTCGGATCTGAAAGTTGTGGGAGCAACAGCTTCCCCAATCACTTCATGTGCGCCGTCATCAACGCAGGCGACACCTCCGCCAATTGCGGCAACGGTGGTAACACCGGTAACGGCACCGATCCACCCAACGCCGGCCACGGTGGCAATGGCGGTAACGGCGACAATCACATTCCCGTCAACAACGGAGGAGCAGTCGAACCCCCCAGCATGATCAACGAGCAAACCGGCGAACGTGTCGTGATCAAGCTCAACGAGCAAGAGTGGGATCGCTGCCGCGAAGCCCTACGGGGTGCACCTTTACCCTTTGGGTCCCCGCAAGAACTACTGATGGGATATCACTGGCTTCTAAAGGAAGAATTCAAGCGCCAAAAACAAGCAATCGCACAACTTGAGGCGCAAATAAAGGCAGCGGACGAATCGAGCCTTCGTCGTGCTGGGCTCTCCTCCTACGGAGGATCCTCCTCAAGAGGCAACGAATATCTCGCCAAGAAGAGGCAGTCGCGGATGACTCACCTCACCGAACAAGAGCGCATAGAGGCCGCAAAAGTCCTCGACTTTGGCTCGATGACAGTCGACACGAGAGGCAATGTGGTCCCCAGGACGCCGCAGGCTGCGGTGACGGCAGCCACCATGTACCTCCTCAATAACCAGCCGCCAGCTGGAGATCCCCGAACTGCCATGCACCGATCTACGATCGCGGGTTTGGGGTTAATCGAGCCTGCCCTCGACAAGGAGCCAGTACCAGACCCAAAAAGGGCAAAGCGCTACTCCTCGCCCTCATCGAGCGACGACAGTCACGACCTATCCCAACGCTGCCGCTCACGGCGACACGATCGTGACTACGATGCGTGCGACGAACTCACCCAGCACAAGATCGACAAATCAAGGGCACGACGTGCTCGGTCGACTGACACGAAGAAGAAGATGGGGAGCTCTGCGGCGCTCGATGCTTCAGCAGATCCATTAGGCAGAAGCGAATGCCTAAAGGGTTTAAACTCCCATCGGAGAACCCGAAATTTGACGGTCTGCAGGACCCCAAGATCTGGCTGGAGGACCACATCTCCTCCGTCAGGCTCCACGGAGGTAGTCGAAGTACTGCCATGCAATGCTTGCAGCTACAGCTGCAGGGCGCCGCCCGAGCATGGCTCAATAACCTCCCACGCGGATCCATTCGCAGTTGGGATGGGCTGGTTTATAGCTTCATGCACAACTTTAAGGGCACGTACAAACGGCCCGCGTCAATCGAAGAGCTGAGATGCTGCCAGCAAAGATCCGGTGAATCGCTGCGCTCCTACATCCAAAGGTGGTCCATCATGAAGAACTCCGTGGAAAATATCTCGGAAGACCGCGCGATTGATGCATTCAACGGTGGCGTCTGCCGCCTATAGCTCAGGGAGGAGCTGGGCCACTCAAAGCCCCAGACCGTCGACCACCTGATGGATATCGCGAATCGGTGGGCCGATGGAGAAGATTCGGTAAAGAATCGCGCTCACTCCGACGAGGAGGCGGAACTCGAACGCAGACGCGACCGCCGAGGCAAGGGTCGCATGCGCATCTATGACGATCGCGACGATGTCAACATGGTCGTAGCCGGCTACGCCGATAAACACGACGATAACCGCAATAGCGGATACCGTAGTGGCGGATACCGCGACTCTGGGAAAACCACGCAAGTGTGTCAACGCCGCACTCGCGATGAGGCACCGGCGACCTCCATCGAGGACAAACTGTCCGGGCCATGCACGGTACACTACTACATCGACAAGCATGATGGCAAGAGAAAATCCAGCCACCTCCTCAAGGACTGTCACAAGTTCCTCAAGCTACACGAGGGATTGGTTCGGATGAACCGCAATGCAGTCGAAAGAGGTTACGGAGCCGCTCCAGGCGTCGTGGCACATGGCGCACCACCACCACCACCTGGGCCACCCCCAAACGGAGCCGCACCGGACCAACACCACGGAGGAGAACCGTACCCACGGGCCATGGGTACCATGATGATCCAAAAAGGACGCCCCTCCAACAAGGTGCAGAAGGCCATCACTCGCCAAGTCAACTTGGCCACTCACTCGCCACCATCCACCACTGAGTACCTCAGTGGCAGCGAGTCGTGTATCACCTTCGACAAACGCGACCACCCGCCTCAGGTACCCCGTCCAGGTCATTGCCCCCTCGTACTCGAGGCGCAAATTGGAGGTTTCGACATGAGTCGCGTCTTCATGGATGGCGGAAGCGACATCAACCTCATATTCGCGAGTACCTTGCGAGCGATGAGGATCCCTCTAACCTGCTTGGAGGCATCAGACACAATGTTCCACGACATCGTACCAGGGAAAGGCGTATACCCCCTGGGCAAAAATCAACCTCGACGTCATCTTCGGCACGCCGAAGAACTTCCGGCGCGAGCGCATCGAATTTGAGGTCGTCGACTGGCCCTCACAATACCATTGCATCCTCGGGCGCGTCGCATTCGCTAGGTTCATGGCAGTGCCCCACTACGCCTACCTGCAGATGAAAATGCCAGGTCCCAACAACGTCATAACAATCAACGGGAGCTTTGAGCGATCTGACAGTTGCGACAGGGAATTCAATAGAATCTCCTAGTCCTTCGGCATGCAGGAGGAATTCGCAAGACTGAAAGAGACAACAGACAACAGTCTGCCTCCCCTTAGTAGGCCAAGCTCACCTGACCTCTCCTTCGACTCATCTGTGCATACAAAGAAGGTGCAGGTCCATCCATCGGATCTCGCCAAAACGGCCCTCATCGCCAACAACTTGAGTCCCGCATAGGAACTCGCGCTCGTAGAATTCCTCCGTGAGCACTGGGAAATTTTTGCCTGGTGTCCTACGGACATGCTAGGAGTTCCCAGGGAATTCGCCGAGCACGCACTCAACGTCAACCCCGACACAAGGCCAGTCAAGCAAACAATCAGGCGACTGTCTGAGCCACGAGCGCAGGCAGTCGGAATGGAGATCAACAGACTCCTCGAGGCCAAGTTCATACGCGAGATCAAGGAAGGCACTTGACTCGCCAATACGGTGCTGGTACCAAAAAAGGACACGGATATCCTGCGGATGTGCGTGGACTTCACTTCTCTGAATAAGCACTGCCCAAAAGATCACTTCCCGCTGCCACGGATCGACCAGATCATCGACTCCACCACTGGATGCGAGCGCCTCTGCTTCCTCGACGCCTACTCAGGCTATAATCAAATTCGAATGAAGGAGGAAGACCGGGAGAAAACAGAATTTACAACGCCTTTTGGTGTGTTCTGCTACAACACAATGCCCTTCGGGCTAAAAAACGCGGGAGCCACCTACCAGTGGTGCATGCAGGCTTGCCTCAAGGAGCAACTGGGTCGCAACATCCAAGTCTATGTCAACGACATAGTAATCAAGACCAAGGAGGAAGCCTCTCTAATCGACGATTTGCGCGAAACCTTCGCCAATCTCGATCGCTACCGAATTAAGCTCAATCCGGACAAATGCGCCTTCGGCGCACCATATGGGCAGCTACTAGGGTATCTCATCTCTGCGAGGGGGATCGAGGCAAACCCGAAAAAGATAAAAGCCATACTGGCCATGGAGAAGCCGAAGAACATAAGAGGCGTCCAGCAACTGGCCGGACGAATCGCGGCCCTCAGTCGATTTATCAGTCGGATGGGTGAAAAGGCACTGCCCTTCTACCAGCTCCTCCGCAAAGCTGACAAATTCAAGTGGACCAATGAAGCGCAAGAAGCATTCGAAGATCTCAAGCGCCTGCTATCCACTTCGCCAGTGCTGGTGACTCCACGTGAAACGGAGCCACTGTTGTTGTACATCTCCGCCACCAACCAGGTGGTCAGCACAGTGCTCGTCGTCGAGCGAGCTGAGGAAAATGAGGTCCACGGCGTACAACGCCCAGTATACTACCTCAGCAAGGTCCTCACGCCAACAAAACAGCGGTACCCACACTACTAGAAGATGGCGTACGACGTCTTCATGACCGCCCGGCGACTGCGCCACTACTTTCAGGAGCACCCAATCGTGGTAGTCAGCGACGCCCCATTGGGACATATCCTCAATAACCCCGACGCCACGGGGCGAGTCGCGCTTTGGGGAATAGAACTATCTCCACGAGACATCACATACGAAAAGCGTGACGCAATCAAGTCGCAAGTTCTCCTTGACTTCCTTGTGCACTGGATGGAGAACCAACTCCCGGACAAGCCAGATGTGTCCTACCTCTGGACAATGCACTTCGATGGGTCCAAGCGGAAAGACGGAGCAGGTGCAGGTGTCATACTGACATCACCTTAAGGGGACAAGCTGAAGTATATCCTGCGAATGCAGTTCACAGCCTCAAACAACGAGGTTGAATACGAGGCCCTGTTGCACGGGATGAGGATGGCAAAAGCTTGCGGCGCCAAGAGGCTCATCGTATATGGCGACTCCAAGCTGGTCGTCAACCAAACAATGCACGAGTGCGACGCACTGAACGACAACAAGATCGCATACCGCGACCTCTACGACACACTCGAAGGAGACTTCGATGGTTGTGAGTTGCGACACGTAGGTCGCGAAAGCAACGAGGAGGCGAACGCACTCGCCAACATAGGCTCCACCTGCGCCCCCATACCACCCGGGGTATTTCTCGAGCGCATATCCGAACGCTCCATCAAGCCAAAGGCCACAGAGAAGAAAACAAGCGCAGCAACGGACTCGGGGGCTACGCCACCCAATGAGTCAATAACACTCGATGACTTGGACCTAGACACAGGACTCGAGGGACCAATGAGCGTCATGATGATCGAGCAATCTTGGACGCAGCCGTACATTACGTACCTCCTCAGCAAGAGACTACCGGACGACCCGACGGATGCACGACACATCACGCGGCGCTCCAAGGCATTCGCCGTTATCAACGGCGAACTGTATAAACAAAGCATCACAGGAGTGCTACAACGATGCGTCTCCATGGCCGATGGAAGAGCAGTTCTCCTCGACATCCATGAAGGGACATGCGGGCATCACGCCGGCAGTCGCGCCCTCGTTGCCAAAGCTCTACGAGCTAGATTTTACTGGCCTACGACCATGCGTGACGCCAAGGACATCGTCCAAAAATGCAACGCTTGCCAGCGATTCGCGGACAAGCCGCATGCACCGGGCGCAAAGCTATGACCAATCCCATTGGCCTGGCCCTTCGCGCAATGGGGGCTCGACATGGTCGACAAGCTTCCAAGATCCTCGCGTGGAGGCTACGTCTACCTCTTGGTCGCAGTCGACAAATTCACCGAGTGGATTGAGGCCATGCCAGTAACTAACCAATCCACGCACAACGCAGTCAAATTCTTTAAATCCATCGTCTACCGCTTCGGGGTGCCACACAGGATCATCACCGAAAACGGGACGAACTTCACATCCAAGGAGTTCCAAGAATTCTGCGAGAACCTAGGGATAAACATTAGCTACGCCTCAGTAGCGCACCCGCAGACCAACGGTCAGGTGGAAAAGGCAAACGGGCTCGTCTGCAGTGGCATCAAGAAGCGACTCCTTCGACCACTTGAACAAGCTGCGGGCTGCTGGCCGGACGAACTACAATCCGTACTCTGGAGCCTACGCACAACTCCAAACAACACCATAGGCTACACGCCATTTTTATGGTGCACGGAGCAGAGGCAGTGCTACCAGCTGAGGTACGGTACAAGGCGTCGCGCGTGGTCGCTTACAGCAAACAAGAGTCATCCCTCTCACTCGAAAATTCCGTCGACCTCCTTGACGAGGCAAGGGAAATCGCTGCGGAAAGATCAACGATCTACCAGCAGAACCTGCGCAACTACCACAGTAGAAGGCTTCGCCCCAGATCCTTCGTCGAAGGTGACCTGGTCCTGCGACTGAAGCAGCAGGGGCATCTCAAGCTCGAGTCCCCCTGGGAAGGACCATACGTGATTACAGAAGTAATCCCAGGTGGCGCCTATCGCCTTCAATATTTAGAGACAGGAGTCGCACACTCCAACCCTTGGAATGTCGCACAACTGCGATGCTTCTACCCCTAGTCATTTTTTTTACTTTTACATAGCAAATAAGGCTATTCAGCCAAGGCTACTTAGCCGCACATTGTACCTCGCACTGTTCTTCGAATAAATAAAAGCTAAGTGCCCCCAAACTCCATGTTCTCCTTCACTTTGTCAATTTTTATACTCGGGGGCTGCGCCATCCTACATACATCTGTTCTTCGAACCAAAAACGCGATATCCTGAGTAGCTGGCACATCAATCGAACCCCTTAACACAAACTCAACCCAGCTGCAACGCACCTGACAGGTTGATAAGGGACTGAGATAAAGGATGGCCAGGCTAACGAAAAGGACTCGCACAGTGCAATGCACCTCACGCTCACAAAGCTCTTTACACACATTCGACAATAAATTATCTACAACATCTATACGAACTTTACAACACAAGTATACTTATGTGCAGGACATATATTTGGCTACTCTTGCAACAGAAGAATGTTGGTCTGTCCCTCGAAGAAGTCGACGATCTCCTCTGCTAGATGGTCCATCGCCTGATAGTGCGGTGCCATATTCTAGGCAGATCCTGCTGGTGGCGCTGGCGGCCCAGAGGCAATGGCGGCAACATCCACGTCAGGTCTGTGCAATCGCACCATTGAGAGGGCAGCCTTGGCACCAGCCACCAACTGCTGCCTCACGCACTCGCGAACCGCGGACAGATCTTGAAATTTGGCAAGGAGAGCCAGCATGCTTGATGGAGTGTCATCCAGCGGGAACATCGCCCGATAAATGTTCTTCAAGCACGACTACGACTTCTTTAGGAAGAGCAGCACTCGCGATGCGCGATCCTGCAGGGTCGCCAGCACAGTCGCACGATCATGATCTACCTAGAAGTACCCACTCTCTTGAAGTTGCTCATGGGTGAGATCATGAAGGCGAATGGCAATTCTATCCTTCTCCTCCTGCGGATGGCGTGCGCTAACAACTACACGAAGCAGCATCAATAGCATGAGTACAACGTACTGCTACGACTAACTACAAAGGAAAAGATGAGAATGAGCAAACTAACACTTAAACTGGTCGCCCAGCTGCGTCACCTCACCAAGCAGATATTGCTCGCGAGCGGCGCCTTTTTCCGCCTTCGACTTCCACACGTCGGCGCTACCGCGGATCACGGGCAACTCACACTCCAGCTGCTTCACGCGGTCACGAAGTCGCGAAAGCAAGGATAGCTCCTCTACCCTGGAGCGCGGTGGTGCCACTGTATCATCAAGAGTTGGCGAGTCCTGGTTTCCCCTCATAGGATCACTTGATGTACCCTACCGCAAGTCAAGATAGAAGCAAATAAGACGACCAAATCAACACAAAGCCAAAAGGGTCAGATGCATTCAAGACCGGCATAAGTATCAACAGACACACTCGCCAGCAGGCATGTTCTTAAACAAAAGAGCAATTAATCAACTATTACAAAAGCTAACTATGGAGCAGCTGGCTTCTTCGACTTCGACGGCTTCGGGGGCTTCATCAAGTCCGTGGCGGTGTCAGACGCCACTGACTTTCCGCCAGCCCCTGAGGCCGAAGCCTTCACCGCCTTCTTGGCACGTTGGAGCTCCTTCGAGTACTTCGCGACAGTATTTATCAAGTGATGCCCATATTTGCCACAAACAGTCGTGAAGGGAGTGAAGACTACCTGCTGACCGTCTGCGCCAACAGGCATCGCCTTCGACACCGCAGAGGGATCTATCTCGACTCCGTGGGCCTGCACCATGGCGAGCGACATGGTCGCACCAGCCGTGTGGAGGGAGTTCTTGTAGGTGGTAGGAACACCCCCGGCGAGTGAATCCACCAGCTCGTCCATATTATCGACCAGCTCCGCCTTCGGCATCAACTCCTCCCGGAGGCGACTGAGGGCGATCTTGGCCTTGGACAATGTATCTTGGACGGTGGCGCTACGGTCCTCGACTGTAGACACCGCGCCTGCCAGAGCGTCATCGCGACGAAGGGCCTGTGGGTCAAAGCTGAGATCGCCAACATCTGCATAGAAAACCCACACATGGATCAAACCTTTAGCGCCACCAGCAAAACTGTAGATGTAGAGAAGGACAACAATAAATATCTACCAGCGAAGGTACGTGAGAGGGCCTTAGCGACTGAGAACAGTTGCTCTTCGAACAACTTATACCTGGCCGCAAAGGAGGCACGCAGATCCTCTTCGTGTTTCTGTGCCTCGTCACGAGCCGCGATTACCTCGTCGCGCCCCTTCACAGCTGCGGCCAATGTCTTCTCCAAGGTGGTGACGTTACGAAGTAAGGCATTATGTTCAGCTACATGGAAATCAAAAGTTGATTATCAGTCAACTATATCACAAAGGAGGAGACAAAAAGAACACTCACTTTCGACTACGCGGTGACGCGTCTCCAGCATCGCATGTTGGCGGCCCATCGCCATCACCTGCTCCGCCACTTGCACGGCTTCCTTTACAAGGAGCTGTCGCACAAAACAAGAAATCAGTGAGGGCAACAGAGAACGACGACTGCCACACTAAAAAGAGGGAAAGATATACTTACATGGTCCTCCAATGACTCCGAAGAAGTTTGTTGTACCGTCATCCGAGCAACCATTCGATGTTCCCCTACGTGAGGAGAGCTCAAAGAATTGTGCCCGGAGTGGGCCGCCACCGGAGGGGAAGGAGCGCGCTCGACCTCTTCCTTGGCCCTTGAGGTCGCGACTCCCGATTCCTTAAAAAACTCGACGTTGCCAGAAGATGACGACGCCTCTTGACTACAAGACAAAATCCACATTGAGAAAGGGCAAACTCGAGGGCAAAGCCAACAAGAACAAAACAGAGAAGCACAAATGAACTCGCAAACTTACCAGTCAAACTTGTCAAGATCAAACGTGGCCTCCACCGACTCCGATGAAGACTCCTTGGGCAATCGCATCTTCTTGCGAGAAGATGGTGCCACAGCACTCATATGAACGGCGGGAATTGGCGACTCCACGCCAACAGCCGTGCCTTCTGGAGTCGAAGGAGATGACGCGTCGGAATCCTCGTTGCGCGAACGCTTGCGAGTATCCGGACTCTCAGACTCGGGGGCTTCCTCTTCCACATCAGAAAGGATAGTCGATTCAGACTCGTCCTCTTCCAAAGCTTCGCGAGGAATAATCCCCTCAGGGAGAGGGGGCATACAAGGTGACACCACCCAATCCTATGTACAGACAGCAAAGATCAGCAAAAAAGAACAAGTAAGCAACAGAGAAGCAATCGAGAAAATAAGCTACTGCGTAGCACAACTATACCTCAAGAGGAGAATTTGAAGCATCAAAAGGAGGAACACCTGGTTCACTTGGAAGCACATCCTTGGCAGTGTACTTCGTGACCAGTCGAACCCTCTTATCCACCTCACTCGCGGATATGCCATCAGCAGACACGCGAGTGGTATCATCAGCGCCAGTCCACTGAAACATGGGATGAGCTCTGGCTTGAAAGGGCTGGACGCGACAGCGCAGCCAGGCCCGGATAAGGGCGCAGCCTCCCTCTTCTGCGCCTATGCAACTCTCGAGGTCGTAGACACGTTGATACAACACGTCTGTCTCCGTGAGTTCGGGAGGCATAACTACGTTCTTCCAGGAACGCATCTTCTTGCAGGGAGTCGCGGGATCGAAGGGCGCGAGTCCAAAGTGCTCATCTTTGGACTTCTGATCGCGGACATAGAACCATTTGCCCCTCCATCCCTGGATGAACTTGGTGAGCTTGATGTCGAAGTAGGTGGCGGATGGATCGACATGGATTCCGCAACCACCTACGTCATAAACTAAAGAGCCAGATGCGGACTGATGCTTCAATTTAAATATGCGCTTGAAAAGACCAAAGTGTGGCTCGATTCCGAGCCAGCACTCGCAAAGAGTGATGAAGCAGGTGATGTGGAGGATGGAATTTGGGGACAACTGATGGAGCTGGAGCCCGTAGAAACAAAGAAGACCCCTAAGAAAGGGGTGGAGAGGCAAGGAAAGACCACGAACGATGAATGCAAGAAATAACACTCGGAAACCAGCGGGAGGAGCAGGAATGGTCTCACCACTGGGGACGCGTTCATCGGCGACTGTCGCGGAGATAACTCCGTCTTGGCGAATAAGACGGAGATCCGACGCCTTGATGATCGAAGGGCTCCATGCACCATTTGTCACGCGGGTGCCCGCGACCTTCTTCTTCCCGCCGGCGGCGGCGCTGGTGCCCGCAGCAGCGGAGCCACCTTTCTTCTTTGCCGTGGCGACGGTGGCCGCGGAATCAGCAACGACGCCTCCCTTCTTCTTCCCCATTGAACGGCGGCGATGTGAGTGCAGAAAGTAGCTCGGAAACGAGCGTAGGTGGTCCAGCGCTGTGGAGGAAACGAGCGCAAGGAAAAGCAGGAGAGCAGCAGCAATGGCGATGGCAACAAGGAAGAAAGAGCGCAGATGGGAAATTACCGATGTGGCATCGCTACTTAACCCCTAGAAGATGCAATCCAACGGCTGAGAAAAACCCTACTGGATGCGTGGCACACATCGTGTTGGACACGTGGAGAAGGAGAAGCGCGAAGCATCCCTCCACTGCTCCCATTACGCACGGAAATCGAGGAGGCGCAGTTAAAATAAAGATTACGCACGCCCAGTCAAATCAAAAGTCAGGAACTGGGACCCACCGCTCGTCACGTCCCGTCAAACTCGCTCACGCGGGCAACTGAGGTCATACAAGCATCAGCACTGACGTCATCAAAACTACGCAATGGAAAAATTCGACTACTTTAGTCCTTGCTGGAGTCTTCGACTCCACCAAGCACTCGGGGGCTACTCCCATAGGGAGCGCTGGTCGCGCACCCTACGATTTTTCTTTTCTTGTTGTAGGAACGTGGACAAACACAAAGCAAACCCAACCACTCAAAACACGGTTCGACTACGGACATGGGTTACTCCCATAGGGAGCGCCCGAAACAAATTCGACTGAAACAAGCAACCAAAAGACGACAGCAGTTGCAAATGTTATTTAGTCCCTGCCTGAGTCTTCGACTCAACCAGGCACTCGGGGGCTACTCCCATAGGGAGCGCTGGTCGCGCACCCTATGATTATTTATACTGAAAACTGTGTGTTGATAACATCCTCACTCGCAGCTCATGGCGACACCACCTCATAATTTTTCCCTACAAAGAGACTATGTCTCCTGGGTCACCCGAATCGTCTCCGCGATGATAAAATCCGGATGCCGCGCTTACAGCGTGAAGGTAAGACCTGAATAAGGCCTGGCAACGCATTTAGCTGCGCACTACCAGAAATATATCCGTGCCTACAGGTGCGATGAACATGCCTTGACGGACGCGTCGAGTGCTCACACCCATATAACTGGAATTCGACTCCTGTAAGACCTCCGCGGCTTGAGTCGAATTACGCCAGCACTTTTCCGAATTCGAGTCCGGGGACTCGAGTTCGAGTAGATTGCGATGTTTCACCCTAAGGTGGTTAACTGATACCGATACTTCGGTTATATCAGGCACGTATATCAACAATCCCTATGACACAAATAAAAGCAGTCGAAATGTACTTGTTCAGGCACTCAAAGACTTCAAAAAGTTCCCAGTCGAATCTGCGATTCCACTGGGCACTCGGGGGCTACTGACATGGGTATACCCTACAGGTACTCGAGCTTGGTATATATGGTCCAAATACGTACAGGCCCACGGTGTCGCCAAGACCCGGATGAAAGGACTCGAGTAACCTGTGGACTCTCGATTGCTTGAAGAACAAGAAGAAGCTAAAGATAGAAAGTTTGAAGGGGAAAACCCTAACTTATAACCGAATCGACCTGCTACCCGAGACCTAGCCTATCTATATAAAGGCTAGGAGGGGGCAGCGAGGAGGACACACACAACCCTAGTTTCCACAACCCTCGCCAGATTGCATCTGCGCACCATTGTAACTTTCGACTCCTTCGATAATTCAACGAGCAGACAAGCAGGAGTAGGGACCTCTACGAGGCCTGAACCGGGGTAAAACCTTTGTCCCTTGTGTGCTTGTTTGCTAGCCGATAGATGTCTCCAGCGCTCCCTCCTTCTCCAAAACCCAAGTCCATAACAATGGGCATTGATGAGTTAAACCCTCGTCAAATGGTAAACTAGAATTATGAGAAATCCTAAAACTAAAATTCACTTGAGATTAGAAAGCAATTCGTTGCTGAATCTCACAAGTAAAAAGCAGTTGCTTGATTTTTCCCAAATGACTGCAAAGCCATAGTGGAAAAGGGGGTGAATGACAAAAGCACAATTTGTCAAGTATTGGACAAATTCAAATGAATTTGATTAATGTGTGCTTCATGTCTAGAGGATTTAAAAACTAGTAACAGTACTAGTATCTCATAGGAAATTTCCAAGTTTGATATTTGATCAAAGGATTTTGAAGTTGTTCAAAATAATGAGTGGATATGCAATTTGCAAAAAAATTAGTGGGAGCTATGAAAGTCTTCCTGAAACAATATGTGATTAACATATTTTTGAGTGGGAGCAATATAATTCTCAAATTCAAATATGTAGGAACATATTTTGAGTGGGAGCTTATAGGAGTAATTCTTAAGTATGTTAAGAATAAAAGCGGAAATACTTATAAATAATGATTTATAAGATGTAGAAGTTGATAATAGGTGTATTATGATATTATGTAGTATTCCTTTAGGGGTTCTGAAAAGGGTTTCAGAATAGAAGTTAATTAAGGAACTGGTCCTTAATAACTTAAATTAGGAATAGTATTAAGTTTAACATCGATGGTTAAAAGAAAGAAAAGGATGATCGTCATCCTCTATGTTGAAACATAGGTTCTATCTTAGAAAACCATGATGATAAGTTAACATAATATGTAATCCAATAAGGAACGTTTGAAAATGATTAAGTTCGAATCACAGAATGTTGAGCTAAGTTTGTCCGTAGTGTCTAATAGAGAACTGCAGACATGTTTTCCAAATCCATAAAGGATGACATATCTTAAAACATAAAGGGTTTTGTTATAAGGGAATATGTTGGAAACTCCTGTAGATACCGATAAATGTCAAGTAGGAAGCGAGGTGAACAAATACATTAAAAGTTGCACAGAGTGCACTAGTGTTTCGATGAATACGTTTATAATAATAGATAAGGGTACCATCTAAAAGTGTTGTATAATGTTATGGCGGGGCTAGTTCGCTTTTAACATAGAATGATGTGTCCCAGGGCACAGTGCCCATGAGAAAGCCCTCGAGTTTGATCTAAAGTCATTGTAGGCTCCTGGAATCAGGCCTCGTTCTACTGCCATAGCGACGATGCATACACACAGATGCTATCATATGATGATAAAGTATTAATGTCAATCAAGGTGACATTAGTAAGTTGCAAAGGATTTGGGACTGTAAAGTACAGACCCAAGACTCAACCTCTTCCATGAGCAAGCATGTTCAGGGTACCGGATATATGGTGCCGATGATTAAGGAACAAATGCAGCTAGTGTATTTGTACTCTAGTGCAAGTGGGAGACTGTTGGAAATATGCCCTAGAGACAAATAGTAGTAAGGACTATTATCATATTTCATATGGTTTATGATTAAGTTTTATATCATGCTATAACTGTATTGAGTGGAAACATCAATACATGTGTGATATACAAACAACCAGAGGTTCCCAGTGAAACTCTAGTCACTAGTTCATTGGTCAACAGATGATCATGTTTCCTGATCATGTGGCATTTATGCTAGTTAGAAATGGAGTCATCTCATTCTGGGAATGAGATGATGAACCAATAACCAATCTAAACATCGTGACCCGATCATGTCACGAAATTCAAGTTACGATGATTAGAAATGGATCCTCGTAGACTATTCCTTAGACCGTGAGGCTATATCAATCAATGTCTCCCGAGAGTGCTTAGATAGCATCAAGCGCCACTTGGTAATACAGTGGTTATAAAGGTGTGTTCAGGTACTCGGAGGAAACCATAGAGGCAATATATGTCAAGAGCAGGATTTGTCCGTCCATGTGACGGGAAGATACTTAAAGGGCCCACTCGTAGAGGTTATATCCAATAGCTACGCAGCGTGTGATTTGATCACGGGGATATCACTTGTCGGAACGATTCAAGTAGCATTGTTCAGTAACGAGATTGAACACGACATGGTGATGTCATTGATCAGATCTCGGGCATTTTCAAGTATCGAGAGACAAAGGGAATAAGACACGACTGTCCCGGTTTAAACGACGAAAGATCTTCGTGGAACACACAGGGGTCACATGGCCATCTAGGTCCCTTTGTCGATCATTGGTGCGGGAGTGTCCCGACCATGTCTGGAGTGTTCCCGAACCGTGGGGTATCACGCTTAAGGGCTTGATGATGCTTAGAGAGTGTTTATAGGATCGGTGGAATCACCGAAGAATAGTAGAGAGAAAACCAGAAG
This sequence comes from Avena eriantha, assembly GCA_910589775.1. Classification (NCBI taxonomy): domain Eukaryota; kingdom Viridiplantae; phylum Streptophyta; class Magnoliopsida; order Poales; family Poaceae; genus Avena; species Avena eriantha. The sequence continues at coordinate 152,255,253 of OU342746.1, read as the reverse complement.
GGTTTCGGTAAGTTCGGAGGATGTCCGGAGTGGAGGTGGAAGGTGTTCCATAGTCGTGGAGGTTGAATAATATGTGAATGAATGTTAAATATTGATTTAATCATTTATTCATAATTATTTAATAAATAGAAAAAATCAATTAAATGGTCAAAGGCTTAATGGGCCAATTCCCGGAGGGGAGAGGGCCCATTAGGGAAAGGAGAGAGGGAGAAGGGGCCAAGGGGGTGGCCAGCTGGGCCTAGCCCCCCCGCGCGGGGCCCACTAGGTGGCCGGTGGCCTCCCCTTCCCCCTCCTCTCCTTTAGTCCCACCTCGGGACTTTGAGGGAGGTAGTACCTCCCCTCCCCCTATATATAGTGGGGGTATTTGGCCAAATAAAATACACCAATAATCAATAAAGGTCTTCTCACTTTTGGGGGGAACTCTAATTGATATTTTCTCTCTCCCCCCTCTCTCTCGTGACCGTTGTCCCAAGTCTGGACTACGCGAACGAGAGACATATTCACCGCGGAGCGCCGTCGCGCTGCGGGATTCGGATCCGGGAGCTCAACTTCCGCAACTGCTGCTGGATCGGGGAAGCGGGAGTCATCGTCAGGCACCGGACGTGTGTAACTCCCCGCGAGGTGTCACACTTGAAGCACTCAAGTCGTTGGAGCCAAAGGAGCGCAAGGACTTCATCACGACCTTGAGGTCGGCTTTGGCTCGTCTACATCAACCACGCTCTCCTAAGCGTTGACAACGCTTTTCGGTCTTCAAGGGTAAGTTTGCGAAAAGCCCCTTTCGTTACTGTATTACTAATAGATAGGTCATGGCAGCTTCAGGGGTTCAGGGGCGTAGGATAAAATTTATTGTTTTCATACGCGGAACCCCAACAATAAGTGTGAGCACTCGACGCGTCCGTCAAGGCATGTTCATCGCACATGTAGGTACGGATATATTTCTGGTAGTGCGCAGCAGATGCATTGCCAGGCCTTATTCAGGTCTTATCTTCATGCTATAAGCGCGGCATCCGCATTTTTTGTCATCGCGGAGATGATTCGGGTGGCCCAGGAGACGTAGTCTCTTTGTAGGGAAAATATGAGGTGGAGTCACCATAGCATTCGAGTGTGGATGATATCAACACACAATACGATGTACCAGCAAAATAATCATAGGGTGCGCGATCAGCGCCCCCTATGGGAGTAGCCCCCGAGTGCCTAGTCGAGTCATAGACTTGAGTAGGGGCTAAAAAACATTTGTGACTGTTATCGTCTTTTGTTGCTTGTTTCAGTCGATTATGCCTTCAACGCTCTGTATGGGAGTAACCCGCAGTTCATAGTCGAATCGATGATTCGAGTAAAGGGTTTATCGTGTATACCTACATAAAAAATGTTTTGGGTGCGCGGCCAACACTTCTGTTAGGAGTAGCCCCCGAGTGCTTGGTTGAGTCGAAGACTCGAGCAAGGACTAAAGTAGTTGAAATCTTCTGCTGCTGGAATCAATGATGTCAGTGCTGACGATGTGATGACCTCGGTTGCCCGCGTGAGCGGCTTTGACGGGACGTGATGAGTGGTGGGTCCCACTTTCTGACTTTGATTTGAACGGGCGTGCGTAATCTTCTGTTTTAACCGTGTCTCCTCAATTTCTGCACGTAATGGGAATAGTGGGGGACGGTTCGTGTTTCAGCTTCGCCACGTGTCGATGGCGATGTGCGCCACGCATGTAGTAAGGTATCTGCTGGCTGTTGGATGGTGTCTGTGAGGAGGTTAAGTAGCAACACAACTGCGGTAATTTTCCCATCTATCTTCTTTGCTCGTGCCTCCATCGCTATTGCTGCTGCTCTCTGCTTCCTTGCGCACTTCCTCTTTGCGGCACTGGACCAGCTCTGTGTCTTCCCTAGTTACTTCCTCCGTTCTTACCGCCATCGGAAGACGAGCAAGAAGAAGGGAGGCACCGCCGCTGGATCCGCGGCCGCCATTGTTCCCGCCAAGAAGAAGGGCGGCACCACCACTGTGGGCACCAGTGCCGCCAGCGCTGGGAAGAAGAAGGGTGCGGGTACCCGCATCACCAATGGCGCCTGGCGAGCATCCATCATCAAGCCCGCCGAACTGCATCTTCATCGTCAAGATGGAGTTCTTCCTCCCGTGGAAGACGATTCGCGAGTGCCCGGTGAGGAGGTATTCCCTTGTCCTCCTCCGGGTTTCCGGGCGATGTTCCTTGCGTTCATCATCCGAGGTCTTTCTCTCCCTCTGCATCCTTTCTTTCACGGTCTCCTTTGTTTCTGTGGGCTCCAGCTTCACCAGCTGTCCCCAAATTCCATTCTTCATATCTCCTGCTTCATTACTCTTTGCGAGTGTTGGCTCGGAATCGAGCCACACTTTGGCCTCTTCAAGAGGCTTTTTAAGCTGAAACGCCAGTCGACGTCTGGTTCGGTAGTCTTCGACGTAGAAGGCTACGGGATCCATGTCGACTCCTCTATTACCTATTTTTCCATCAAGCTCACCGCGTCCGTCCAAGGGTAGAGGGACAAGTGGTTCTACATCCGCGATCCGAAGGCCGACGGGGAACACTACGAACTCACACCCTTTGATCCCGCAGTGACTTGCAAGAGGAGGCGCTCCTGGAAAAATGTCATTATGCTCGGCGAGTCCGAGAAAACAGAAGTGCTGTATAATCCCGTCTGCGACCTCGAAAACCGCATAGGCAAGGAAGAAGGTGGCGCCGCCCTCAGTCGCACCTGGTTGCACCGCCGCGTCTAGCCTCTATAGGCCAGAGTGCACCTTATGTTCCGCTAGACCGGTGCCGATGATGTCACTCGCATGTCTGCTGAGGGCATTTCTACGGGTGAGGTTGATAAGAGGGTGCGACACTAGTGACCAAATACACTACCAAGGAGGTTCTCCCAGGCGAACGAGTCATGCTTCCTTTCGACGCCTCTAATGAAGGAAATATGCCCTGAGAGGCAATAATAAAGTTGTTATTATGTATTCCTTGTATATGATAGATGTTTATTTTGCATGCTATAATTGTATTGATAGGAAACGTCAATACATGTGTGTTTAATAAACAAATTAAAGGTTCCTAGTTATGCCTCTCTTATAGACTAGCTTGTTGATTAACAAGATGATCAAAGTTTCCCGATCATGGACATTGGATGTTGTTAATAACGAGGTCACAGCATTTGAGAAATAATGTCATGAACATTCATCCGAAGTATAGCATTACGATCAAAGTCATTATGTTTATATTGCTATAACATCATACGAAGTAATCTTTATCCTTAGACCATGAGATCATGTTAATTGCTAACATCAGAAGAGTAACTTGATAACATCAAACGTCACACCGTAAAAGGGTGACTATAAAGGTGGGTTCAGATACTCCGAAGATGTCATGTTGAGGCTCATGGATAAAGAGTGGAATTTGTCAATCCTGATGACGGATAGATATACTTTGGGCCCTCTCGGTGATATCACATTAAGATAGCTTGCAAGCAAGTGATGTGATCACTAGAATGTTATATCACGGGAACCAGAAAAGAGTGCATGTCGGTAACGAGATCAAACTAGGTATTTGGATACCGATGATCGAATCTCAGACATGTAATATATCATGAGACAAAGGGATTAAATTACTAGCGTTAAAGGTTCTCACGATCACAGAAGTCATCGTTGAATGTGCAGGAGTCAGTATGGATCTCTAGGTCCAGCTTCTGATTATTGATTTGAGAGGAGTATCAATCATGTCTGCATTATTCATGAACCATAGGGTGACACACTTAAGGGTTGCCAAACACCATTTTGGAGCACATATGTTTCAGACGAAAGAATTGCAAAGCGCTGGAATTATTTCGATGGAAACCGGAATTGTTTCGGATGAAATTGCAGAAACTGGTTCTGCATGTGATATTGAAATGTTACAAGGGGTTTTATGTGAATATTTGTTAATTAAAGTAATTAACAAAATTCTAAATAAAATAAATAAAAGAGTTTTATTAAATGAGAGTTGCATTAAATTGGGTGGAAATTTAATGCATGTGAGTGGAACTTTGGGTGGAGGCTAAATTGATGTGAGTGGAGCTTCCACCACATGAATGAGGAAGAGGTGGGGGAACCCCCCATGGGCACCAGCCATGGTAGGGGAGGAGCCCCCTCTCCTATAAAAGGCCCCCCTTTCCTCCCTCACAAAGCACACCTCCTCGTAAAGGATCTCTCTCCCCCTCTAGATATATTCCCCCATGGTCTCGGATTAGCGAGATACATGTTCCCGGTGGCATTGCGTCTGGAAGGAGTTGCTGCTTCTGCTGATTCGGTGGAGCGAGGAGGTGGAGGTTGTTCGGTGGCCTGAACGTGTGTGCGAGGATGGATGCGCTGCTAATTTGCGGCGCTAGGACTTCCACACGATCTTGAGATCGGCAAGCCTACGACTACATCATCCACGAGTTCCAACTCGTTAACAAAACTCCGTTGTCTTCAAGGTTAAGTTCTCTATGGATGTATATCCACCCAGCCTGATCTATGCGTAGGTGCTTTGCACGGGTAGTACACATATGTTTATATGTGGGTGATGATGATCATGTTATTGCTTCTTTCATGTATTTTGGATATTGGTGGCATAGTGGGATGAAGCGGCCCGGACCAACCTTACATGTCATCGCACATGAGACTGGTTCCACGACTAACATGCAACTAGTTTTGCATAAGTGGCTGGCGGGTGCCTGTCTCTCCTACTATAGTCAATATCTGATTTACAATGAGTTGCTAATAACTTGGTTATCCTCGTTGTGGTTCCATGTTCATAGGTAAGACCGGTTCTATCTCCGAAAGCCCTAAGCCACGTAAAACTTGCAATGGATAAATTAGAGGCGTCTAGTTTAGATCGTTGCTGGGCTAGTGTCTTGATATGGTAATGTTGTAAGTAGATGTATGGTAGATACTCTTACAACACACTTAACGTGTAAGTTCCATAGACCTTGGCCTTACACACAAAGGAATGATAAAGATCATACCACGATGCATATGATAGAGATCAAATGCATGGATCATATCATCCCACTTTACACATTAGATGTTCGCATCTTATATTGCTAGTTTGGCGCTTTTAGTAGCATTGTAAGATGATCCCTCATTTAAATATCAAGATAAAATGTGTTCTTCCTTAAGTATGCACCGTTCTATGGATCGTTTTTCGAGACATCACATGATGATCGGGTGTACTTGACTCTACACTTTCATACAACGGTTGTAAGACAGTTTTACACACGCGAATACTAAGGTTCTTACTTGGTGACATGGGTATACCCTACAGGTACTCGAGCTTGGTATGTACGGTCTAAATACGTACAGGTCCACGGTGTCACCAAGGCCCGGATGAAAGGACTCGAGTAACCTACGGAGTCTCGATTGCTTGAAGGACAAGAAGAAGCTAAAGATAGAAAGTTTGAAGGGGAAAACCCTAACTTGTAACCGACTCGACCTGCTACCCGAGACCTAGCTTATCTATATAAAGGCTAGGAGGGAGCGGTGAGAAGGACACACGCAACCCTAGTTTCCACAACTCTCGCCAGATTGCATCTGCGCACCATTGTAACTTTCGACTCCTTCGATAATTCCACGAGAAGACAAGCAGGAGTAGGGACCTCTACGAGGCCTGAACCTGGGTAAATCCTTTGTCCCCTGTGTGCTTGTTTGCTAGCCAATAGATGTCTCCAGCACTCCCTCCTTCTCCAAAACCCAAGTCGATAACAATGGGCATTGATGAGTTAAACCCTCGTCAATTGGCGCCGTCTGTGGGAACTGGGAGTGCTGATGTTGCGGCTTCTTCGGCTCCACCAACTGCGATCTAGAACTCCGCAACAGCGGAGATTCGCCAGCTCTTCGGCGCATTCGACTTCACCGTCCACACGCCCGCCACCCACGCATCCTTCGAATCCGTGGGCGACGGAATCATTCTGGCGATTGGGAGCTTCCGCTTCCAAGTTGGCCAGATGGGCACGCTTCGCATGCCCGATCAGCCGACAACACCGGCGATTGCCCCGGCATCATGGTTCCCTCCATCAATCGGCACCCTCAGCGAGCTCAACGCTCCAGTGGCAGTCCAGAACACGATCAGCGACAGCAGTCGCGACTCCGATCTGAGCGATCTGGCCACAGAAGATGGAACCTACGGTTCCGAATCTGAAAGTTGTGGAAGCAACAGCTTCCCCAATCACTTCATGTGCGCCGTTATCAACGCAGGCGACACCTCCGCCAATCGCGGCAACGGCGGTAACACCGGCAATGGCACCGATCCACCCAACGGTGGCAATGGTGGCAACGGCGGTAACGGCGCCAACGGGGGATCAGTCAAACCCCCTAGCATAATCAATGAGCAAACCGGCGAACGCGTCGTAATTAGGCTCAACGAGCAAGAGTGGGAGCACTGCCGCGAAACCCTACGGGGTGCACCTCTACCCTTTGGGTCCCCGCAGGAACTGCTGATGGGCTACCACTAGCTCCTAAAATAAGAATTCACGCGGCAAAAACAAGCAATCGCGCAACTCGAGGCGCATAAAAAGGCGGCGGACGAGTCGAGCCTTCGTCGTGCTGGGCTCTCCTCCTACGGAGGATCCTCCTCACGAGGCAACGAGTACCTTGCCAAGAAGAGGCAGTCGCGAATGGCTCACCTCACCGAGCAAGAACGCATAGAGGCTGCGAAAGTCCTCGACTTCGGCTCTATGACAGTCGACACGAGAGGCAACGTGGTTCATAGGACGCCGCAGGCTGCGGTGACAGCAACCACCATGTACCTCCCCAATAACCAGCCGCCAGCTGGAGATCCCCGAACTGCCATGCACCGATCTACGATCGCGGGTTTGGGGCTAATCGAGGCCGCCCTCGACAAGGAGCCGGTACTAGACCCAAAAAAGGACAAAGGGCTAGCAAAGCGCTACTCCTCGCCCTCATCCTGCTATGACAGTCACGACCTGTCTCGATGCCGTCGCTCACGGCGACACGATCGCGACTACGATGCGCGCAACGACCTCACGCAACGCAAGATCGACAAGTCAAGGGCACGACGTGCTCGGTCGACTGACTCGGAAGAGGAAGATGGGGAGCTCTGCGGCGCCAGATGCTTCAGCAGATCCATTAGGCAGAAGAGAATGCCTAAAGGGTTTAAACTCCCGTCGGAGAATCCGAAATTTGACGGTATACAAGACCCTAAAATCTGGCTAGAGGATCACATCTCCTCTGTCAGGCTCCACGGAGACAGTCGAAGTACTGCCATGCAATGCCTACAGCTACAGCTGCAGGGCGCCGCCCGAGCATGGCTCAATAACCTCCCACGTGGATCCATTCGCAGTTGGGATGAGCTGGCTTACAGCTTCATGCGCAACTTTAAGGGCACGTACAAACGGCCCGCATCAATCGAAGAACTGAGATGCTGCCAGCAAAGATCTGGCGAATCGCTGCGCTCATACATCCAAAGGTGGTCCATCATCAAGAACTCCGCGGAAAACATCTCGGAGGACCGTGCGATTGATGCATTCAACGGTGGCGTCTATCGCCTAGAGCTCAGGGAGGAGCTGGGCCGCTCGAAGCCCCAGACCATCGACCACCTGATGGAGATCGCGAATCGGTGGGCCGATGGAGAAGATTCGGTGAAGAACCGCGCTCACTCCGATGAGGAGGCGGAACTCGAACGCAGACACGACCGCCGGGGCAAGCGTCGCATGCGCATCTACGACGATCGCGATGACGTCAACATGGTCGCAGCCAGCTACGCTGATAGACGCGACGACAACCACAACAGCGGATACCGCAGCAGCGGATACCGCGACTCCAGGAAAACCACGCAAGTGTGGCAACGCTGCACTCGCGACGAGGCACCCGCGACCTCCATTGAGGACAAACTGTCCGGGCCATGCACGGTACGCTTCTACATCGACAAGCATGACGGCAAGAGAAAGTCCAGCCACCTCCTCAAGGACTGCCGGGAGTTCCTCAAGCTACACAAGGGATTGGTTCGGATGAACCGCAACACAATCGAAAGAGGCTACGGAGCCGCTCCAGGCGCCGTGGCACATGGCGCACCGCCACCACCACCTGGGCCACCCCCGAACGGAGCTGCACCAGACCAGTACCACGGAGGAGAACCGTACCCACGGGCCATGGGTACCATGATGATCCAAAAGGGGCGCCCCTCCAACAGGGTGCAGAAAGCCATCACTCGCCAAGTCAACTTGGCCATGCACTCGCCACCATCCACCACTGAGTACCTCAGTGGCAGTGAGTCATGCATTACCTTCGATAAACGCGACCACCCGCCTCAAGTACCTCGCCCAGGTCACTGCCCCCTCGTACTCGAGGCGCAAATTGGAGGCTTCGACATGAGTCGCGTCTTCATGGATGGCGAAAGCGGCATCAACCTCATATTCGCGAGTACCTTGCGAGCAATGAGGATCCCTCTAACCTGCTTGGAGACATCGGACACAACGTTCCACGGCATCGTCCCAGGGAAAGGTGTATACCCCCTGGGCAAAAATCAACCTCGACGTCATCTTCGGCACGCCAAAGAACTTCCGGCGTGAGCGGATCGACTTTGAGGTCGTCGACTGGCCCTCACAATACCACTGCATCCTTGGACGCGTCGCGTTTGCTAGGTTCATGGCGGTACCCCCACTACGCCTACCTGCAGATGAAAATGCCAGGTCCCAACAACATCATCACGATCAACGGGAGCTTTGAGTGATCTGACAGTTGCGACAGGGAATTCAACAGAATCTCCCAGTCCTTCGACATGCAGGAAGAGCTCACGCGATTGAAGGAAACGACAGACAACAGTCTGCCCCCCTGAGTAGGCCAAGCTCACCTAATCTCTCCTTCGACTCATCTGTGCACACAAAGAAAGTGCAGGTCCATCCGTCAGATCCTGCCAAAACGGCCCTCATCGCCAACAACTTGAGTCCCGCATAGGAACTCGCGCTCGTCGAATTCCTCCGTGAGCACTAGGAAATTTTTTCCTGGTGTCCTGCGGACATGCCAGGAGTTCCCAGGGAATGCGCTGAGCACGCACTCAACATCAACCCCGACACAAGGCCAGTCAAGCAAACAATCAGGTGACTGTCTGAGCCACGAGCGCAGGCAGTCGGAATGGAGATCAACAGACTCCTCGAGGCCAAATTCATACGCAAGATCAAGGAAAGCACTTGGCTGGCCAATACGGTGCTGGTGCCAAAAAAAGACACGGATATCCTATGGATGTGCGTGGACTTCACTTCGTTAAACAAGCACTGCCCAAAAGATCACTTCCCGCTACCACGGATCGATCAAGTCATCGACTCCACCGCTGGATGCGAGCGCCTCTGCTTCCTCGATGCCTACTCAGGCTATAACCAAATTCGAATGAAGGAGGAAGACCAGGAGAAGACCGCGTTTACAACGCCCTTCGGTGTGTTCTGCTACAACACAATGCCCTTCGGGCTAAAAAACGCGGGGGCCACCTACCAGCGGTGCATGCATGCTTGCCTCAAGGAGCAGCTGGGTCGCAACATCCAAGTCTATGTTGATGACATAGTAATCAAAACCAAGGAGGAAGCCTCTCTAATCGACGACTTGCGTGAAACATTCGCCAATCTCGATCGTTACCGGATTAAGCTCAATCCGGACAAATGCGCCTTCGGCATACCATCTGGGCAGCTGCTCGGGTATCTCATCTCCGCGAGAGGGATCGAGGCAAACCCGAAAAAGATAAAGGCCATACTGGCCATGGAGAAGCCAAAGAACATAAGAGGCGTCCAGCAACTAGCCGGACGAATCGCGGCCCTCAGTCGATTTATCAGTCGAATGGGAGAAAAGGCACTGCCCTTCTATCAGCTCCTCCGCAAAGCTGACAAATTCGAGTGGACCAATGAAGCGCAAGAAGCATTTGAAGATCTCAAGCGCCTGTTATCCACCTCGCCAGTACTAGTGACTCCACGAGAAAGGGAACCACTACTGCTGTACATCTCCGCTACCAACCAAGTGGTTAGTACAGTGCTCGTCGTCGAGCGGGCTGAGGAAAACAAGGTCCATGGCGTACAACGCCCGGTATACTACCTCAGCGAGGTCCTCACGCCAACAAAACAGCGGTACCCGCACTACCAGAAGCTGGCGTACGGCGTCTTCATGACCGCCCGGCGACTGCGCCATTACTTCCAGGAACACCCAATCGTGGTAGTCAGCGACGCCCCATTGGGACATATCCTCAATAACCCCGACGCCACGGGACGAGTCGCGCTTTGGGGAATCGAACTGTCTCCACGAGACATCACATACGAAAAGCGCGACGCAATCAAGTCACAAGTTCTCCCTGATTTCCTCGTGCATTGGATGGAAAACCAACTCCCGGACAAGCCAGATATGTCCTACCTCTGGACAATGCACTTCGATGGATCCAAGCGGAAAGATGGAGCAGGAGCAGGTGTCATACTGACATCACCTCAAGGGGACAAGCTGAAATACATCCTGCGAATGCAGTTCACAGCCTCAAACAACGAGGCGAATACGAGGCCCTGTTGCACGGGATGAGGATGGCAAAAGCCTGCGGCGCAAAGAGGCTCATCATATATGGCGACTCCAAGCTGGTCGTCAACCAAACAATGCACGAGTGGGACGCACTAAATGACAACATGATCGCATACCGCGACCTCTACGATACCCTCGAGGGAGACTTCGATGGTTGCGAGTTGCGATATGTAGGTCGCGAAAGCAACGAGGAGGCGGACACACTCGCCAACATAGGCTCTACCTGCGCCCCCATACCACCTGGGGTATTTCTCGAGCGCATATGCAAACGCTCCATCAAGCCAAAGGCCGCAGAGAAGAAAACAAGCGCAACAACGGACTCGGGGGCTACGCCACCCAATGAGCCAATGGCACTCGATGACTTGGAGCTAGACACAGGACTCGAGGGCCCAATGAGCGTCATGATGATCGAACAATCTTGGACGCAGCCATACATTACGTACCTCCTCAGTAAGCGCCTACCGGATGACCCGACAGACGCATGGCACATCGCGCGACGCTCCAAGGCATTCGCCATTATCAACGGCGAATTGTATAAACGCAGCATCACAGGCGTGTTACAACGATGCATCTCCTTGGCCGATGGAAGAGCAGTCCTCCTCGACATCCATGAAGGGACCTGCGGGCACCACGTCGACAGTCGTGCCCTCATCGCCAAAGCTCTACGAGCTAGATTTTACTGGCCCACGGCCATGCGCGACGCCAAGGATATAGTCCAAAAGTGCAACGCTTGTCAGCGATTCGCGGACAAGCCACATGCACGAGGCGCAGAACTACGGCCTATTCCATTGGCCTGGCCCTTCGCACAATGGGGGCTCGACATGGTGGGCAAGCTCCCAAGGTCCTCGCAAGGAGGCTACGTCAACCTCTTGGTCGCAGTCGACAAATTCACCAAGTGGATTGAGGCCATGCCAGTGACCAAGCAATCAGGTCACAGCGCGGTCAAGTTCTTCGAATCCATCGTACACCGCTTCGGCGTGCCGCACAGCATCATCACAGACAACGGGACGAACTTCACATCCAAAGAGTTCCAAGAATTGTGTGGAAACCTGGGGATCAACATCAGTTACGCCTCAGTCGCGCATCCACAGACCAACAGTCAGGTGGAAAAAGCAAACGGGCTCGTCTGCAGCGGCATCAAGAAGCGACTCCTTCGACCACTCGAGCAGGCCGCGGGTTGCTGGCCAGATGAGCTCCAATCCGTACTCTGGAGCCTACGAACAACTCCAAACAACACCACGGGTTACACGCCATTCTTTATGGTGCACGGAGCAGAAGCAGTACTACCCGCCGAAGTTCGGTACAAGGCGCCGCGCGTAGTCGCTTACAGCGAACAAGAGTCATCTCTTGCACTCGAAGACTCCGTCGACCTCCTCGACGAGGCAAGAGAAATCGCCGCAGAAAGATCCACGATCTACCAGCAGAACCTGCGCAACTACCACAGTAGAAGGCTTCGCCCTAGATCCTTCGTCGAAGGTGGCCTGGTCTTGCGACTGACGCAGCAGGGGCATCTCAAGCTCGAGTCCCCCTGGGAAGGATCGTACGTGATTACATAAGTAATCCCAGGTGGCGCCTATCGCCTTCAAGATCTAGAGACAGGAGTCGCATACTCCAACCCTTGGAACGTCGCACAACTGCGACGCTTCTACCCCTAGCTGTTCTTTACTTTTACATCGCAAATAAGGCTACTCAGCCACACATTGTACCTCGTACTGTTCTTCAAATAAATAAAAGCTAAGTGCCCCAAAACTCTGTGTTTTTCTTTTCACTTCTATCAATTTTATACTCGGGGGCTACGCCACCCTGCATACATCTGTTCTTCGAACCAATAAACGCGATATCCTGAGTAGCTGGCACATCAATCAAACCCCTTAATGCAAACTCAACCCAGATGCAACGCACCTGGCAGGTTGACAAAGGGATGGCCAGGCTAACGAAAGGACTCGCATAGTGCAACGTACCTCACAGCAACAAAGCTATTTATACACATTCAACAATAAAATATCTACAACCTATACATGAACTTTACAACACAAATACACTTATGTGCAGGATACAAATCTGGCTACTGCTGCAACAGAAGAACATTGGTTTGTTCCTCGAAGAAGTCGACAATCTCCTCTGCTAGACGGTCCACCGCCTGATAGTGCGGCACCATATTCCAAGCAGATCCGGTTGGCGGCGCTAGCGGACCAGAAGCAATGGCGGCGACATCCACGTCAGGCCTGTGCAATCGCACCATCGAGAGAGCAGCCTTGGCACCAGCCACCAACTGCTGCCTAACGCACTCGCGAACCGTGGACATATCTTGAAATTTGGCCAGAAGAGCCAACATGCTTGATGGAGTGTCATCCAACGGGAACATCGCCCGATAGATGTTCTTCAAACACGACTGCGACTTCTTCAGGAAAAGAAGCACTCGCGAAGCGCGATCCTGCAGGGTCGCCAATGTAGTCGCACGATCATGATCTACCCAGAAGTATCCACTCTCTTGAAGTTGCTCCTGGGTGAGATCATGAAGGCGGATGGCAATCCTATCCCTCTCCTCCTGCGGATGGCTTGCGCTAACAACTACACGAAGCAGAACCAACATCATGAGTACAACGTACCATTGCGACTAACTACAAAGGAAAAGATGAGGACGAGCAAACTAACACTTAAACTGGTCACCTAGCTGCGTCACCTCGCCAAGAAGATATTGCTCGCGGGCGGCGGATTTTTCTGCCTTCGACTTCCACACGTCAGCGTTACCACGGATTTTTCCGCCTTCGACTTCCACACGTCGGCGTTACCACGCCAGGGGCAACTCACGCTCCAGCTCCTTAACGCGATCACGAAGTCGCGATAGCAAGGACACCTCCTCTACCCTGGAACGCGGCGGTGCCACTGTCTCATCAAGACATTGCGAATCCTGGTTTCCCCCCACAGGACCACTCGATGTACCCTACCACAAGTCAAGACAAAGGCAATTAAGGCGACCAAATTAACACAACGGCAAGGGGAACAGATGCATTCAAGATAAGCATAAGTGTTTACAAACACACTCGCCAGTAGACACGTCCTTAGGCTAAAAAGGCCACTGATCAATTATTACAACAAGCTAACTATGGAGCAGCTGGCTTCTTCGACTTCGATGGCTTCGGGGGCTTCATCAAGTCCGTGGCAGTATCAGATGCCACTGACTTTCTGCCGGCCCCTGAGGCCGAAGCTTTCGCCGCCTTCTTCGCACATTGGAGCTCCTCCGAATACTTGGCAATAATATTTATCAAGGAATGGCCATATTTGGCACAAGCAGTCGCAAAGGGAGCGAAGACTACCCGCTAACCATCCGCGCCAATAGGCATCGCCTTCGACACCGCGGAGGGATCTATCTCCACTCCATGGGCTTGCACCATGGCGAGTGACATCGTCACACCAGCCGCCTAGAGGGAGTTCTTGTAGGTAGCAGGCACACCCCCGACGAGTGACTTCACCAGCTTGTCCATATTATCGACCAGCTCCGCCTTTGGCATCAACTCCTCTCGGAGGTGACTAAGGGTGACCTTGGCCTTCGACAATGTATCCTGGATGGTGGTGCTTCGGTCCTCGACCGCTGATACTGCGCCGGCCAGAGCGTCATCACGACGAAGGGCCTGTGGGTCAAAATTCAAGTCGCCAGCATCTACACCGAAAATACACACATGGATCAAACTTCTAGTGCCACCGGCAAAACTCTAGATGCAGATAGGAACATCAATAAAATATCTACCAGTAAAGGTACCTGAGAGGGCCTTGGCGACTGAGAACAGTTGCTCTTCGAACAACTTTTCTCTGGCCGCAAAGGAGGCGCGCAGATCCTCTTCATGTTTCTGGGCATCATCAGGAGCCGTGATTGCCTCGTCGCGCCCCTTCACAGCTGCGGCTAATGTCTTCTCCAACGTGGCGACGTTGCGCAGTAAAGCATTGTGCTCAGCTACATGGCAGTCAATAATTGGCTATTAGTCAATTACACCAAAACAAAGAGAAGACGAAAAGATAAAGTGTAGAAGCACTCACTTTCGACCACGCGGTGACGCGTCTCCAGCATTGCATGCTGGCGACCCATCGCCATCACCTGCTCCGCCACTTGCGCAGCTTCCTTTACAAGGAGCTATCACACAAAACAAGGAGTCAAACGAGGGCAATAGAAGGCGTCGACTGCCACACTAGGAAAGATATACTTACATGGTCCTCTAGCGACTCCGAAGAAGTTTGCTGAACCATCATCCGAGCAACTATTCGATGCTCCCCTACGTGAGGAGAGCTCGAAGAATTGTGCTCGGAGTGGGCCGCCGCTGGAGGAGAAGGAGCGCGCTCGACCTCTACTTTGGCCCTTGAGGTTGCGACTCCAGATTCCTTCACAAACTCGACGTCGCCGGAAGATGACGATGCCTCTTGACTACAAGACCAAATTCACATTGAGAAAAGGAAAACTCCAGGGCAAAGCCAATAAGAAGAAAACAGAAAAGAACTAGTGAAATCACAAATTTACCAGTCAAAATTGTCAAGATTAAACTTGGCCTCCGCCGACTCTGACGAAGACTCCATCGGCAATCGCATCTTCTTGCGAGAAGATGGTGCCACAGCCCTCACAGGAACGGCGGGAATCAGTGACTCCGCGCCAGCAGCTATGCCTTCTGGAGTCGAAGGAGTCGACGCATCGGAGTCCTCGCTGCGCGAACGCTTGTGAGTATCCGGGCTCTCGGACTCAGGGGCTTCCTCTTCCACATCAGAAGGGATAGTCGACTCAGACTCGTCCTCTTCCAAAGCTTCGCGAGAAATAATACCCTCAGGGAGAGGAGGCATACAAGGCGACACTGCCCAATCCTTCATACAGATAGTGAAGATCAGCAAACAGAACAGGTAAGCAACAGAAAAAGCAATCGCGAAAGTAAGCTACTGCGTTGCACAACTGTACCTCAGGAGGAGGATTCGAAGCATCGAAAGGAGGAACGACCGACTCATTCGGAAGCACATCCTTGAAGGTGTACTTCGTGACCAGTCGCACCCTCTTATCTACCTCACTCGCGGACATGCCATCGGCAGACACGCGAGTGGCATCATCAGCGCCACCCCATTGAAACATGGGATGGACTCTGGCCTGGAGAGGCTAGACGCGACGACGCAACCAAGTCCTGACAAGGGCGCAACCTCCCTCTTCCGCGCCTATGCGACTCTCGAGGTCGCAGACGCGTTGATATATCACGTCTGTCTCCGCGAGTTCGGAAGGCATGATCACGTTCTTCCAAGAACGCATCTTCTTGCAGGGAGTCGTGGGATCAAAAGGCGCGAGTCCAAAGTGCTCGTCCTTGGCCTTCTGGTCGCGAACATAGAACCATTTGTCCCTCCGTCCCTGGACGGACTTGGTGAGCTTGATGTCGAAGTAGGTGGTGGATGGGTCAACATGGATTCCACAACCACCTACGTCGTAAACTAGAGAGCCAGATGCGGACTAACGCTTCAGCTTAAATAAGCGTTTGAAAAGGCCAAAGTGCGGCTCGATTCCGAGCCAGCACTCGCAAAGAGTGATGAAACAGGAGATGTGAAGAATTGAGTTTGGGGACAGCTGATGGAGCTGGACCCCGTAGAAACAAAGGAGACCCCTAAGAAAGGGGTGGAGAGGCAAAGAAAGGCCGCGAATGACGAATGCAAAAAACATCACTCGAAAACCGGCGGGAGGCACAGGAATGGTCTCACCGCTGGGGATGCACCCATCGGCGACTACTATAGAAATAACTCCGTCTTGGCGAAGAAGACGGAGATCTGACGCCTTGATGATAGAGGGGCGCCACGCGCCATTGGTCACGCGGGTGCCCGCGACCTTCTTTTTCCTGCCGGCAGCGACACTGGTGCCCGCAGCAGTGGGGCCACCCTTCTTCTTCGTCGCAGCAACGGTGGCCGCGGATTCAGCGGCGGTGCCTCCTTTCTTCTTTCCCATTGCGCGGCGGCGATGAGAACGCAGAAAATAACTTGGAAATGAGCGGAGGTGGTCCAGAGTTGAGGAGGAGACGAGCGCAGGGAAAAGCAAATGAGCAGCAGCAATGGCGATGGCAGTGAGGAAGAAAAGAGTGAAGATGGAAAATTACCGCCGTAGCGCCGCTACTTAACCCCTAGGAGATGCAATCCAACGGCTCACAAAAACCCTACTGGGCGCGTGGCACGCATCGCGTTCGACACGTGGGGAAGAGGAAGCGTGAACCGTCCCTCCCACTGCTCCCATTACGCACACCCAGGCAAATCAAAGTCAGAAAGTGGGACCCACCGCTCGTCACGTCCCGTCAAAATCGCTCACGCGAGCAACTGAGGTCATGCAAGCGTCAGCACTGACGTCATCAACAGCTACGTAGCGGAAAACTTCGACTACTTTAGTCCTTGCTGGAGTCTTCGACTCCACCAAGCACTCGGGGGCTACTCCCATAGGGAGCGCTGGCCGCGCACCCTACGATTCTTTCTTTTCTTATTGCAGGGATATAGGCAATCAAATTCAAACCCAACCACTCGAAACATGGTTCGACTATGGACATGGGTTACTCCCATAGGGAGCGCCAGAAACAATTTCGATTGAAACAAGCAAGCAGAAGACGACAGCAGTCGCGAATGTGTTTTAGTCTCTGCCTGAGTCTTTGACTGAAACAAACAAACAAAGATGATAGCAGTCGCAAAAATTATTTAGTCCCTGCCTGAGTCTTCGACTCAACCAGGCACTCGGGGGCTACTCCCATAGGGAGCGCTGGCCGCGCACCCAATGATTATTTGCACAAAAACTGTGTGTTGATAACATCCGCACTCGCAGATCATGGCGACACCGCCTCATAAATTTCCCTACAAATAGACTACGTCTCCTGGGTCGCCCGAATCGTCTCCATGATGATAAAATTCGGATGCCGCGCTTACAGCGTGAAGGTAAGACCTGAATAAGGCCTGGCAACGCATTTAACTGCGCACTACCAGAAAAATATCCGTGCCTGCAGGCACGATGAACATGCCTTGACGGATGCGTCGAGTGCTCACACCCATATAACTGGAATTCGACTCCTGTAAGACCTCCACGGCCTGAGTCGAATTACGCCAGCACTTTCCCGGATTCGAGTCCAGGGACTCGAGTTCAAGTAGATTGCGTTGTTTCACCGTAAGGTGGTTAACTGATACCGGTACTTTGGTTATATTAGGCATGTATATCAACAATCCCTATGACATAAATGAAAGCAGTCGAAAATGTACTCATTCAGGCACTCGAAGACTTCAAAAAGTACCTAGTCGAATCTGCGATTCCACTGGATGAAAGGACTTGAGGGGGCTACTGACATGGGTATACCCTACAGGTACTCGAGCTTGGTATATACAGTCTAAATACGTACAGGTCCACGGTGTCGCCAAGGCCCGGATGAAAGGACTCGAGTAACCTACGGACTCTCGATTGCTTGAAGGACAAGAAGAAGCTAAAGATAGAAAGTTTGAAGGGGAAAACCCTAACTTGTAACCGACTTGACCTGCTACCAGAGACCTAGCTTATCTATATAAAGGCTAGGAGGGGGCGGCGAGAAGGACACACGCAACCCTAGTTTCCACAACTCTCGCCAGATTGCATCTGCGCACCATTGTAACTTTCGACTCCTTCGATAATTCCACGAGCAAACAAGCAGGAGTAGGGACCTCTATGAGGCCTGAACCTGGGTAAATCCTTTGTCCCCTGTGTGCTTGTTTGCTAGCCGATATATGTCTCCAGCGCTCCCTCCTTTTCCAAAACCCAAGTCCATAACAATGGGCATTGATGAGTTAAACCCTCGTCACTTGGCGAGCCTAGCATGTACAGACATGGCCTCGGAACATGGACCAAAAGGTTAAGCATGAGTCATATAGTTGATATGATGCCCATATAGATGCTCGCCTTCGAAGCTACACCGACTCACGTGATGATCGGACTTGGTGTAGTGGATTTGGTTCATGTAATCATCAAAAGGACACGAGGGATGTCAATTTTGAGTGGGAGTTCATTAGTAATTTGTATTAGTTGAACTCAATCTATCATAAACTTAGTCTAAATAAACTTTACAAATTTTGTTGTAGATGGCACCACCTGCTTTTAATTTCAATGTGTTCATGGAGAAAGAGAAACTTGCTGCGAATGGTAGCAACTTCACCAACTGGGCTATGAATTTGAGGATTCTCCTCACTGCTGCACAAAAGCAATATGTGCTAGAGGCGCCGCTAGGCCCCCCACCAGCTCCTGATGCCCCTGACAAGGAAAATAATGTCTATATAACTCGTCAGGAGGACCACAACTTAGTTCATTGCGGCATATTGTATGGGCTAGAGCCAGAACTTCAAAAGCGTTTCAAAAATGGCAATGCTTTTGATACCATGGGAGAATTGAAAATGATTTTCGATACCCATGCTGCCGTAGAGAGTTATAATGCTTCTGAAAATTTCTTTAGCTGCATGATGGAGGAGAACAACTCCATTAGTGAGCACATACTCAAAATGTCTGGGTATGCCGATGAGCTTGTGTCCTTGGGAATAACGATTCCCATTAACCTAGGCATACATCGTGTTCTCCAATCTCTGCCACCTAGCTACAAGAGCTTCGTGATGAACTATAACATGCAGGGCATGAAGAAGTATCTTCCTGAGCTTATGTTAATGCTTAAAACTGTAGAAGTGGAGATTAGGAAAGAACATCAAGTGTTGATGATCAATAAGACCACCGGTTTCAAGAAAGACAATAAAGGCAAGCAGAAGGGAAAGAAGGGCGGTAAATCTGTTGCCACACCTGAAAAGAAATCCTGAGCTGGCCCTAAGTCTGATACCGAGTGCTACAATTGCAAGGGGACTGGCCATTGGAAGCGCAACTGCCCCAAGTATTTGGCGTACAAGAAGGCCGGCAAGGCAAACAAAGGTATATGTGATATACATGTTATTGATGTGTACTTGACTAGTACTCGCAGTAGCACCTAGGTATTTGATACGGGATTGGTTGCTAATATATGTAACTCGATTCAGGGTTGCGGAACAAGCGACAACTAGCAAGGGATGAGGTCACGATGCGGGTCAGCAATGGATCAAGAGTCGATGTGATCTTCATCGGAATGCTGCCTCTCCATATGCCGTCGGGATTAGTGATAAATCTAAATAATTTGTATCCGAACCGTGTTTGATGCGAAGTGGTTATTCCTTTAAATCTGAAAACAATGGTTGTTCGATTTACATGAATGATATCCTTTATGGTCATGCACCTGTGATGAATGGTTTATTTCTGTTGGATCTCGATAGTAATATTACGCATATTCATAATGTTGATGCTAAAAGGATTAAACTTGATAATGATATATCTGCATATATGTGGCACTACCGTCTAGGTCATATTGGCGTTAAACGCATGAAGAAACTCCATTCTGATGGACTTTTGGAATCACTTGATTTTGAATCATTTGATACATGTGAGCCATGCCTTATGGGCAAGATGACTAGAACGCCGTTTTCCGGTTCAATGGAACGGGTGACAGATTTATTGGAAATCATACATACTGATGTATGTGGACCAATGAGTGTGTCGGCGCGAGGTGGATATCGTTATTTTGTTACCTTCACGGATGATTTGAGTAGATACGGGTATATCTATTTAATGAAACATAAGTCTGAAACCTTTGAAAAGTTCAAAGAATTTCAGAATGAAGTGGAGAATCATCGTAACAAAAAGATCAAATTTCTTCTGTCTGACCATGGAGGAGAGTATCTTAGTTACAAGTTTAGCACACATATGAAAGACTGTGGAATAATTTCACAACTCACGCCTACTGGAACACCACAACGTAATGGTGTGTCAGAACGTCGTAATCGTACTTTATTGGATATGGTTCGATCTATAATGTCTCTGACTGACTTGCCACTGTCATTTTGGGGTTATGCCGTGGAAACCGCTGCATTCATTTTAAATTGGGCACCATCTAAATCCGTTGAAACGACACCGTATGAATTATGGTTTAGAAACAAACCTAAGCTGTCATTTCTTAAAGTTTGGGGATGTGATGTTTATGTGAAGAAACTTCAGCCGGATAAACTCGAACCCAAGGCGGAAAAAATGCGTCTTCATAGGATACCCTAACAAAATGATTGGGTATACCTTCTATCAAAGATCCGAGGGCAAGGTTTTTGTTGCCAAGAATGGATCCTTTCTTGAGAAGGAGTTTCTCGCGAAAGGTGTGAGTAGTCGGAAGGTAGAACTCAAAGAGGTTATTGAACCTTCTCTTCATGAAATGGCGTGTGGCGCAGCACCAAAAATTGTTTCGGTGTTGAATTCACCCGATGAAGAGAGAGCTAATGATAATAATCATGAAACTCCGAAAGAGGACACTACCGAACCTCGTAGGTCAAGCAGGACACGTGCAGCTCCTGAACTGTACGGCAATCCTATTATGAATTTCATGATTGATGAAATAGATGACTCTGCGACGTATGAAGAAGCGATGATGAGCCCGGATTCCAACAAATGGCTAGAAGCCATGAAATCCGAGATGGAATCCATGTACGAAAACAAGGTTTGGACCTTGGTGGACTTACCTCACGGTCGAAAGGCCATTGAGAATAAATGGATTTTCAAAAGAAAAACTGATGCTGATGGTTTCGAAAAAGGGGTTTCGAAAAATTCAAGGAGTTGACTACGATGAGACATTCTCTCCCGTAGCGATGGTAAAGTCGGTTAGGATTATGTTAGCAATTGCTTCATATTTTGATTATGAAATATGGCAGATGGATGTCGAAACCGTGTTCCTCAATGATAATATTGAAGAAGAGTTGTATATGATGCAACCTAAGGGTTTTGTCGATTCTAAGGTGCTGATAAGGTATGCAAGTTTCAGCGATCCATCTATGGACTGAAACAAGCATCTCGGAGTTGGAATCTCCGCTTTGATGAGATGGGATTTGTCCAAACTTATGGAGAGGCTTGTATTTACATGAAAGTGAGTGGGAGCAATGTGGCATTTCTAATATTATATGTAGATGAGATATTATTGATTGGAAATGATATAGATCATTTAAACAGTGTTAAAAGTTATCTAAATAGCAAATTTTCGATGAAGGACCTTGGTGAAGCTTCATATATATTAGGCTCTAAAATCTATAGAGATAGGGCAAAACATGATCAACACCAGAACTCCATGGGTGTTAGATTTATCACTATGTGAACTAGATTATTTTCTCTGGTGCAAGTGGGAGACTGAAGGAAATATGCCCTGAGAGGCAATAATAAAGTTGTTATTATGTATTCCTTGTATATGATAGATGTTTATTTTGCATGCTATAATTTTATTGATAGGAAACATCAATACATGTGTGTTTAATAAACAAATGAAAGGTTCCTAGTTATGCCTCTCTTATAGACTAGCTTGTTGATTAACAAGATGATCAAAGTTTCCAGATCATGGACATTGGATGTTGTTAATAACAAGGTCACAGAATTTGAGAAATGATGTGATGAACATTCATCCGAAGTATAGCATTACGATCAAAGTAATTATGTTTATATTGCTATAACATCATACGAAGTAATCTTTATCCTTAGACCATGAGATCATGTCAATTGCTGACATCAGAAGAGTAACTTGATAACATCAAACGTCACACCGTAAAAGGGTGACTATAATTTATTCAGCAAACTAAGCAAACAAATAAAACAAAAAACCAAAACGAAAATGAAAAAGAAGACGCTCCAAGAACAACACAACTGTGCATGAAACAATAAAAATGAAGCGTTTGGAAGAAATCTGGGATTTTTATTGATGAAGAAGGGGATGCATTGGGCATCCCCAAGCTTTAACGCTTGTACTTCTTGGATATTTCTTGGGGTGACACGCATGGCATCCCCAAGCTTGAGCTTTAGTCCATCCTTCATCTCATTACTCATTCATTCCATACACCTGAAAATTTTCCATCATACAAAACTTCACATAATCTTTATTAGCAACATTAGTGCACTCAAGATAATAAATCTTTAGATTCAGTTCTAACACCAATAAAGCTACCATTAAAACACTAGCTACTGTAGCACTTCCCTCAAAAATCTCAATTCTCCAAAAGAATTCAAAAATGAACCAAAAGAAGCAAATGCAAATAATTGCAGAAATCTGTTAAAACAGACCAGAAGGTAAAGACGAATTTTTTCAAAGACCTTCTGTTGCTCAAATCAAAAAGTTTTGGACTAACGAAAGTTAGATAACAACCTGGGGCAGAAGCACAAAAAGTCACACCTCAAAAGGACATACAGAGATTTTTCACGAATTTTTATGGTGAAGCACAAAAATCTGTTTCGGGACAACAACTTTCCCAATCATTACTTCTCTCTCATTAGAGGTTACTCTTGGCACAAAAAGCAAATAAAAAGGATAAGGAGCGGAGCGGTTATTACAAAGATAATAACTTCCAAGACTCATCTGAAACTTTTGGATTATCTCCCAATAAGTACTTTTCTTTAACGCCTTTAAGTTAGGCATGATAGTTTGAGAAGATGCTCACATAAGAAATATGAATTTAAGTAAAAGAGAGCATCAAGAAGAAAATACAAAGTACATTTAAGTCTAACCCACTTCCTATGCATAGGAATCTTATAAATAAACAAGTCATGAAAGCACAAAGCAACAAGCATAGGAAAGCAAAACAAGTGCAACTTCAAAAATTTCAACATAAAGAGGGGAAACTTAATGTCGTTGAGATACATAAAGCCATGTTTCCCTCTCTCATAATAACTTTCAGTAGCATCATGAATAATATTAACAATATAACTATCACATAAAACATTCTTATTATGAGCCACATGCATATACTAATTATTACTCTCCACATAAGCATATTCATTCTTATTAATTGTAGTGGGAGCAAATTCAACAAAATAGCTATCATTATTATTCTCATCACCATAATTATCAAATATAGGAGACATATTGTAATCATAATTAATTTTCTCCTTAATAGTAGGTGGACTGAAAATATCATACTCATCATTGTAATCATCATATATTGGAGGTATAGTATCATCAAAGTAAATTTTCTCCTCCGTGCTTGGGGGACTAAAAATATCATGCTCATCAAAACCATCTTCCCCAAGCTTAGACTTTTCCATAGCATTAGCAATAATGGTGTCGAAAGAATTCATACTAACAACATTGCTATTAGCATGCAAATAAAGTTCCATAGGTTTTTTAATTTTCTCTTCAAACACTTCATGTCATAACTCAAGATAAATACTATGAAATTCTCTAATTTTGTTGTTTTTTCCATTAAGCCTAACTAGTGAAAACAAGAAACAAATAGACAAAATTGCAGAATCTAAAGGAAATAAGTTTGAGCACTCACACCGGAGGATGTGAGTACCTTTTACCTTACCTCCCCGGCAACGGTGACAGAAAATAGCTTGATGTCTACGCACTTCTATTCTTGTAGACAGTTGTTGGGCCTCCAAGTGGAGAGGTTTGTAGAACAGCAGCAAGTTTTCCCTTAAGTGGATCACCCAAGGTGTATCGAAATTAGGGAGGAAGTGGTCAAAGGTATCCCCTCTCAAGCAACCCTGCAATCAAGATGCAAGAAGTCTCTTGTGTCCCCAACACACCCAATACAGTTGTCAGGTGTATAGGTGCACTAGTTCGGTGAAGAGATAGTGAAATACAAGTGGTATAGATAATTATAATTGGTAACGGTGCTAGAAAATAGCTTGATGGTGTGGAAGAGACTAAAGACAAACTGAAATAAAGATGGAAGCAAGCAAACATGTAACAGATCTAGTTGCAAATGTTGTTTCAATGCTTAGAAACAAGGCCTAGGGATCATACTTTCCCTAGTGAACACTCTCATATAAATATCATCTCTTGATGATACTACTCTTAACTACTCTCTGGTTGGACACTCTAATCGATGGTAGGGCTATAACAGCACACCTCAAAGTTCGTTTTCCGCATCTAGATAACCCCACACTGTCACCTTGAGCACTAGATGGTTCAAACAAACACCACAATTTCATAAAGACATCAAACTCCAAATATAAATCATAACAAGTATTTGTAATCTCTAGCCTAAGTTCCAACATGGTGTGCACACTGTCAACCTCACACACATGGGGAGAGCAGAGATCTATTAAAGCACTTGAGTAGCAAGGTAGATCTATAGATTACAAGCTCATGATCTCAATAAGATCATGCATAGAGAGAGATGAACACATAGCTACCTCGGTAGAACCCTTAGCCTCGAGGAAGAACTACTCCCTCCTCATCATGGGAATCAGCAATGGCGATGGAGATGGTGGTGGAGATCGATGGAGATGACTCCGGGGGCACTTCCCCGTCCCGGCAGGGTGCCGGAACAGAGACTTTCTGTTCCTCGAATCTCCCCTTTGGTGGCGGCGGCGCTGTGGAACTTTTCGTGGATTTCTGATTGACGACTTAGGGTTTTTGCATCGGGAGGCATCTTATAGGCGAAGAGGCAAGGTCGGTGGACGGCCAGGGGGCCCACACCACCTGGTGGCGCGGCCAGGGCTAGCCCGCGCCACCACATGGTGTGGCCGCCCTGTGGCCCCTCTCCGTCTCGTCTTCTGGCTCCGTGAGTCTTTTGGTAAAATATTGACCTTGGCTTTTGTCCGGTCCAATTCCGAGAATATTCATTTTCTGACTTTCTGGAACCAAAACAGCAGAAAGCAGGCAACTGGCACTGTGGCATCTTGTTAATAGGTTAGTCCAAGAAAGTGTATACAAATAGTCCAAAGTGTGGGCAAAACATAAAAAAAGTAGATAAAAACTAAGCATGGAACATCAAAAATTATGGATACGTTTGCAACGTATCAAGCTTTGACGCCCAATCTCTGTGTCGCACGGATGCATTGGCAGGCGCCATTGCTGCAGTCGAAGAACGCAATGTTTCTTTCCAGGAGACACTGGGGAAGGCCAAGGATGTGCTCAGTCGCATCTGCGAGGATTTAACTCCCAAGGCTGGGCTGATCGACAACCTTGGAGACCTAGTGGAATCCCTTCCTGGAGGTATTCCCGTGGACTTCAAGAACTCGCAGCGTTCCATTGGTGCCACCATGGCACTCGCGATGGTGCAAGCCCATGGCGTGGAGATGGACCCCGCCGCTATTTCCGAGGTGATGCCTATCGACGCCGGAGGCAAGCAGGTAGTGTTTGTTCCCTTCACTGGTAGGTACGCTAAATATGGTCCTCAACTTATCGAGACACTCGCCAAGTATTCCGAGGAGCGGTGGCGAGCGAAGGCGGCGAAAGCTACGACATCTGGGGGTACCACTGGCAAGTCCGTGGTGTCGGAGACTACCACGGATGCAATGAAGCCCCCGAACACAGAGTCCTAGTCGAAGAAGCAAAATGCTCTATAGTCTGCATGTGTAATAGCTATAGTGTTTAGCCTTTTGTGTTGGAACAATGCTTTTGTGGGAGTGTCCTTGTCGAGACTCTTCTGTGCTTGAATGCATTTATGCCTTTTATCAATGTATTCTTGGTCTATTATTTGCTCTTTCTTGGTTCATGATAGGGTACGTCGAGTGGTCCTTCGAGTGGTCCTCATGATCCTCCGCCCACCGATGAAACCTTGGCACGGCCGTGCTCAAAGGTGGAGGAGTTGTCGTTGCTTTCGTGACTGCACGATCACATTAAGCAACTAGAGCGTGAGTTGCGCATCCTCCGCAGTAGCGCAGATGTATGGAAGTCGAAGGCGGAGAAGGCCACTGCTCGTGAGAAGTATCTCTTGGAGGAGGTGGCGCAGCTGAGTGAGCAGTTCAAATGTTAGCCTTTTGCCCTCTCATCTTTTATTTTAGTCAGTCGTGACAATGCCTTGTCTTCATACTTTGCCCTTTTGCTTGGTGTAGTTGTTAGTGCTCATCATCCGCAGGATGAGAAGGACCAGATTACCATTCGAATGAATGGCCTGACTCAGGAGCAACTACAGGCGAGTGGGTACTTTTGGGTGGACCACGATCGTGTGATCGCACTTGCGACCCTGCAGGATCGTGCCTCTAGAGTGCTTTATTTTTGAAGAAGGCGCAGTCGTGTTTTAGGCATATTTACCAAATGATATTTCCGCTGGATGCCGTCTCTTCAAGCCTATTGGCTCTTCTAGCAAAGTTCCAAGATTTGAGTGCGGTTCGCGAGAGCGTGCGATAGCAGTTAGTAGCTGGTGCGAAGGCTGCGTTGTCGCTAGTGCGACTGCATAGGCCGAATGTAGATGTTGCAGCTGTTGCCCCTGGGCCGCCACCTCCGCCACAAGGTATGACCTGGGACATGGTTCCGCTTTACCAAGCGGTTGATCGCCCAGCAGAAGAAATTGTCGATTTCTTCGAGGAACAAATGAACGTTCTTCTGTTGAAGTAGTATTATTACTTGTATCCTGCACATAATTGTACAAGTGTTGTAAAGTTCATATGAATATGTTGGGTGTAATTAATACCCATTGATATGTGAATTGCTTGCTAGCTTTTATATTTTGCGAGTGTATTTGCACTCTGCAATTCCTTTTCGTTAGCCTGACTTGTGTTATCTCAGCACCTTGCCAACCTGTCATGTGCGTTGCAACTAGGTCGGTGTTTATCAAGGGTTCGATTAGTGTTGTGTCAGCTACTCAGGAAACTGCGATTTGTTTGTAGAACGAAAGTGCAAAGGGTGGCGCTTCCCCCGAGTGATAAATTTGCAGGAAAATAAGGAAAACACAGAGTTTTGGGGCACTTAGCTTTATTTATTCGCAGAATAGTATGAGGGACAATGTGTGGCTAAGTAGCCTAGCTGAATAGCCTTATTTGTAAATGTAAAAAATGACTAGGGTAGAAGCGACGCAGCTGCGTGACGTTCCAGGGATTGGAGTATGTGACTCCTGTCTCGAGATTTTTAAGGCGATAGGCGCCACCTGGGATTACTTCTGTAATCACATAAGGTCCCTCCCAAGGGGACTCGAGCTTGAGGTGCCCTTGCTGCTTCAGTCGCAGGACCATGTCTCCTTCGACGAAGGATCTGGGGTGTAGCCTTCTGCTGTGATAGTTGCAAAAGCTTTGCTAGTAGATCATTGATTTCTCCGCTACGATTTCCCTTGCCTCATCAAGAAGGTCGACGGAGTCTTCGAGTGCAAGAGTAGACTCCTGCTTGCTGTAAGTGACCACCCGCGGAGCTTTGTAGCGTACTTCTGCGGGTAGCACTGCTTTAGCACCGTGCACCATGAAGAACGGGGAGTATCCCCTGGAACTGTTTGGAGTTGTGTGTAAGCTCCAGAGTACGGATTGCAGCTCGTCTAGCTAGCATCCGGCAGCTTCTTCGAGTGGCCGGAGGAGTCGCTTCTTGATTCCGCCACAGACGAGGCCGTTGGCCTTTTCGACTTGATCGTTGGTCTGCGGGTGGGCCACTGAGGCGTAGCTTATGTTGATTCCTAGGTTTTTGCAGAATTCCTGGAACTCCTTAGAGGTGAAGTTCATCCCATTGTCCGTGATGATGCTGTCTGGCACTCCAAAGCGGTAGACAATGGACTCAAAGAACTTGACAACGCTGGCTCATGATTGATTTGTCACCGGCATGGCCTCGATCCACTTGGTGAACTTGTCGACTGCTACCAAGAGGTAAACGTAACCTCCTGGTGAGGATTTAGGGAGCTTGCCGACCATGTCAAGTCCCCATTGCGCGAAGGGCCAAGCCAATGGTATTGGCCCGAGTTCCACGCCAGGTGCGTGAGGTTTGTCCGCGAATCGCTGGCAAGCGTTGCAGCGCTGGACGATGTCCTTGGCATCGCGCATGGCCGTGGGCCAGTAGAATCTAGCTCATAGAGCTTTGGCAACGAGGGCGCAGCTGCCAGGATGGTGCCCGCAGGTGCCTTTGTGGATCTCGAGGAGGATGGCCCTTCCGTCCCTGTTGGAGACACACCGTTGGAGCACTCCTGTGATGCTACACTTGTACAGTTTGCCGTTGATGAGGGTGAACGCCTTGAATCGGCGCGCGATCTGCCATGCGTCAGTCGGGTCATCTGACAGCCTCTTGCTGAGTAGGTATGTAATGTAGGGTTGTGTCCAAGATGGCTTGATCATCATGATGCTCATTGGTCCTTCGATTCCTGTATCGAGCTCCAGGTCGTCGAGTGTTATTGCTCGTTGGGTGGCGTAGCTCCCGAGTCCGTTGACGTGCTTTTCTTTTCTAGAGCCTTTGGCTTGATGGAGCATTTGCAGATGGGCTCGAGAAATACCCCAGGTGGTATGGGGGCGTAGGTGGAGCCAATATTGGCGAGTAGATCCGCCTCTTCATTGCTTTCAGGCCCACATCTCACAGCTCACAGTCGTCGAAGTCCCCTTCGAGTGTGTCGTAGAGGTCGCGATAGGCGATCATGTTGTCGCTCAGTGCATCGCACTCGTGCATCGTTTGGTTGACCACCAGTTTGGAGTCGCCGTAGATGATGAGCCTCTTGGCGCCACAGGCTTTCGCCATCCGCATCCCATGGATTAGAGCCTCGTACTAAGCTTCATTGTTGGAGGCAGTGAACTGCATTCGCAGAATTTATTTCAGCTTGTCTCCCTGGGGCGATGTCAGTATGACACCTGCACCAGCTCTGTCCTTTCGTTTGGATCTGTCGAGGAGCTGGTTCTCCATCCAGTGCACGAGGAAATCAGGGAGGACTTGCGACTTGATCGCGTCGCGCTTTTCGTATGTGATGTCTCGTGGAGACAGTTCAATTCCCCAAAGCGTGACTCACCAGGTGGCATCAGGGTTATTGAGTATATGCCCGAGCGGGGCGTCGTTGACCACCACGATTGAGTGCTCCTGGAAGTAGTGGCGCAGTTACCTGGCTGCCATGAAGACGCGTACGCCAGCTTCTGGTAGTGCGGGTACCGCTGTTTTGTTGGCGTGAGCACCTCACTGAGGTAGTAGACTGGGCGCTGGACCCCGTGGACCTTATTTTCTTCGGCTCGTTCCACCACAAGCACCATGCTGACCATCTGGTTGGTGGCGGAGATGTAGAGCAACAATGGCTCTTTTTCGCGTCGAGTCACCAGTACTGGTGAGGTGGATAGTAAATGTTTGAGGTCCACGAATGCTTCTTGCACCTCGTCTGTCCACTCGAATTTGTCAGTTTTGCGGAAAAGTTGGTAGAAGGGCAATGCCTTTTCGCCCATGCGACTGATGAATCGACTGAGCGCCGTGATTCGCCTAGCCAGCTACTGGATGCCTCTTACATTCTTTGGCTTCCCCATGGCCAATATGGCCTTTATTTTCTTCGGATTTGCTTCAATCCCTCTCATGGAGATGAGATACCCGAGTAACTGCCTAGATGGCAAGCCGAAGGCGCATTTGTCCGGATTGAGCTTGATCCGGTAGCGGTCGAGGTTGGCGAAGGTCTCGCGTAGATCGTCGATTAGCGAGGCTTCCTCTTTGGTTTTGATGACGATGTCGTCAACGTAGACTTGAATGTGGCGACCAAGTTGATTCTTGAAGCAAGACTGCATGCACCGCTGATATGTGGCTCCTGCATTTTTTAGCCCGAAGGGCATCGTGTTGTAGCACACACCAAAGGGCGTCGTAAACGTCGTTTTCTCCTGATCCTCCTCCTTCATTTGAGTCTGATTGTAGCATGAGTAGGCGTCGAGGAAGCAGAGATGTTCACATCCTGCGGTGGAGTCGACGATTTGGTCAATTCGCGGCAACAGAAAGTGATCTTTTGGGCAATGCTTATTCAAGAAGGTGAAGTCAACGCACATCCGCAGGATATCCGTGTCTTTTTGGGCATAAGCACTGCGTTAGCGAGCCAAGTGCTTTCCTTGATCTCGCGTATGAATTTTGCATTGAGGAGTCTGTTGATCTCCATCCCGACTGCTTTTGCTCTTGGCTCAGACAGTCGCCGAATTGTCTGCTTGACTGGCCTTGTGTCTGGATTCACGTTGAGTGAGTGCTCGGCGAATTCCCTAGGAACTCCTGGCATGTCCGCTGGACACCAGGCGAAGATCTCCCAGTGCTCACGGAGGAATTCAACGAGCGCGAGTTCCTATGCAGAACTCAAGTTGTTGGCGATGAGGGCCGTCTTTGTCAGGTCCGTTGGATGGACCTGGACTTTCTTCGTGTGCACCAACAAGTCGAAGGATAGGTCGGTGTACTTGGCCTGCTCAGGGGAGGCAGACTGTTGTCTGTCGACTCATTTAATCTTGCAAGTTCCTCCTGCATGCCGAAGGACTAGGAGATTCTGTTGAATTCCCTGTCGCAACTGTCGGACCTCTCGAAGTTGCCATTGATTGTGATTACGCCGTTTGGACCTAGCATTTTCATCTGCAGGTAGGCATAGTGCGGCATTGCCATGAACCTTGTGAACACAACACGTCCAAGGATGCAGTGGTATTGTGAAGGCCAATCGACGACTTCAAAGTCGATGCGCTCTCGCCGAAAATTTTGCGGTGTGCTGAAGATGACGTCGAGGTTGATTTTGCCCAGGCGGTATATGCCTTTCCCTGGGACAATGTCGTGGAACGTCGTGTCTGAAACTTCTAGACATGTCAGAGGGGTCCTCATCGCACGCAAGGTACTTGCGAACATGAGGTTAATGCCGCTGCCGCCGTCCATGAAGATGCGACTCATGTCGAAGCCCCCAATCTGCGCCTCGAGTACGAGGGGACAGTGGCCTGGACGAGGAACTTGGCGCGGGTGGTCACGCCTGTCGAAGGTGATGAAGGAGTCGCTTCCAGTGAGGTACTCAGTGGTGGAAGGTGGAGAGTTTATCGCCAAGTTGACTTGGCGAGTGATGGCCTTCTGCACTCGATTTGAGGGACGCCCTTTTTGGATCATCCCCATGTTGCCCACGGTGCGTGGGTATGGTTCGCCTCCGTGATGCTGGACCGGCACGGCAGCGGGTGGTGGTGGTCCGGGCAGTGGTGGAGAAGATCCATGTGCCACAGCGCCTGGGACGGCTCTGTAGCCCCTGTTAACCGCGTCGCGATTCGTCCGGGCCAAGACCTCGTGGATTTTGAGGAACTAACGATAGTCTTTGAGAAGGTGGCTGGATTTCTTCTTCCCATTGTGCGTGTCGATGTAGAAGTGCATGTTGCATGGCCTGGACAGTTTGTCGTCGATAGATGTTACGGGTGCCTCTTCGCGAGTGCGGCATTGCCACACCTGCGTGGTTTTTCAGCTGTCACGGTATCCACCACTGCGGTATCCGTTGTTGCGGTTGTCATCGCGTTTGTCGGCGTAGCCGGCTACGACCATATTGACCTCGTCGCGGTCATCGTAGACGCGCATCTAACGTTTGCCTCGGCGGTCGCGTCTGTGCCCGAGGTTGTCGTCATCATCAGAGTAGGTGCGGTTTTTCACCAAGTCTTCTCTGTCAGCCCACCGATTCGCCATTTCCATCAGGTTGTCGATCGTTTTGGGCTTTGAGCGGCCCAGGTCCTCCCTGAGCTCTATACAGAGAATGCCACCGTTGAACGCGTCCATTGTGTGGTGCTCCAAGATGTTTTCTGCGGAGTTCTTGATGATGCACCACCTCTAGATGTACGAGTGTAAGAATTCGCTCGATCTTTGCTGGTAGCTTCTCAATTCTTCGATTGATGCGCGCCTTTTGTAAGTGCCCTTGAAATTGCATAGGAAGCTGTAGACCAGCTCTTCCCAGCTACGAATGGATCCACGCGGGAGGTTGTTGAGCCATGCGTGAGTGGCGCCCTACAGCTGTAGCTGCAGGCATTGCATGGCCGTGCTTCGACTTCCTCCATGTAGTCTGACGGAGGAGATGTGGTCCTCCAACCAGATTTTCGGGTCCTGTAGACCGTCAAATTTTGGGTTTTCCGACGGGAGTTTGAATCCAGTAGGCATTCGCTTCTGCCTGATGGCCCTGCTGAAGCATATGGCGTGGCAGAGCTTAGTCTCATCTTCTTCTAAGTCAGTCGAACGAGCACGTCTTGCCTGCATCTTGTCAACTTTGCGCTGCATGAGGTCATCGCACGCATCGTAGTCGCGATCATGCCACCGCGAGTGACGTCTTCGTGACAGATCGTGACTGTCGTCACTGGAGGAGTACGAGTAGTACTTTTCCAGAGCCTTACTTTTCTTCGGCTCCGGTGTTGGTTCTTTGTCGAGGGTGGCCTCAATTAGCCCCAGGCCCACGATCGTAGATCAGTGCATGGCAGCTCGCGGATCTCCAGCCGGAGGCTGGTTGTTGATGATGTACATGGTGGACGTTGTTACCGCAGCTTGCGGCGTTTTTGGGAGCACGTTGCCCCGCGTGTCGACTGTCATTGAGCTGAAGTCAAGGACTTTCGCGGCCTCCACGCGTTCTTGCTTGGTGAGGTGGGCCAGTCGG
Source organism: Avena eriantha (assembly GCA_910589775.1). Taxonomy (NCBI): domain Eukaryota; kingdom Viridiplantae; phylum Streptophyta; class Magnoliopsida; order Poales; family Poaceae; genus Avena; species Avena eriantha. The sequence continues at coordinate 152,222,415 of OU342746.1, read as the reverse complement.
GATCGCCTCTTGTCGGCGACGTACTCGTTGCCTTTGGAGGAGGATCCTCCGTGGGAGGAGAGCCCAGCTCTTCGAAGGTTTGACTCGTCTGCCGCCTTTCTGCGCGCCTCAAGTTGCACGATCACCTGCTGCTGGCGCTTGAATTCCTCCTTTAGCATCCAATGATAGCCCATCAGCATGTCCCGCGATGTGTTGGGGGGTAGAGGATTGCCCCGTAGAGCTTCGCGACAATGGGCCCACTCATTGTCATTGAGGTGGATCTACATGCGCTCGCTAGTGTTCTCATTCACCATGAGCGTCGGTCCTCCACCGGTTCCGTTGTTGATGGGCGCGCCGTTGCCACCATTGGTGGGGCCGCTGTTCGCGACTGGTATGCCACCATTGGGCGTACTGCTGTTGGGCGGTCCGGTGCCAAATCTGGTGCCAACATTTTCGCGATTGGCAGTGGTATCGCCTGTGTTGATGACGGCGCACATGAAGTGGTTGGGGAAGCCGTTGCTCCCGCAACTTTCAGATCCAGAGCTATAGGCTCCATCTTCAGTGGCCAGATCACCCAGATCGGATCCATGACTGCTGTTGCTGCCCATACTCTTAGCTGCTGCTGAGGTGTTGAGCTTGCTAAGGGTGCCGATTGGCGGCGGGAACCACAATGCTGGAGCAATCGCAGGTGCCGTCGGCTGGTCAGGCATGTGAAGCGTGCCCAATTGACCAACCTGAAAGCGAAAGCTTCCAATCGCCAGACTGATTCCAGCGCCCACGGACTCGAAAGCCGGGCGAGTGGCCGGCGTGTGGACGGTGAAGTCGAACGCGCTGAAGAGCTGGCGAATCTCCACAGTTACGGAGTTGTAGATCGCGGTTGATGGGGCCGAAGAAGCCGTGACATCAGCACTCCCAGTTCTCCACAGACAGCGCCAATTGACAAGGGTTTAACTCGTCAATGCACATTGTTATGGACTTGGGTTTTGGAGAAGGAGGGAGCGCTGGAGGCATCAATTGGCTAGCAAACAAGCACACAGGGACACAAGTTTTACCTAGGTTCAAGCCTCGTAGAGATCCCTACTCCTGCTTGTCTGCTCTTGGAATTAACGAAGGAATCGAAGATTACAGGGGCACGCAAATGCAATCTGGCAAGAGTTGTGGAAACTAGGGTGGTGATTGGTCCTCCTTGCTGCCCCCTCCTAGCCTTTATATAGATAGGCTAGGTCTTGGGTAGCAGGTCAAATCGGTTATAGATTAGGGTTTTCCCTTTGAACTTTCTATCTTAAGCTTCTTCTTGTCTGGCAAGCAATCGAGAGTCCGTGGGCCACTCGAATTCTCCACCGGGCCTTGGCAACACCGTGGGCTTCTGCTGTATCTTGACCGTATATACCAAAATCGAGTACCTGTAGGGTATACCCATGTCACTTTGTGTTTGCTATTTTAGTTTACATATGCAAAAACCAAAATATGCACATGTGTGAATTTTTTCTAGGGATTCATTTATGTAATGTTTGCTAGTGTACTAGAAGGACCTCACGCGCGTTGCTGCGCCGTCTTCCTTTATTATCGCAAAATATATGCATTTTGTTTTTCCCGCTAAGGTAAGTTGGTGGCTAGGTTACCTAGGTATGTGCTTCAGTTTTCTAATGGGGCATCACAATTTTTTCCTTTCATCCCATCCATTTTTCTCTCTCTGGGCTCAGAAAAGAAATCAACGCGAGAGAAACGTGAAGACAAACCCGGGCACTCTATGAATTCTTGTCCCCTCTCGTCCCCTTTCCTCTGTACTGTAGCTGCGAGAGAGCCAAGCGCGCAGGCCCGATCTGATGTCAAGCTCACCGGCGCTGCTGGTTGAGCGAGGTGGAGGAGAGGCGCCGGCGTCCCCTCTATACATAGTAGAAGTATGTGATTGGCCTCATGCCGGTCGTCGGCGTCATGCCGTGGGGCGCTCTGCCATGATTCTCCGACAAGATCCGACGGCGATGGACCGCTGCTCTACGAGCTGCCATGGCGGCGGCGATGTGGAGGTTGAGGGCCGCCCATGCCCAAAATAAGGCCTCTCCAGGCGGTGCTCTAGGCATGGTCATCGCCCATCCCTTCGGCCGGCCGTGGTGGCGGGGGATGTGGGTTTGGTGTCGGTGGCAAGTTATATGTTGAAAATCTCACGCCCCTTGCTTACGAGTATCGAACCTCATGCTACTCAACTTTAGTCACGAGTAAGTTCTTGTCATTGTAATTACATGTGTATCATAGAGAACCATCAACGGGGTACCCCTTGCCCCATGATACAGGAGCTATCCCATATCAAAATGACAAGGCAACAAACAATGAGCATCTCAACGATCTTTTTATTTGCTATTTTCATAGGTTTTTATTGAGGATGCTTCACAGATTTCTCACTATGGTTATGTGATGTCTATGCACTTCTATTCTTGTAGACAGTTGGTGGGCCTCCAAGTGCAGAGGTTTGTAGAACAGCAGCAGGTTTCCCTTAAGTGGATAACCCAAGGTTTATCGAACTCAGGGAGGAAGTGGTCAAAGGTATCCCTCTCAAGCAACCCTGCAATCAAGATACAAGAAGTCTCTTGTGTCCCCAACACACCCAATACACTTGTCAGGTGTATAGGTGCACCAGTTCGGCAAAGAGATAGTGAAATACAAGTGGTATGGATATAAGACAACGGTGCCAGAAAATAGCTTGATGGTGTGGAAGAGACTAAAGGCAATCTGAAATAAAGATGGAAGCAAGCAAACATGTAACAGATCTTGTTGCAAACGGTGTTTCAATGCTTAGAAACAAGGCCCAGGGATCATACTTTTGCTAGTGAACACTCTCATATAAATATCTTCTCTTCATGATACTACTCTGAACTACTCTCCGGTTGGACACTCTAATCCATGGTAGGGCTATAACATCACACCTCAAAGTCCGCCTTTCCCATCTAGGTAACCCCACACTGTCACCTTGAGCGCTAGATGGTTCCAACAAACACCACAATTTCATAGAGATATCCAACTCCAAATATAACTCATAACAAGTATTTGTAATCTCTAGCCTAAGTGCCACCATGGTGTGCATGCTGTCACTTTCACACACATGGGGAGAGCAGAGATCTATTAAAGCACTTGAGTAGCAAGGTAGATCTACTTGATTCTAAAGCTCATGATCACAATATGATCATGCATAGAGAGAGAGATGAACACATAGCTACCGGTAGAACCATTAGCCTCGAGGAAGAACTACTCCCTCATCATCATGGCAATCAGCAACGGCGATGGAGATGGTGGTGGAGATCGATGGAGATGGCTCTGGGAGCACTTCCCCGTCCCGTCAGGGTGCTGGAACAGAGAGTTTATGTCCCCCAAATCTCCCCTTCGGTGGCGGCGGCGCTGCGGAACTTTTTGTGGCTGGAGGCTGGTCGATTTAGGGTTTTTTCATCGGGAGGCATCTTATAGGCGAAGAGGCAAGGTCGGTGGGCGGCTAGGGGCCCACACCACCTGGTGGCGCGGCAATGGCTAGCCTGCGCCACCATATGGTGTGCCCACCCTGGTGCCCTACTCCGTCTCTTCTTCGTTTTTCCGTGTTGCTCCAGGAAAAATAGGCATATTGGCTTTTGTCCCATCCAATTCCGAGAATATTGATTTTATGCCTTTTTTGGAACCAAAAACATAAGAAAACAGGCAACTGGCACTGTGGCATCTTGTTAATAGGTTAGTCCAAGAAAGTGTATGAAAATACTCCAAAGTGTGGACAAAACATAAGAAAGTAGATATAAAACAAGCATGGAACATCAAAAATTATAGATACGTTAGCAACGTATCAACATCCCCAAGCTTAACTCCTGCTCGTCCCCGAGTAGGTAAGTGATAAAAAGAAAGAATAATTTTTGAGGTGACATGCACCATCATAAGATTGATCAAAGTATTTGTAAAACATTGATAGCTGGGATCAAAGTACTTCAACATAGCATGCAAGATAAAGTTCTAACAATAAGACATAGCAACTATTGTTGCAACATGAAAAGGCACAAACAAAAGATTCATGAATAACAATGCTTTGCAAGACGTTTGTTTGTTTGACATAAAGAAAACATAGCATAGTGGCATTCAGCTTGTCCCTCATCGAGTAGCAAACATAAATACATAGGACACCTTCAAAGTTCATAAGAGTGACTAGATACAAATAGTTCAAAACAAGCAATATCAAAGTTATGCATCAATCAACAAGTCTTGGGACAATGCAAATAGAACTAAGAATGGCCACTATGCTCTCTCAATAGGTGCATAAAGATAGAAGGTCGAGACTCTACATAAAAGTAAAAGAAAGGCATTCATAGAAGGAAGTAGGGATTCAAGTTTCATAAAGAGCTTCCAAAAATTATGGTACTTTTTAGCTTTCAGCTCTCATTGCCCCTATCATAAGCATCTTGAAGTGATTAAGGTTAAAGGGAACAAACCATGGAGTATATGCTTGACAAAGTATAAGTTGGAAATCTCATGTCCCTTGAATACGAAGGCCGCTCCTCATGCTACTCAAGTTTAGTTACCATTAAGTTCTTGTCATTGTAAGTACATGTGTATCATAGAGAACCGCCAACGGGGTACCCCTTGCCCGATGATATGGAAGAATCGCCATATCAAAATGACAAGGCAAGCGGACAACGAACATCTCAGCAATCTTCTTATTTACCATTGGAAAATGGTGCTTTTTTCTCTCTTTCTTCTTTTCTCATCTTTTTTTTCTTTTTCTCTTTTTCTCAATCTCTATCTCTTTTTTATAAGAAGAATGCTTCATAGATTGCTCATTATGGTTACGCTGCAGGTTTCCACCATGATTAGGCATGGCTTGGACCGGCGGCCCAGGCGTTTCTCTAACACACATACATAACTCCATGGACTTACAAGCTCCCCTTTCATTTCACACCGACGACATCCATAGACAAAAGAGCATGATATCAACTATGTCCAAAGTACAAGTGCAATATTGAAAGCGTTCCCCATGATAGCATGGTTCTACTAATCCCCAACATATAAGTGATAGCATATACAACATAGATGACACAATGGTTCAAGTTTATTAGGGGCAAGAAAAGTAAAGTGTGCCATCAAGTTCGTGAGAGCTTTAATCACTAGTTTTCTCATAACAAGTTTAATTCGGAAGGTAGATAAAAACATGAATATACTTGGAGTAGCAAATGCCAATAGGTAGGTATGGTGGACTCTTTGGAATAACTTGGTTTTATTTGGAGTTGGATGCATGAGTGGAACTCATACTTGGTTATGGAGGCTAGCAAAAGACTGGGAGCGACCAACTAAGAGAGCAATAATGGCCATAATCATGCAAAGCGACAAAACATCATTGATTAAAGCATAAAGTGATATTACAAGTCAAAAACTAAAGGATCATAAAGGCTATGGTGACTTGGGATAGTCTTAACATGGTGTGAGCATGCACCAAGTCAACCCAAATAAAGCATGAAAGGAGAATACCACAATATTATACTTTAATATGCTAAAACAACACATGATTCTTTCAAGGCACATTAAGCAATCTCAGTTGTTTATAACATGTCATGCTATAGCAAAGATCACTAAGCATAAAGCCAAAATAATATCAAGCATGACATGAAAAAGCATAGGCCACAGTCAAAAACAAGCTCTGTTTACCACTTAAGCATGAACTTTCCTAATCTTTTCCAATCCAAACCAAACTTATTTGAAAACTAATGTATGAAAGAGGGGGTCAAACCAATTTATTCAAGCAAACTAAGCAAACCTAGCAAACGAAAACCAAAAACAAATATAAAGACGCTGCAAGAACAACACAACTGTGCATGAAACAATAAAAATGTAGTGTTTGGAAGAAACCTGAGATTTTTATTGATGAAGAAGGGGATGGCTTGGGCATCTCCAAGCTTTGGCGGTTGTACCTTTTGAATATTTCTTGGGGTGACACGGGGTGTCATCCCCAAGCTTGAGATTTTGTCCTTTCTTCATCTCATTACATCATTCTTTCCTTACACCTGAAATTTTTCCTTCATACAAAACTTCACACAATCTTTATTAGCAACATTAGTGTACTCAAGATAATAAGTATTTTGGATCAGTTTAAACAAAAGTAAAACTTCCATTAAGACATAATCTACTGTAGCACTTCCCTTGAAAAGCTCAATTCCCCAAAGAGATCCCAAAAAGGAACCAACAAGAAGCAAATGCAAATAATGGCAGAAATCTGTCAAAACAGACCAGCAGGTAAAAACCAATTTTTTCGAAGACCTTTTGTTGCTCAAATCGAAAAGTGTTGATATAACAAAAGTTAGATAACAACCTGGGGCAGAAGCACAAAAATTCATGCCTCAAACCGACATACAGAGATTTTACACGAATTTGTACAGCGAAGCAGAAAAATCTGTTTCGGGGCAGCAACTTTCCCAAACATTATTTCTCTCTCATTAGAGGTTACTCTTGGCACAAAAAGCAAATAAAAAGGATATGGAGAGGTTATTACTAAATAAATAACTTCCAAGACTCAACTAAAACTTTTGGGTTATCCCCCAATAAGTACTTTTTTTAACGCCTTTAAGTTAGGCATGATAGTTTGAGAAGATGCTCACATAAGAAATATGAATTGAAGTAAAAGAGAGCATCAAGAAGAAAATTCAAAGCATATTTAAGTCTAACCCACTTCCTATGCATAGGAATCTTGTAAAGAAACAAGTCATGAAAGCACAAAGCAACAAGCATAGGAAAGCAAAACAAGTGCAACTTCAAGACTTTCAACATAAAGAAGGGAAACCTAATATTATTGAGATGCATAGAACCATGTTTCCCTCTCTCATAATAACTTTCAGTAGCATCATGAATAAAATTAACAATATAACTATCACATAAAACATTCTTATCATGAGCCACATGCATATAATCATTATTACTCTCCACATAAGCATAGTCATTCTTATTAATTATAATGGGGGCAAATCAACAAAATAGCTATCATTATTATTCTCATCACCATAATCATCAAATATAGGAGGCATATTGTAATCATTAATTTTCTCCTCAATAGTAGGTGGACTTAAAATATCATATTCATCATATATTGGAGGTTTGCTATCATCATAAGCAATAGAATAGCTCTCTTCCAAAGCTGGGGAACTAAAAAGATCATTTTCATAAAAACTAGCTTCCCCAAGCTTAGACTTTTCCATAGCATTAGCAATAATGGTGTCCAAATAATTCGTACTAACAACATTGCTATTAGCATGCGAATAAAGTTCCATAGGTTTTTTAATTTTCTCTTCAAACACTTCATGTCCTAACTCAAGATAAATACTATAAAGCTCTCTAATTTTCTTGTTGTTTTCCATTAAGCCTAACTAGTGAAAATAAAAATAATAAACAAAAAGACAAAATTCCAGAATCTAAAGGAAATAACTTCGAGCACTCACACTGGAGGATGTGAGTACCTTTTACCTTACCTCCCCGGCAATGGTTCCAGAAAAGAGCTTGATGTCTACGCACTTCTATTCTTGTAGACAGTTGTTAGGCCTCCAAGTGTAGAGGTTTGTAGAACTGCAGCAAGTTTCCCTCAAGTGGATTACCCAAGGTTTATCAAACTCAGGGAGGAAGTGGTCAAAGGTATCCCTCTCAAGCAACCCTACAATCAAGATACAAGAAGTCTCTTATGTCCCCAACACACCCAATACACTTGTCAGGTGTATAGGTGCACTAGTTCAGCAAAGAGATAGTGAAATACAAGTGGTATGGATATAAGACAAGGATGCCAGAAAATAGCTTGATGGCGTGGAAGAGACTAAAGGCAATCTGAAATAAAGATGGAAACAAGCAAACATGTAACAGATCTAGTTACAAATGGTGTTTCAATGCTTAGAAACAAGGCCTAGGAATCATACTTTCGCTAGTGAACACTCTCATATAAATATCTTCTCTTCATGATACTACTCTGAACTACTCTCCAGTTGGACACTCTAATCCATGGTAGGGTTATAACAACACACCTCAAAGTCCGTCTTTCCCATCTAGGTAACCCCACGCTGTCACCTTGAGCACTAGATGGTTCCAACAAACACCACAATTTCATAGAGACCTCGAACTCCAAATATAACTCATAACAAGTATTTGTAATCTCTAGCCTAAGTGCAACCGTGGTGTGCACGCTATCACTTTCACACACATGGGGAGAGTAGAGATCTCTCAAAGCACTTGAGTAGCAAGGTAGATCTACTCGATTACAAAGCTCATGATCACAATATAATCATGCATAGAGAGAGAGATGAACACATAGCTACTGGTAGAACCCTTAGCCTCGAGGAAGAACTACTCCCTCATCATCATGGGAATCAGCAACGACGATGGAGATGGTGGTGGAGATCGATGGAGATGGCTCCGGGGGGACTTCCCCGTCCTAGCAGGGTGCCGGAACAGAGACTTTCTGTCCCCCCGAATCTCCCCTTCGGTGGCGGCGGTGCTGTGGAACTTTTCGTGGCTAGAGGCTGGTCGATTTAGGGTTTTTGCATTAGGAGGCATCTTATAGGCGAAGAGGCAAGGTTGGTGGGCGGCCAGGGGGCCCACACCACCTGGTGGCGCGACAAGGGCTAGCCCGCGCCACCATATGGTGTGCCCACCCTGGTGCCCTACTCTGTCTCTGCTTCGTGTTTCCATGTTGCTCTAGGAAAAATAGGCATATTGGCTTTTTTCCCGTCCAATTCCGAGAATATTGATCTTCTGCCTTTTCCGGAACCAAAAACATAAGAAAATAGGAAACTGACACTATTGCATCTTGTTAATAGGTTAGTTCAAGAAAGTGTATGAAAATACTCCAAAGTGTGGACAAAACATAAGAAAGTAGATATAAAACAAGCATGGAACATCAAAAATTATAGATACATTAGCAACGTATCATTATGCTGCAAGTTTCTACCATGATTAGGCATGGCTTAGGCTAGCCGCCTAGGCGTTTCTCTAACACGTATACAAAGTCCATGAGATTACAAGCTCCCCTTTTATTTCACACCGTCGGGATCCATAAGCAAAAGAACATGATATCAACGAAATAATATGCAATATTGAAAGTGTTTCCCATGGTAACATGGTTCTGCTAATTCACAACTTATAAAGCACAAGAATATACGCAACATAGATGGGCACAATGGTTCAAGTTTATTAAGTGCAAGAAAGTAAAGCGTGCCATCAAGTTTGTGAGAGCTTTAATTTTTACATAACAAGTTTAATTTGGAAGGTAGATAAAAACATAAATATACTTGGAATAGCAATAATGCTAACAGGTAGGTATGGTGGACTCTTTGGAATAACTTGGTTTTATTTGGAGTTGGACGCATGAGTGGAACTCATACTTGGTATATGTGGAGGCTAGCAAAAGACTGTGAGCGACCAAGAGAGCAATAATGCCATAATCATGCAAAGCGACAAAACATTATTAATTAAAGCATAAAGTGATAGTACAAGTCAAAAACTAAATGATCATAGAGGCTATGGTGACTGGTATAGTCTTAACATGGTGTGAGCATGCGCCATGTCAACACAAATAAAGCATCAAAGGAGAATACCACAATATTATGCTTTTGTATGCTAAAACAACGCATGATTCTTTCAAGGCACATTAAGCAATCTCAGTTGTTTATAACATGTCATGCTATAGCAAAGATCACTAAGCATAAAGTCTATCAAACATGACATGATAAAGTCTAGGCCACAGTCAAAACTGTAGGGGTTCTGCGTATGAAAACAATAAATTTTTACCCTACGCCCTTGAACCCCTGATGTTGCCAGGACCTATCTATTAGTAATACAGTAACGAGAAGGGCTTATCGCTAACTTACCCTTGATGACCGATAAGCGTTGTCAATGCTCAAGAGAGCGTGGTTAATGTAGACGAGCCAAAGCCGACCTCAAGGTCGTGATGAAGTCCTTGCGCTCCAATGGCTCCAACGACTTGAGGGCCTCAAGTGCGACACCTCGCGGGGAGTTACACACGTCCAGTGCCTAACGATGACTCCCGCTTCCCCGATCCAGCAGCAGTTGCAGAAGTAGAGCTCCTGGATCCGAATCCTGCAGCACGACGGCGCTCCGCGGTGAAGATGTCTCTCGTTCGTGTAGTCCGAACTTGGGACCACGGTCACGAGAGAGAGAGAGAGAGAGAGAGAGAGAATATCCATTGGAGGTCTTCCCAAAAGTGATAAGACCTTTATTGAATATTGTCTGTATTTATCTGGCCAAATACCCCTACTATATATAGGGGGAGGGGAGGTACTACCTCCCTCAAAGTCCCGGGGTGGGACTAAAGGAGAGGAGGAGGTGGGGTGAGGCACCTCCGGCCAGCCCCCACCATGGTACCCACGTGGGGAAGGCCCACTAGGGCTGCCGTCCCCCCCGCTTGGCCCCTCCTAGGGGTTCGACCCCTCTTGGGCCCTTTCCCCTCCGAAAATTGGCCCATTAAGCCCTTTGACCATTTTAATTGATTTTCTATTTTATCAAATAATTATGAATAAATGATTAAATAAATATTTAACATTCATTCATATATTATTCAATATCCGTAGCTATGGAACACCTTCCACCTCCACTCCGGACATCCTCTGGACTTACCGAAACCCTTCCGGTTTTCTCTCTACTATTCTTTGGTGATTCTTCCGTTCCTATAAACACTATCTAAGCATCATCAAACCCTTAAGCGTGATACCCTATGGTTCGGGAACACTCCAGACATGGTCGGGACACTCCCGGACCAATGATCAATAGAGGGACCTAGATGGTTGATACGTCCAAAACGTATCTACTTTCCCGAACACTTTTGCTATTGTTTCTCCTCTAAACTTGTGTGATTTGGATGCAACTAACGCGGACTGACGCTGTTTTCAATAGAATTGCCCCGGTGTCTACTTTTTGTGCAGAAAATCAACTATCAGGAAAAATCTCGGAAAATATGCCAAAAATCCTATTTCACCAGAAGACTCCCGGAGCCAGAATATGAGACGGAGGGGGGCTGGGCCCAGGCCACACCACCTGGCCGCGCGGGCAAGCCCAGGCCGCGCTAGGGGGTGGTCTGGCCGCCCCAGACTGCCCCTCGGTCTCCCTCTTCGCCTATAAGTTGCCTTCTGACCTAAAAATTCGGGGGGGGGGGGGGGGGGTTCGACGTTTTTCTAGAAGGAGTTATGCTCCGCCGCCACCACCAGATTCCATGAAACAGCACTAGAAACTCCGTTCTGGCACCCTGCCGGGATGGGGAATTGGAGGAGATCATCGCCATCATCATCACCATCGCTTCTCCATCGACCATCCATGTTTCCCCCATCTATGAGTGAGTAATCCCCCGCTGTAGGCTATGGGGATGGTAGGGATTGGATGAGATCGTTCATGTAATGGCATCAGATTGTTAGGGCATGGTGCCTAGTATCTTCTATTAGTGCTTTATGACTTTGTTGCAACTTGTTGTGCTTAATGCTTGTCACTAGGGCCCGAGTGCCATGATTTCAGATTTGAACATGTTATTGATTCATTATGATAGTATTGTTTATGGTCTTATCTGCAAGTTGTATACACACACTGTTGTCTGGAACCAATGGCCCCGAAGTGACAAAAATCGGGATAACCGGAGGGAATGGCTTTGATGTGAGGATCACATGTGTTCATGGAGTGTTAATGCTTTGCTCCGGTGCTCTATTAAAAGGAGCACCTAAATTGCCAGTAGTTGCCTTGAGGCCCCGCTGCAAACGGGTTGGCAGGACAAAAGATGTTGTGTAAGTTCTCATTGCGAGCACGTATGACTATATATGGAACACATGCCTAGGATTATCTAGTACTTGGATGCTTTATCTTATTTATCTGCAATTGCCCTATGTTCTGATTGCTATGTGAATTGTCTTGTCCATGCAACGCCCGTCCATCCATCCCTATGCCTACCGCACTCGAATCCTACTGTTTACTGCAATTGTTACTACTGTCTTTACTTTTACTACTAGTGTTACTTTACTATTCCTACTACAAAATTGTTGCTACTGATAAACTGTTGTGAGCAAGATTGTTTCCAAGTGCAGCTGAATTGACAACTCAGTTGTTAAGGCTTATAAATATTCTTTGGTTCCCCTTGTGTCGAATCAATAAATTGGGTTTCACTTCCCTCGAAAATACTGCGATACACCCCATATACTTGTGGGTCATCAAGACTATTTTCTGGCGCCGTTGCCGGGGAGCATAGCTTTATTTATCAAGTTCACTTGGATTCTCTATTGTTCGCTGCTATCCATCCATCATGGGTAAGTCTCGTGATGGCAAGGTCCCTATTTTACCATCCACTACAAGAAGAGGTATGGTTCTAAACACCTTTATTGCTCTTGATTCACCATCTATTATGAGTAAGCTCGTTACACCACCACATACACATGCTACACACACTGCTACTACTGCTGAATCTGAAACTTCTGATACTTATGATGCTGCTTATACTGTGCTTGATAAGAGTGGTTCATTAGGTCCTTTCCTAGATGTACGATTGCTAGAACTATAGCTGGAAATACTGAAACTCCTAATGAAGACACTACTACACCTGTTAGTTCACCTGAGTCTAGTGAGAGTTATGACATTGAAGATGGTTATGTTGAGATGACCGATGAATTTATTAAAGAATGTAAAAACACCCATGATAGGAGCGCTGCTAAGAGTCTCCTTGAGAGGTGTACTATTAGACCCAAATTGTTTCCTGTTGCTAAGTTTGTTGCTTCTCCCATAAACATTATAGATGAAGATTATGATTTCTCTCTCGATCTATCTTACATAGCTATCCTTTTTGTGGGACTAAGAATGAAAGTGCGGTAGCACACATGAATCAACTTTCTACCATGAGTGGCTTGTTTTCTGATGATATTAAGATGCGTACTTACTTTGTTGCTAAGATTTTCCCCTTTTCACTGAAAGGAGAAGCTAAAACTTGGTTTAGTAATTTACCTCCTGGATCTATTGATAGCCCTGATTGCTTGATTAGTACTTTCCTGCAGAAATATTTTCCTCCTAGTGCTAGACATGCTATTTTGCAGGAACTTTCTGATTTTAAACAGGGAGAAAAAGAGGTATTTCCTGAATCTTGGGCAAGGTTTTGTGCTTTGATTCATGCACAGGATGGAAGTCCATTACCTAAGAATGAGCTTCTTGATATATTTTACAATGGACTAACCGAGGAATCTAGGACATACCTAGATAGTTGTGCTGATTGTGTTTTCAGGAATAGGACTCCTAAGGAAGCTGAGGAATTAATGGCTAAAATAAGTAAGAATTATGAAGATTGGACTCCTCCTAAACAAGCTATACCTGAAGTAATTGTACCTGAACCTACTATTCCGGTGCCTATTCCAACATCAAAGAAGAGAGGAGTTATTGAATTAAATGATGAAGTGATGAAGGAAGCTAAGAAATGTCTTAAGGAGAAGGGAATTAAAGCTGCAGATGTCAAGAATTTACCTCCTATAGAAGAATTATGTAAGCCTATTACCTACTCATCCACTATTGAGGTACACTCTCTCCAACACTTTGATGAAGGTGATATCCCTTACTCTAACCTCCTGATCAATGCTTAGAAGAATTCGATATCTTTACTGTTAAGCAAGATAATTTTAATAAAAGGGTGCAAAATCATCTAATGGAAAACACTAGAGCTATTGTTGAGTTGAAAGATATTGTGGAAAGAACCTCTAATGATGTTAAAATGATTGTTAAACATTTTCAAATGGTTCAAACTCAAATAGATCAACTCGTTAAAGTGCAAAAAGACTTGCTAGTTAATGTTGCTAAAGAAAAACATGCTTATGAAATTAGAACTAGAAGTGGTGCTGCTACCTAGGATCCTCTTTATCCTGAGGGGCATCCCAAAAGAATTGAGCGGGATTCTCAACAAGCTGAAAATAGTGGCTGTGCTCGTAAGAAAAGGAAAAAGAAACATAAAACTGTTGTAGAACCCTCTGAACCTGCTATATGTCCTAATAGTATATCTATCTCTGATGCTGAAACTGAAAGTGGTAATGAATAAAATGAAGGTCCTAATAAAGAAAAAGTTGAAGAAGAACCTGAAAATCACACTAAGAATACCAAATACACTAAAGAAGATTTTATTGCTAAGAAACATGGTAGTGAAAGTGAACCTAGGGTCCAAAAACCTATGCCTTTCCCTGATAAGAAACACAAGTCAAAGGAAGATGAACACTATAATAAGTTTTGTGAGTGGATGAAACCTTTATTCCTGCAAATTCCTTTAAGTGATGCTATTAAATTGCCTCCTTACTCAAAGTATATGAAGGATATTGTCTCGAATAAAAGGAAGATACCTAATGAAGAAATTTCTACTTTGCTTACTAATTATTCCTTTAATGGTAAGGTTCCTAAGAAACTTGGAGACCCAGGGATTCCAACTATCCCTTGCTCTATTAAGAATAGTTATGTTAGAACTACTTTGTGTGATTTGGGAGCTGGAGTTAGTGTTATGCCTTTCTCTCTCTATAAGAGGCTTCAACTAGAAAAATTAATACCAACTGATATATCTTTGCAAATGGATGATAAATCTACCACTATTCCTGTTGGTATATGTGAGGATGTACCTGTTCAAGTGGCTCATAATTGCTTGATATTAACTGATTTTGTTGTGCTTGAAATGCCTGAAGATGATAATATGTCTATTATTCTTGGGAGACCTTTTCTTAATACTGCATGAGCTATTATTAATTGTAATCAAGGAAAGGTGACTTTCAATGTGAATGACAAGGAACATACTGTCTATTTCCCCAAGAAGATTGAAAGGACTTATGGTTTGAATTCAATTTAACATGTTGAAGGCATTCAAGTTGGAGAAATATATTGTCCCATACCAAGAGGAAAATTTGAAACTATTATGATTGGGACCATTGCTATCAAGGTTGAGGTAACACAATCATTAGTGGAATACAAAGTTTTGTCTCATATGCAATTGTTTTGGTAGCAAGACTTGATCAACCTTGTTAACAAAAGGATTTCGTTGAATGAAACAATGTTTTCACTATGATTATCTCCGTTTACTTCTATTGCCATCCATTTTAGTTTTTGCTTTCTTTTAGTTTTCTTTTTTGTTGTTAGTTGCTTGCTTGTTAGAGTGTCTTAGAACTTCTGTAGTTCTAGCCCTGTTTTGTCATTGCATCATTTCAAAAAAATGTGTCTGTCAGAAAACCATTCTTCTATACCTGAAAAATGCCCAAAAATAAAGTGTCTCAAAAAATTCCAGAAAATTCATATTAAATTTTTACGTGAAAAAAGGGGCAGAGGAGTGCCTGGGAGGTACCAGGGGGACCCACCAGGCAGGCACACCACCTGGTGGCGCGGCCTGCCCTAGGTGGCGCCATGCCATGGTGTGGGCCACCCCTGGCCCTCCACTAACTCTCTCACCTGCCACTTTCTTCTCTCTCCCGAGTAAGCTCCAGTTCATTGCTCAAAATCGCGTTCTTGATGTGCTTGCTCTCGATTTTTTCGATCTCCTTGCTCAGCCCATCTTTCTTGCTGAAATTTGGAGCATTTGTTCCCTGGTATGTGACTCCTCCCCTTGTCCAAGTAGATTTGTGTTTAGTGGATTATATCTTGAGTATTTTGCTGCTGTAGGTGACAGGTTATGAGAGCTTGTAAGCTTGTTTGATGCTTAGGGATATAGTTTTGATGCATGTTTAGGCCTCTTACAAGTCCCTATGAGTAGAATCCTTCATTATATTCGCTTTGCAATCACTTGTTTAATAGGTGTTTAAATTTCAGAATAGAAGATGAGTGAGCATCACCTAAACCAACCTGAACTATGGGTGCCTGAGATCATGAAGGTCCACCGGGAGGAGGAAGTTTTTCCTTCCATTTATCCATGTTTTGAGTTCATGAGAGCTGCGGGAATTCTCCAAGATTTCCACACTTTGGTTTCTAATGCAGGGTTAGAGCATGTTTTGGAAGATGATCCTTGTCAATTTGTGAAGCTAACCATGTCTGTGGTGCAGGACTTTCAATTTAGTCACTCTTTGCCCAACCCCATGGTCCACTACAAAATTTACAATATTGCTGTCAACCTTTCTCTTGATGACTTTTGTGCAGCTATTAAGGTACCTCAATGGGGATCATGTAGAAGGATTAAGGAGCGACCTGAACCACTCATGGATTTATACGCAGAAATTTGCCAAGGGAGCAGCTTCTCGAAGGAGAATGGGAAAATCCGTAACATTCACCTTCCCTCCATTTGTTACTTTGCCTACTTCGTTGCCAAGTGTGTTCTTGCTAGGAAAACTGTCAATAAGTTATCTTCATATGATCTAGCATTTATCTATGCTGCTCTTAAACGAGATAGGTCTTACAACTTAGGTGCTTTGATAGCTTTCCGTCTTGCTGCTAACCGTGAGAAAGGTGTAATTTGTGGAGGCCTCATTGCTTCTCGTTTACTAGCATTGCATGGTTTAGTGCCTCATCATCTAGACCTACAGTTTCCCATAGAAAGGCTTGATCTTAATTCCATGATACAGCATAAATTTGTTTCCTCATGGGCTAGTATGAGTGAGTTGTCTTATGAAATAACCTTTCTCAAAGCTGCTTGGAGAAAGAGCAAGTCTGAGCGTGTTGTTCTTTTGCCTGCACCTATTTTGTTTAACCTTGATAACAGGGAAGGATGGTCCCTCACTGAGGAGGAGCTTGACATGTACTTGGGAGAGTTCTCCCAACAGGAGCAGGATACTAGAAGGGAGGTCACTGATGATTCGGTCCAGCCCTCAAATGAGGGGGAGTCTTCATATCAGCAGCCTGCTTGTGATTGGGGAGCTTCTTCTTCTTCCCACGGGCCCAACTACGACCATTCTATCATGATTCTCCTGCTTGGAACCCTTACCCGTATCTGGATTGATACCCACTTAGGCCAAAAGCCTAATCGTGGGGGAAGGTACGCCGAAATTGCACTCATCTCCTTATTATGTTGCGTCGATACTTTGTATATTCATGTTTTGTTCTCTTTTTATTTTTTGTTCTTTCTTTGCTTCTGCTTTCTAAAAACACAAAAAGACCAAAAATATTTCTGTTGTTTCTCTTTGGTTTGCTTCTTCTTCTTTTTGCCTTGGTTTGCTTTTCTCTTTTTGCTTTGTTTGAATTATTCAAAAAACCCAAAAAGATTTTGCTTTGCTTGTTTTTCCTTTTTGGTTCTTGTTTAAAAATCAAAAACACCAAAAATATTTGTCGTTCTTCTTTGGTTTTGTGAGTTTGCTACAGGGTTCAGCAGTCCTCAGTGGGATTCAGTTTCATATTATTATTATTCAAGCCACACAAGTGAAGAGAAATAATGAGGATTAATGACAACTTGAGGCGTGGTAAGAGGCTGGTAACGAACTCTATTTGTTTTCATTTTTGTACATATACTCATCACTGTGGGCATGCTTAGTCTGTTCGTGTAGGGTGTATGTTATCTTTGGATGCTTAGTAGTTCTTGCTTTCGTATGATTAGTTCCAACTTGCTAATAGTTTGTAGCATGTTTTATGAATGTTTGCTTGCATTACTCTATTCATAACTTGGTATGACACCATGGTATCCTCCTCTGAATGTTTCATTTGAGTTGACTTGGCACATGCTCACGCATGCACATGACTGAAATAATCAGTTAAGCCTCGATGAATTAGTTTGCCTTGAGGATCTTGAATCACTTTCATGCCATGATTAGTCCTATTTTGTTGCAAGCATGATTATGACAACAATTGCTCTCTCGTTTGTCGCTCCCTTACTACTGCTAGCCTTCACTTACACTGAGTATGTTTTACTGAAGTTTCCAACTCCCTAAACCAAATATTTCCAAAGTGTCCACCATACCTACCTATTAGCATCATTTTCTACTTCCGTGCATATTCAATATGCCTTGTTTTCTTCCGAATAAAATGTTTGCTTGTTATGAGAAAGTTAGTTAGTAAAGCTCTCATGAACTTGATGTCACACTTTATTTTCTGCACTTAATAAACCTGAACCATTGTGACTGTCCATGAAAGTTATATGCGTGCAAATTATAGGCTGGGGATTAGCAAAACCGTGCTGTCACGGGGAACGCTTTCAACACTTGTAAATATATACACAGTTGATACCATGCTCTTTTGTTTGCGGATGTCGTCGGTGTGAAATAAAAGGGGAGCTTGTAAGTTCATGGAGTTATGTATGTGTGTTAGAGAAACGCCTGGGCTGCTAGTCTAATCCATGATGACATGGTGGAAACCTGCAGCGTAACCATAATAATATCTATGAAGCATTCTTCTTATAAAAAAAGAGAGATAGCTATTGATAAAAAGAAAAAAAAGAGATTTATGAAAAAAGGAAAGAGAGAAAAAAGCACCATTTTCCCATGGTAAATAAGAAGATTGCTGAGATACTCATTGTTTGCTTGCCTTGTCATTTTGATATGGGGATTCTTCCGTATCATCGGGCAAGGGGTACCCCGTTGGCCGTTCTCTATGATACGCACATATTTACGATGACAAGAACTTACCGGTAACTAAAGTTGAGTAGCATGAGGAGCGGCCCTCGTACTCAAGGGACATGGGATTTTCAGTTTATAGTCTGTCAAGCATACCTCACTCTCACCTTAACCACATTAAAGATGCTTATGATAGGGCAATGAGAGCTCAAAGCTAATGAGTACCATACTTTCAGCATTTGGAAGCTTTTCAAATTATTCAAAACCTTTTCTTTTACTTGTTGAGTCTCCACATATTCTTTGAGCACCATCTTGAGAGCATAGTTGTCATTCTTTGTGCTTATCTCACTACTTGATTATTTGTGTTATGACTTTGATGCTTGTATCTTTGATATCTTTACTTATAGTCATCACCTGAACTTCAGAGGTGCCTTGGCATTCATAATCAAAGGCAAGCGAGATACCACTCTATCATACCTTGTTATGAGCATTGTAATGTTGCTTATGTTTATGCTTCATGCTACTTATTATTTTTGAGTTGGAATCTCTTCATAGCTTGAAATGCCTATTAAGTAAACTTAGTTGCATACTCCTTATTATGAATTGTCTAAGTAGTTGATCACATGCTGATAATATATACATCATATGAAGCAATTGTGTTCGTGAAAGTTCTTTTATTGCACTCAGTTTTCAACTGAATTGCTTGAGGACAAGCAATAAGCTAAGCTTGGGGGAGTTGATATGTCCAAAAAGTATCTACTTTCCCGAACACTTTTGCTATTGTTTCTCCTCTAAACTTGTGTGATTTGGATGCAACTAACGTGGACTAACGCCGTTTTCAGCAGAATTGCCCTAGTGTCTACTTTTTGTGCAGAAAATAAACTATCAGGAAAAATCCCGGAAAATATGCCAAAAATCCTATTTCACCAGAAGACTCCCGGAGCCAGAATACAAGACAGAGGGGGACTGGGCCCAGGCCACACCACCTAGCCGCGCGGGCAAGCCCAGGTCGCGCCAGGGGGGAATGTTCGTTTGCGGTACCAAACTTGGTGGGTGAGCGCACCGCGGTACCCAAGTTGCCATCAATCGCGCGGAGGGTCCATAGTAGATTCGCCAATTGTCCAGAAGGGCCAAATGGGGGTGAATACAAATATAACGGCCAAACGATCGTTTGAACCAGACGAAAAACGGTTGAACTCAAATACCGCCGTTAGGTCAACTCTTCTTGGCCCGCCATGTCAGTATTCCCTGTTATCTTTTGCAGTCATGGACTAGCTTACCCCTGCGTGGACCAGATCCCTGAGTGGACGAGATCTATTTCTTTGCTTTGCTCTGGTCTTCTCCCTGCTCCCCTCCCCATAACATTTGCTCAACTCCGGATGCTCGTCTCAGATCAGAGCTCGCACTTGCTATAATTTGCATCTCCGCCATGTCCGGTCAACCTCCCACGCCTCTAATCGAAGCTCGCAGCCGTCGCCGTTGCATCGTCCGCCGTATCAGAGCTTCACGTCCCCGGACTAATATCTCGCCTCTGGCTAGTCCTTCTCGCATGGCGGAGCGCGTCCCGTTGGGCGATCCAGGCCGGCGACCGGCCTCAGGAAGTTGCGTGCTGCCGCGCACCCCAGGCATGGTAGCCCTGGCACAGCAGTTCGACGACCATGCTCTCATGGCCACCGTGCTAGGCGTCTATCCCGCCATGTCGCCGGCAGAGTTGCTGTCGGCTTTCTGGTCTCGTTTTGGGATCAGACGAAATGAGGTCAACATTGAGGTATGCGCGCCGCCATTCGATTTTTTCGTCCGGTTCGAGCACAGCTTAGACACCGAGCGCGTTCTGCATTCTTCCCGTTCTTTTGAGTGCTGCGGGAGAAAATGAGCTTCATGCGTTGGCATCGCGCCTGTGGGTGGGACGATCGCTTGGGGCAGCTTCGTTTCTTCTCCAAACTCGGCTTTGACGGCCTCCCATTGGATGCTTGGGAGCCGGAGGCCCTCAAGCAGGTCGTCAGTAGCCTTGGCGGCGAGCTGGTGGAAATTGTGCCACCGAGCGACAGATGGGTCATCGAGGTAAAGGCGTGGCTGAAAGATCCTGACGCTGTTCCTAAGATCTACGAGGTGCAGATTCCAAGCAGGGCAGGGTGACAGCTTTGCTGGAAGCACCCGGTCATCATCCACCTGGAGGAGATTCTGGACTCGGTACATGGCATTCAGGGCCCCGAAGAGGCTGCCAGAAAGCACCCTCGTCGCCTGTAGTGTTGGCCTGGAAGGATCGATGGCATAGGACCGCCACCGTTTCGCGACGGGGCACACAGTTTCGGTGGGGGGACTGGGCTTGGACGAGCTGGTGCTTCTGATTTCCCTCGAGTGAAGACAGAGCTCTAGTGAATTGCCGTGGTATGTGTGGCTAATGAATTTGTAGTATGGAGAGCGTAGCAGGAAGTTAGCATCGACTAAAAATGTGTAATAGTTTGAATTGATGTAGTATGTGTGTGTAATAGTTTGAAGTAGTATGTGTGTGTAATAGTTTGAATCGATGTAGTATGTGTGGGTAATGAATTTGATGTAGTTTGTGTGCGTGTAATAGTTTGAATCGATGTAGTTGAACACCGTGCTTTATAATTTCTGTGAATAACCAAGGACAACCTCATGAAAAGAGGATGGTCTGGCAATGAGCAATGTCAATTCTGTGGATGCCAGGAAAATGTAGTCCATCTCCTCTTCAAGTACTCCCTCCATTTCAAAATATAAGATGTTTTAGCTTTGTGAATGGAGCTTATCTATACATATTTTAGTGATGGTGCTTTCTAAACCTAGATGAACCTACATACTAAAAGGGGACTAGATACACTTCATTCACAAAGCTAAAACATCTTATATTTTGAAAAGGGGGGAGTACAAGGTAGCTACATTTGTAACACGTTGAACTGCAGGACCATTTTGCAGGCAACACAAGACAAAGGGAAAAATGGTTTACAACACAGACAGCAGACGCAAAATCTGTAGTCTGGGATAAAAAGATGCCAGTTAACTGGATTGAACCACGACTAGTAATTGAAGGAAATATGTACTTGATAGCATTTGCTTACAACAGTAGTACTTCCATACAAAAGGGTCTTATACCTGCACAAAAGTGGGCTAAACTTCCTAGTAGTTTATAGAACAATTCGTCAGCATTTCATCTACAAAAGCCATTCTTCAGTCTAAACTTAACTATTCTACACTGAAGAAACTACAGATCTCCACCAGAAAAGTTGGCTGGCCAATTGCCTTGAGAGGGCATAAGTTCTTTGATCATTTAACCCAAACTGATCTATTGCCTTCCCGCCAAACTATAAGAAATCTGCATCGTTCATGCACGAGCGATTTGCGTGCGCCAGTCCCGGTTCAGTTGGACCATCCGCGCCGCCACAACGATTTCTTCGAAACTGAAATTCGACATCTCCTTCTCGGGATCGTAGGTCCGTGTGAACTCGAACATGAATTCCAGGCTGAGCTGATGCCCGCCGTTGGCTCTGGCTGTCGAACAATCCAGCATGCTGAGTGTAGACGCTTGGTCGCCGCCACGGTACGGCCTTTGGCAGTGCGTAGGATGGAGCGTCTTTGCCGCAGACGGCGTGCTCCCAGCCTACCCCACTGAGGTAAGGTAGTCCGCGCCAAAGCGTGGACGTGAGAGTTCCTAGATCTTGGCGCTGCCCTGTTCGAGGGTGTGTACCCTCGGCGGCGACATGCTCTCATGAACGATATGATACGTACCTTGTTCCCATTGCCTAGAGCATGTCGTAATGCCGCCGCGTGATTTCTCCACATCACTCTCTTGGCCCTGCTTGCCGCATCTGGCGCCGACGACGGCGCAGTCGCCACCGCGGCCGATTCGACACATTCGGGGAAATCATCCACTTGGCAAGGCAGTGGGAGACCGGCCTTGAAGTAGAGCTTCATGGCCTTCCTTAGAGGGGCTAAATACCCCAGTTTCGGCGGCTGTCGTGGCGGCGGCGGCGGCTTAGGCCGTGCCATGTTACCCTAGTTGGTGCAGCGTGGAGGAGCTACGCAAGGTGAACTGTGGTTAGTCGGAGAAGGGGAGTGAAAGACTGACAGTAGGTTTGGACTACGGGCACGCATGAAAATAACCATTTCCCATTTCCTTAGAGGGTAATAATTCGACACTCGTTGCATTAACAACTCAATCTTTATTTCCCTTCTCAGCATTAGAGTGTGAACGTATTAAAAAGATCGGTTGTGGCTATCCACCTCATCGGGCAATGTACCAGGACAGGTAGGAGACGGGACCGGGTTTCATTTTAGAAATGTTGATGACTGTGCCCTTATGTTTATACGATATTATTTATATGCCACCATGTACCATCGAGTTTAGCAACACCATTAGAAACAGGGGATAACGACATGGCGTGTTTTATTTTTTTAAAGGGCATCAGAAATAAGGGATGCTGACGTGGCATGCTTTCTGACTGGCGGGCCCGCCCCTCCACCTTCAACGGCGCGCATCCCAGGTTCGAGGGGTGGTGCCACCCACCAACACATTATTGTGCAATTTTCTATGTGGGACCTGAATTCCGGCGCTGAGCTGATGCCCGTGTCAAACACAGAGAATTCTGAAAGAAGCTACTAAAAATAAATACTTTGAATTCTGGAAGGACTAAATTTAAATACATTACAATTTTGTCTAAAAGGTAATATGCATTCTGATCATCGAAATAATATAAATACAGTACAAATTTCTACTTCGAAAAATAGATCTGAAAATGCTAGCAAATAACCTAGGATGAATATATGATTCATTCTCCCCTATATATTTCATCGTCGTCGGCTCCCGCGTGCTGCAACACATGTTCAGAGAACTCTCTCCGTCTGCAGTGTGCTTCCAGTATCTCGTACAGAGGGTAAGACCTCGGTGTATGTTCCAGACTTAAGCCATACATTACAATTGTTGGTTCCTCTTCCCAGGCTTGAACCTCATGATCATACAGTCTAATGTAATTCCTGTAGTATATGCAACCGGGTTTGACTGTGGGGTGTAACCTGGTGTCAATGGAGATAGACCGATTGTAACCAACAAAGAGGGCACGACTTCCAATGTCGCCGACGGCCTCTAGAGAGTGGTTCTCCGTGTCCACCCGGTAAAACACCGGTTGCCCTTTGGCGAAATCCCCGTTCAACACAAGAAGCAGATCACCATCTGACTCCACAAGGTAAAAATTGTAGGTTCCGCGTACCTGTTCAAATACTGGGGCCGAAATTATTTTCGCCATTGTGACAGTGCTCGCGCGCTGCTCTAACTGGATGTTGGTCGACAAGATGTCTCCATTCTCAAGTAATGCATATACTTCCCCTCGGAATGCCGTCATGCAGACCAGAAGCGTTTCAGGAGGTGGCAAATACAATCCTTCTCCAAATGATCCATTGATTTGCCCCATTGGGGTGCTCTCATCGGCCCATGCAATATGATCTGGATAATCAGTGCAAACGAACACCATCGTCGGGGACTTCGTCACGACGACATATTCCAGAAGATCAGATGGTATGTGTGCTTGAAACTCAATGCTAGACTTATGAGTGATTGGGTTCAGAAGCCAAATCTGGTACGGCTCCACCCTCTGAGCAAGAACGATGACACCACGAGAAACACCAACGAAGTAGAATCTTTTGGAAGAAGAGGGCATCAGTTAGCACTAAGATGTTTACAATGGAAAATACCAATAAATATCGGATGTGAATGTGAACCTGCGATGGACGTCTATTAGATTTTTCCTGAAGCAACGACTAGTGGCGAGGTTGAGGAAGGTGAAGTCGCCAACATCTGGAAGTGTGTTATCTATCATGATCCAGTTGTTGAGATGGAATTCGGGCACCTTTAAAGTGCGGCTCCAATCGGTGCAGACTTCCCGACAAGCAGCATAGGTGTCGACGTACTCCTCTTTCTCCAGCAAATAGTCGGCGATCTTGCAAAGTGGGTCGGCCGGGAGATCGGCCCAGTTCCTCTTCATCCGGCTACTGGCCATGGCTTACGTGCGGGAAAGTTTTGATCGAGGAAGAAGATAGAACTACCACTGCGAGGAGAAGAAGAAGAGGATAACAGACGAGGGAGACGAAGCAGAACTGCCACTACGAGGAGACGATGAGACGGGGGAGAAGAAGCGGAACTGCCAATTCAAGTTTGGATCAACGAGCTTTTTTCCGGAACTAGCACGTGGACCAGTCATGCACTGCATGCAAGTTTTGATCAAACAGACTGACATGGGGGACCTGCTAAAAATTCCGTGAAGTGCTCCCCGTGCATAGTGTGCTGATAGGTGGCATGTTTTCTGACAGGCGGGCCCGCCTCCTCCACCTACGATGGCGCGCGTCCCAGGTTCGAGGGCTGGTGCCGCCCACCAACACATTATTGTGCAATTTTCCATGCTTTGTCGCAACGAGCTCCGCTCCGCTCCTCTCCTCTGCTCCTGCCGCCGCCACTCCGCTCAGTCGTGCACCGCTCTCGTCGTCCCCTTGGACCGTCGTCCTCCTTCCCTCCCCTCCCTGCCATCCCCTCACGTCCCCTCCCCTCCCCTTCCTACCCTGTCTCCTTGCCGCCGCCCACCGCCCAGGTGCGTCTGGAAACAAAAACCGAGAGTCGGCCGTTAGGTTAGGGGCCCAACGATGCTGGTGATCCGGATCCCGCTCGGACATGGATCCTGCGAGGCTTGAGAGCACGGATATGGGTCCTGCGCGACTGGAGAGCACGGAATCTCCTTCAAGTCTGGAGAGCACAGAGGACAACGAAATAGGAGGAGAGGTAGCGGGGTGCAGAGCTTTGTAGGTATGGACCCCGGAGAAGGTGCCGTGCGTCCACATTGAAAGGTAAGAACTATGATTCCTTATCTACATACCCCAATTAGTGTTTATAGTCCCGTGGTGATGCCAGGATATGGGTTGGTAACCGCAGGATGTCTGTACAGCTTGTCCTTGAGCATGATGCTTTGTCAAGCGAGCATGAAGGCACTGAAACGTGTGGCGGTGCGGATGATGATGAGAAAGCATATCCAGACGTGGCTGCTGACCCTGATAGGATGGAGAGTAGGGAATATTTGGTTGATTCGAACTTTGAGCCTGACTATGGGACTGATGAGGAAGAGGAATGTGAAGATGTGGAAATGGGATGTAGATACGACGATGAAGACGTGTACAGGCCAATGATACACTTTGACAGGGACAATCCTACAATTGATGTGGGGACTGTCTTTGATAATGTGGAGGACTGCAGATATGTAGTTGCAACCTATGCAATCAGAGTTGGGTTCGAATTTATCATTGAAAAGAGTGACCAAAAGAGATTTAGGGTGCACTGTAGGGAAAGTAATGTGTGTAAATGGAGATTACATGCATCTCCAATGCGGGGTGGACACCCATTTCAGGTTGCAATAGCTACATTTAGTTTCAGTCTCTCATATTTATTCTACTCATAACTAGCTCTGAATTATTTGGATTCTTATCGAATGCAGATCAAAGTAAACACGAAGGAACACAACTACCCTAATACTTCTTTAAGTGGTAAAATTAGACCGGTGACTACCAAGTGGATTGTTGCTACTATACTTGACTGGGTGAGGCAGGATCATAACATTAGACCAGTTGAACTCAGAGCAAAGATTAGCAAAAAATTTAACGTTCTGATTCCTTATCACAGAGTCTTTGATGGGAAGGAGATGGCTCTAGACTTCATTCAAGGCAAGTGGAATGACAGTTTTCATATGTTGTATAGTTTCAAACCTCAGGTAGAGAAAACATCACCTGGTAGTGTTGTTAACATCGATTACGAGGTTGTGAAAGGGAGAGAAAAGGTCT
The DNA here is from genome assembly GCA_910589775.1 of Avena eriantha. NCBI lineage: Eukaryota > Viridiplantae > Streptophyta > Magnoliopsida > Poales > Poaceae > Avena > Avena eriantha. The sequence continues at coordinate 152,196,145 of OU342746.1, read as the reverse complement.
CGAGGGGGGTCAGGTATAAGCAGGCAGATAAGATATGCTTCAGGAGATGTTTTGTCTGCCTGAAGGCATGCTGGAAGGGGTTCCTAGACGGAGAATATCATTTTGCGGCCCGAAAGTTGGGGTGTCCAGGCAACGCGGTACCCGAATTCCCTGATATCATCCGCGATGACTATAGTTGGCGTGCCAAATACTCAGAGGGTCTTTTCGGCACGAATTCAACATTATGTTTCAATACAAAAAATCAGGCTAACGGCCGTCAAGTTGGGCCCCCTCTGTCAGTTCTCGCCGTTATGTTGCTCCTGTCGCTCCCATCGCTTAGGTGTCAATTAGGCTTGCAGCGTTGGCGCCTGCATCCAGTACGTGTCTTCTTCTTCCCCGGAGCGGCAATCTATGGGGCGTCGCAGCCATGGCATGGAGCTGGGACGTGGACGAACCTGCTCGGCCCAGCTCTCCTCCATGTAGGCTTGCAGCGTTGGCGCCTCCATTACTCGTCTTCTTCCCTGGAGCGGCAATCTGTGGTCGCTGCCATGGCGCAGAGCTGGGAAGTGACAAAGCTGCTCAGCCCCGCTCTCCTCCCCATCTCGAGTCGGAGCTCGCCCTCACCGTGGCCGCACCCATGGCACGGTCGGGGACGAGAATTGGTTCCCGGTGAGATCTATCACCTTGTCAACCATGCTCGGTTCTGTTTTCCTCCTCTAGAATCCGAGCTCGTCGTCGCCGTGGTTGCACCCGCACCAATTCTGCCACCTCTGCCGAGATCTCTGTGGTAGCTCAAGTTCTGGGGCTCTCCAAGTTCTGCCATGTTGGGCCTGTAAGTGTTGTTGTATGTTAAACTAGCAAATCTCTTTTGTTCAAATCTCTTGGGCTGTACCAACTTCATTGTGTTTAATTATGAAAGACAAAATATAAATGACTTCTCTCAATTTCTCGCATAGAAATATGCACAGCTAATTTCATATTCTCGCAGGAACAGGCCCCACTTGTTGAACTGGCGGCACTGCCATGATCTCCACGTAACCACGGTGAGTTCTCGAACCGAAAGTTGCAGTTACCACGTTTCTTCTGCAGTCATTCCTCTTCCTCAGTCATTCCTCTATAGTTTCTCCTGGGCGCTTCTTCTTCCTCTGTTCTGGAACCGTCGGTTCATCTTCTTCTTCCTCTCGAAGGCAGTTCCTTATAGGCAGTTCCTTTCACCCATTTCCTTGCAGGCATGGACGATGGGAAACGCATAACAGAGACCCACTTGGTCCCTGCCCATGGCACCACGACTTTGACAGTGGTGTACACAAATGATGAAGCGACTGTGGAGACAACTCTCGCCAGGTTTAAGCAATTGCTTGAGAAAGAGAAGCACAAGTTTGTGGGGCTAGACTTGGAGTACACCCGTGCAAATAAGAGAAAAAATCCTCCACAAGAGATCGCTGTCGTGCAAATTGCCATACATGAGGAGATCCTCGTTTACCACTTCTGCAAGTATGTGAAATTTAAATTTGAGATCACCACTTCTGCATCCCTTGTTCCCTTACATCCCTAGAACCATCTAAGTGCAGGAGTAAACTCGCTGAGATGCGTTGTCCGGCTCTGGTCGAGTTCTTGTGTAGGAAAGGGATAACTTTCACTAGCGTGGATATCACAAATGACACAATTATGCTTTCTCGTGCGTTGATAAAAATCCCAGAGGGGCACCACATCGACATCCAAAATCTGTACAAGATCAAATCATACCCAGCGAAGGATGGCATGGGTGATCTGGCAGCGGAAATCATCGATAAATCCTATGAAAAACTGAAGAAATTGAAGCGACTCGATCACGACTACTAGGAGTGGAAGCCGATGAGCCAGGTGCGCCTCGAGTATGCAGCCAGAGACGCCTACATGGCATACGAGTTGTACAGTAAGCTCATTACCATGAAAGATGGGATGGTTAAGGCGAGGTTTTTCGTGAGAGAGCTATGCCCTGGTTGCAAGCTAGCCCAAGAGAAGAAGCGCGAGGAGGACAGAAAATGGTTTCAGGACGAGCAGGGATCTTGGGACGGTGGCGACATCAAGCGGCGGAAGGGGAAGCAAGTCAAGGACGACAACAAGTGGTGGTGATACATTATGTGTTTGAACTAGATTTTAGTTTCTAGTTTATTATGTGTGTGATACATTTAGTTACTTCAATACAAAATTTCGACCAATTTAACTTATTGATGTATTTCTTGACAATTATAATATAATCGAGCACTAAATATTTTGTAGTGTGCATGATCATGATCAGTAAATATAATTGAACACTAGAAACTTTAAGGCACTCCATATAAAGGAGTAGATTAATATATAAGGTTCACCAGAGACACCACGGATATATTGTCTTACATGCCACACACAGGTAATAATTAACTAGAACAAAATAAAAGCAGGGGCTGCAGCAGGAGGCCGGGACAAGGAGACGCCTAGCAGGGCAGGGGTTTATCAGTAGGAGGCAGCGACAGCCTAGTCGATGGGATACAGGCCAGTCCTGACATACTCCCGGAGGAATTTGCCGTAGGCTGCGTGCCGCGCCAAGGTAATCGGCCTATGGCTTCTGCCTCCACCTCTGCCAACGCCCTCCGCGTGCTGGTTCATGCTGTTGAGGTCCACCTTGATTGCTCTGCTACAGAATGGGCAAAACAGTCTCCCCCTACGGTGGAAACGGATTAGCCCACACCGTAACCGCCTCAACACGTAGCGACTCTTGTTGTCCCTGGATTCCTTGCTATCGTCCACTTCATCATCATCCTCCTGTTGATTTTTAAGAACATAACTTAGAAGTCATGCATATGATTGAATTGTATTACAACTCAAGAATTGACAACATGTATATGTAAGACAATATATCCATGGATATCAAAGATAAAGCATCTCAGCAATAGTTTGATCGGTTCATATATCATTTCATCTCAACACAATGACAAATAATTGAATCAGAGTGAATGTAGGATAAATATAGGGGCCTCATAAGTTTCTTCAGGGATGGAGTAGGTGAACCAAGTAACAATTGCACAACCTGTAATGTTGTTGTACATCGCCCCAGGTTCACTAACTCATCCCTGAAAAAATCTGACACCAATGTGTCTGCCTCTCTTTTGGGGAAAATTTGAATCATTGGCCACAATAAGAAATTGAAATGTAATCGTACAAAACATTATTCAGGGATATACATAGTCAGGTACAAAAACAAGCCTCAATATTGTAATTATAAATAAAAACCAAACAATTAATCTTCGGGTGCATGTTAAATATTCTTATAATCAAAACCATTCATATACATGTGCATCATACCAATCATTAAAAGATCAGAAACAATTCAGGGATCATATATGTAGTTTCATATGAGAATATGAAACTGGGCCAAAGTACCAACAACACAACCTATATTGTTTGTGTGCATTGCTGCCTCAGGTTCACCAACCCATCCCTAAAACACGACACCGTCATACGTGTCTCCCCTTGAACTCTTTTGGGGCAAATTTCAATCATTGGCCTCGGTGACAAACTAAAATGTAATTCTTATACACTAAATGCATTGAATAGGTAATTCGAATATCATAGTTCTATGAATGTAGAATAAAGATTAAGGCCTCATAAGTTTCTACAGGGACGGTGTAAGTGAACCAAGTAACAATTGCACAACCTATATTGTTCTTGTACATCGCCCCAGGTTCACTAACTTGTCCCTGAAATTTTTTGACACCGATGTGTCTGCCTCTCTTTTGGGGCAAATTTGAATCATTGGCCACAATAAGAAATTGAAATGTAATCGTACAAAACATTATTCAGGGATATACATAGTCAGGTACAAAAACAAGCCTAAATATTGTAATTATAAATAAAAAAACCAAACAATTAATCTTTAGGTACATGTTAAAAATACTTATGATCAAAACATTCATATACATATGCATCATACCAATCATTAAAAGATCAGAAACAATTCAAGGATCATATATGTAGTTCCATATGAGAATAAATCAAGGGCCTCATAATTTGTTTCAGAGATGGAGTTGGGGAACGAAAGTACCAACATGCAACAACACAACCTATATTGTTTGTGTGCATTGCTGCCTCAGGTTCACCAACCCATCCCTAAAACATGACCCCGTCATACGTGTCTCCCCTTGAACTCTTTTGGGGCAAATTTCAATCATCGGCCTCAATGACAAACTAAAATGTAATTCTTATACACTATGAATGCATGGAATATATAATTCAAATATCATAGTTCTATGAATGTAGAATAAAGATTGCAGACTCATAAGTTTCTACAGAGATGGCGTAAGCGAACCAAGTAACAATTGCACAGATTATATTGATCTTGTACATGGCCCCAGGTTCGCTCACTCATACCTGTAAAAATTTGACACCAATGTGTCTGCCTCTCTTTGGGGAAAATTTGAATCATTGGCCACAATAAGAAATTGAAATGTAATCATACCAAAAAATATTCAGGGATATACAAATGCATCATACAACGCATTCATAGATCAGAAACAATACAAATCAACACTCAACTAGCAAACTCAACTAGATGGCAAATGAGCAGATTGGGGTTTTGTGACTAGACGGATTGGGGTTTTGTGACTAGATGGCAGATACATCAATCAACCGATCGAATCATATATATACTACCCTACTTCAAGAGAAAAAGAATCTATACAAGATTGAGCAAATCCTATGTATGAACAGTGAAAGCTGCAGCTGCAACTAGAGAAGCTAGCAATGTAGTACCTCGGACTCCTCATCAGGGACCTCCTCCTCGAACTCATCATTCTCCGTGATTGCGTCGAAGATTTCTTGAACGACGATGGGGTTGTCGATGTAGATCACCGGATTGCCTCCGCCTGCCGCCTGCCCCCCATCCAGATCTGCCGCTGGCACCACGACGTTGTCGGCCACCTGCTGCTCGGCGGCGACGGCTACTACCGGCTACTCGGCGGCGATGGCTACCACCTGCTGCTCGGCAGCGATAGCTACCAACTGCTGCTCGGCGGCGACGGCTACCACCTACTGCTCGGCGGCGATGACTACTGGCTGGACGGATGAGTTCGCACCCTCGACGACACGGCGACGAGCGGCGTTCGTGCCCGGAGAAGACGCCTCCGTCTGCTTGGCGACGACCGAGCCATCTGCTGCTTCGCCTTCAACTGGCTTCACCTCTGGATCTTCTCCATGTGTACGCTTCATGGCACACCAAGGGAAGGAGGTAGTGCAAACGAGGGAGATTCGGCGCGCGCGGCAGGTGTATATTGGGGTCTTGGGACTAGACAGACTAGGGGGAAATGACACGAGCTCATGGAAGAAGAAGGTCGAGGGGGGTTATAAACACCGGACCGTTTGTAGTCCACGAGTGGACATGTGTGGTGGGCGGGGGGCGGGGGCTACCACGATCTCCGATCTCCACCCTTTTTTTCGGTTCCCTTTTATTTTTTTTGAAACAACCACGATCTCCACTTTAGAGCTGCATTGAAAACACGCTCATGGCAGACCTTGATTCCACTGCATGCAAGTGGCACATAACCAATTTCTAGCAACGTTAGATCTACTCGAGGGGGGCCCTTGACTCATGGAATTTACTAGCATTAGGGCCCAGTTGGAAGTGATATTGAGAGTGCTGCGTATAAATGGGATATGTCTGATTAAAATCAAGTGGTATTAAATTGCAGCGTCCCGTCGACAACCGTGCACTCGATGACCCCGTTGCCCTATGCATGAGTTGTAGTAGCAGTAGTAGGCTTTTACGACTTCATTAAACTTGACATGACCGCTCGACGACTTTTCCATGGACGGCATCGTGTTCCTTCCTGTAGAAGTCACGCGGAGGGAGACGTCCGTGCTGTCTCACGCTGTACTATGAAGGGCACGAGGTGTGCAACGATCATCGTTGGATCGCACAGAATCAACGGTTGGTGCGCACGATCCGCGTGACAACTGTGACAACAAATCAGGGAGTAGCAGACAGGGTGAGCACAGTTTTGGGCTTCTACGAAAGATAGGGGACGTGGGCAAAACTAAGTAGTACCACATAAAACCAAGGGCAAAACTAAGTAGTATAAAAATGGAAAGTGTCTTGTACAATGAAATACATCGTGGAATACATGTGGATCCACCTAGTGTCATCGCATGTCTTTTACTTCCATAAACAACATGTGGATCCACCCAGTGTCATTGCATGTTTGTTCCTCTAAACAAACCACATAAGGATCCACTAGAGTCATTGCATGTCTGTTCTATTCATGAACCACATAAGGATGGGCCCACCAGTGTCATTGCATGTCTGTTCCTTTCATGAACCACACCCAGTGTCAGTGCATGTCTATTCTATTCATGAACCACACCCAGTTTCACTGCATGCATGTTCTTTTCATGAACCACATAAGGATCCACCAGTGTCATTGCATGTCTTTTACTTCCATAAACCACATGTGGATCCACCTAGTGTCATTGCATGTATGTTCCTCTAAACAAACCACATAAGGATCCACCAGTGTCATCGGATGTGTGTTCTTCTCATGAACCACACCTAGTTTCATTGCATGTGTGTTACTCTAAACAAACCACATAAGGATCCACCAGTGTCATTGCATGTTTGTTATTTTCATGAACCACATAAGGATGGGCCCACCAGTGTCATTGCATGTCTGTTCCTTTTATGAACCGCACCCAGTGTCAGTGCATGTCTGTTCTATTCATGAACCACACCCAGTTTCACTGCATGTCTGTTCTTTTCATGAACCACATAAGGATCTACCAGTGTCATTGCATGTATTTTACTTCCATAAACCACATGTGGATCCACCTAGTTTCATTGCATGTCTGTTCCTCTAAACTAACCACATAAGGATCCACCAATGTCTTTGGATGTGTGTTCTTCTCATGAACCACACCCAGTGTCATTGCATGTGTGTTCTTCTAAATAAACCACATAAGGATCCACCAGTGTCATTGCATGTCTGTTCTTTTCATGAACCACACAAGGATGGGCCCACCAGTGTCATTGCATCTGTTCTTTTCATGAACCACACCCAGTGTCAGTGCATGTCTTTTACTTCCATAAACCACATATGGATCCACCTAGTGTGATTGCATGTCTGTTCCTCTAAACAAACTACATAAGGATCCACCACATTGCGTGTGTGTTCTTCTCATGAACCACACCCAGTGTCATTGCATGCGTATTATTTTCATTAACAAACCACATAAGGATCCACCAGTGTCATTGCATGTCTGTTCTTTTCATGAACCACACCCAGTGTCATTGCACGTGTGTTCTTCTAAACAAACCACATAAGTCATTGCATGTCTGTTCTTTTCATGAACCACACCCGGTGCCATTGCATGTCTGTTCTTTTCATGAACCATGGCTAGAGTCATTGCATGTATGTTCCTCTAAATAAACCACATAAGGATCCACTAGTGTCATTGCATGTCTGTTCTTTTCATGAACCACATAAGGATCCACCAGTGTCATTGGATGTGTGTTCTTCTCATGAACCACACCTAGTGTCATTGCATGTGTGTTACTTCCATAAACCACATATGGATCCACCTAGTGTGATTGCATGTTTGTTCTTTCCATAAACCACATAAGGATCCACCAGTGTCATTGCCTGTCTGTTCTTTTCATGAACCCACACCTAGTGTCAGTGCATGTCTGTTCTTTTCATGAACCACACCCAGTTTCACTGCAAGTCTGTTCTTTTCATGAACCACATAAGGATATACCAGAGTTCATTGGATGTGTGTTCTTCTCATGAACCACTCGTGGATCCACCGGTGTCATTGCATGTGTGTTCCTCTAAACACACCACATAAGGATCCACCAGTGTCATTGGATGTGTCTTCTTCTCATGATCCACACCTAGTGTCATTGCATGTGTGTTCTTCTAAACAAACCACATAAGGATCCACCAGTGTCATTGCATGTCTGTTCTTTTCATGAACCACATAAGGATGGGCCCACCAGTGTCATTGCATGTCTGTTCTTTACATGAACCACACCCAGTGTCAGTGCATGTCTGTTCTATTCATGAACTACACCCAGTTTCACTGCATGTCTGTTCTTTTCATGAACCACATAAGGATCCACCAGTGTCATTGCATGTATTTTACTTCCAAAAACCACACGTGGATCCACCGGTGTCATTGCATGCGTGTTCCTCTAAACAAACCACATAAGGATCCACCAGTGTCATTGGATGTGTGTTCTTCTCATGAACAACACCCAGTGTCATTGCATGTGTGTTACTTTCATAAACCACATATGGATCCACCAGTGTCATTGCATGTTTGTTCTTTTCATGAACCACATAAGGCTGGGCCCACCAGTGTCATTGCATGTCTGTTCCTTTCATGAACCACACCCAGTGTTAGTGCATGTCTATTCTATTCATGAACCACACCCAGTTTCACTGCATGTATGTTCTTTTCATGAACCACATAAGGATCCACGAGTGACATTGCATGTCTTTTACTGCCATAAACCACATGTGGATCCACCTAGTGTCATTGCATGTCTGTTCCTCTAAACAAACCACATAAGGATCCACCAGTGTCATTGGATGTGTGTTCTTCTCATGAACCACACCCAGTATCATTGCATGTGTGTTCTTCTAAACAAACCACATAAGGATCCACCAGTGTCATTGCCTGTCTGTTCTTTTCATGAACCACATAAGGATGGGCCCACCAGTGGCATTGCATGTCTGTTCTTTTCATGAACCACACCCAGTGTCAGTGCATGTCTATTCTATTCATGAACCACACCCAGTTTCACTGCATGTATGTTCTTTTCATGAACCACATAAGGATCCACGAGTGTCATTGCATGTCTTTTACTTCCATAAACCACATGTGGATCCACCAAGTGTCATTGCATGTCTGTTCCTCTAAACAAACCACATAAGGATCCACCAGTGTCATTGGATGTGGTACCTTCTCATGAACCACACCTAATGTCATTGCATGTGTGTTCTTCTAAACAAACCGCATAAGGATCCACCAGTGTCATTGCCTGTTTGTTCTTCTCATGAACCACATAACGATGGGCCCACCAGTGTCATTGCATGTCTATTCTTTTCATGAACCACACCCAGTGTCAGTGCATGTCTTTTACTTCCATAAACCACATATGGATCCACCTAGTGTGATTTCATGTCTGTTCCTCTAAACAAACCACATAAGGATCCACCAATGTCATTGCATGTTGTTCTTCTCATGAACCACACCAAGTGTCATTGCATGCGTGTTATTTTCATTAACAAACCACCTAAGGATCCACCAGTGTCATTGCATGTCTATTCTTTTCATGGACCACACCCAGTGGCATTGCACGTGTGTTCTTCTAAACAAACCACATAAGTCATTGCATGTATGTTCTTTTCATGAACCACACCCGGTGTCATTGCATGTCTGTTCTTTTCATGAACCACGGCTAGAGTCATTGCATTTATGTTGCTCTAATCAAAACACAAAAGGATCCACCAGTGTCATTGCATGTCTGTTCTTTTCATGAACCACATAAGGATCCACCAGTGTCATTGGATGTGTGTTCTTCTCATGAACCACACCTAGTTTCATTACATGTGTGTTACTCTAAACAAACCACATAAGGATCCACCAGTGTCATTGCATGTCTGTTCTTTTCATGAACCACATAAGGATGGGCCCACCAGTGTCATTGCATGTCTGTTGATTTCATGAACCACACACAGTGTCAGTGCATGTCTGTTCTATTCATGAACCACACCTAGTTTCACTGCATGTCTGTTCTTTTCCTGAACCACATAAGGATCTACCAGTGTCATTGCATGTCTTTTACTTCCATAAACCACATGTGGATGCACCTAGTGTCATTGCATGTCTGTTCCTCTAAACAAACCACATAAGGATCCACCAGTGTCATTGGATATGTGTTCTTCTCATGGACCACACCCAGTGTCATTGCATGTGTGTTCTTCTAAACAAACCACATAAGGATCCACCAGTGTCATTGCATGTCTGTTCTTTTCACGAACCACATAAGGATGAGCCCACCAGTATCATTGCATGTCTGTTCTTTTCATGAACCACACCCAGTGTCGATGCATGTCTGTTCTATTCATGAACCACACCCAGTTTTACTGCATGTCTATTCTTTTCATGAACCACATAAGGATCTACCAGTGTCATTGCATGTCTTTTACTTCCATAAACCACATGTGGATCCACCTAGTGTCATCGCATGTCTGTTCCTCTAAACAAACCACATAAGGATCCACCAGTGTCATTGGATGTGTGTTCTTCTCATGAACCACACCAAGTGTCATTGCATGTGTGTTACTCTAAACAAACCACATAAGGATCGACCAGTGTCATTGCATGTCTGTTCTTTTCATGAACCACATAAGGATGGGCCCACCAGTGTCATTGCATGTCTGTTCTTTTCATGAACCACACCCAGTGTTAGTGCATGTCTGTTCTATTCATGAACCACACCCAGTTTCACTGCATGTCTGTTCTTTTCATGAACCACATAAGGATCTACCAGTGTCATTGCATGTCTTTTACTTCCATAAACCACATGTGGATCCACCGGTGTCATTGCACGCGTGTTCCTCTAAACAAACCACATAAGGATCCACCAGTGTCATCGGATGTGTGTTCTTCTCATGAACCACACCCAGTTTCATTGCATGTGTGTTACTCTAAACAAACCACATAAGGATCCACCAGTGTCATTGCATGTTTGTTCTTTTCATGAACCACATAAGGATGGGCCCACCAGTGTCATTGCATGTCTGTTCCTTTTATGAACCGCACCCAGTGTCAGTGCATGTCTGTTCTATTCATGAACCACACCCAGTTTCACTGCATGTCTGTTCTTTTCATGAACCACATAAGGATCTACCAGTGTCATTGCATGTATTTTACTTCCATAAACCACATGTGGATCCACCTAGTTTCATTGCATGTCTGTTCCTCTAAACTAACCACATAAGGATCCACCAATGTCTTTGGATGTGTGTTCTTCTCATGAACCACACCCAGTGTCATTGCATGTGTGTTCTTCTAAATAAACCACATAAGGATCCACCAGTGTCATTGCATGTCTGTTCTTTTCATGAACCACACAAGGATGGGCCCACCAGTGTCATTGCATCTGTTCTTTTCATGAACCACACCCAGTGTCAGTGCATGTCTTTTACTTCCATAAACCACATATGGATCCACCTAGTGTGATTGCATGTCTGTTCCTCTAAACAAACTACATAAGGATCCACCACATTGCGTGTGTGTTCTTCTCATGAACCACACCCAGTGTCATTGCATGCGTATTATTTTCATTAACAAACCACATAAGGATCCACCAGTGTCATTGCATGTCTGTTCTTTTCATGAACCACACCCAGTGTCATTGCACGTGTGTTCTTCTAAACAAACCACATAAGTCATTGCATGTCTGTTCTTTTCATGAACCACACCCGGTGCCATTGCATGTCTGTTCTTTTCATGAACCATGGCTAGAGTCATTGCATGTATGTTCCTCTAAATAAACCACATAAGGATCCACTAGTGTCATTGCATGTCTGTTCTTTTCATGAACCACATAAGGATCCACCAGTGTCATTGGATGTGTGTTCTTCTCATGAACCACACCTAGTGTCATTGCATGTGTGTTACTTCCATAAACCACATATGGATCCACCTAGTGTGATTGCATGTTTGTTCTTTCCATAAACCACATAAGGATCCACCAGTGTCATTGCCTGTCTGTTCTTTTCATGAACCCACACCTAGTGTCAGTGCATGTCTGTTCTTTTCATGAACCACACCCAGTTTCACTGCAAGTCTGTTCTTTTCATGAACCACATAAGGATATACCAGAGTTCATTGGATGTGTGTTCTTCTCATGAACCACTCGTGGATCCACCGGTGTCATTGCATGTGTGTTCCTCTAAACACACCACATAAGGATCCACCAGTGTCATTGGATGTGTCTTCTTCTCATGATCCACACCTAGTGTCATTGCATGTGTGTTCTTCTAAACAAACCACATAAGGATCCACCAGTGTCATTGCATGTCTGTTCTTTTCATGAACCACATAAGGATGGGCCCACCAGTGTCATTGCATGTCTGTTCTTTACATGAACCACACCCAGTGTCAGTGCATGTCTGTTCTATTCATGAACTACACCCAGTTTCACTGCATGTCTGTTCTTTTCATGAACCACATAAGGATCCACCAGTGTCATTGCATGTATTTTACTTCCAAAAACCACACGTGGATCCACCGGTGTCATTGCATGCGTGTTCCTCTAAACAAACCACATAAGGATCCACCAGTGTCATTGGATGTGTGTTCTTCTCATGAACAACACCCAGTGTCATTGCATGTGTGTTACTTTCATAAACCACATATGGATCCACCAGTGTCATTGCATGTTTGTTCTTTTCATGAACCACATAAGGATGGGCCCACCAGTGTCATTGCATGTCTGTTCCTTTCATGAACCACACCCAGTGTTAGTGCATGTCTATTCTATTCATGAACCACACCCAGTTTCACTGCATGTATGTTCTTTTCATGAACCACATAAGGATCCACGAGTGACATTGCATGTCTTTTACTGCCATAAACCACATGTGGATCCACCTAGTGTCATTGCATGTCTGTTCCTCTAAACAAACCACATAAGGATCCACCAGTGTCATTGGATGTGTGTTCTTCTCATGAACCACACCCAGTATCATTGCATGTGTGTTCTTCTAAACAAACCACATAAGGATCCACCAGTGTCATTGCCTGTCTGTTCTTTTCATGAACCACATAAGGATGGGCCCACCAGTGGCATTGCATGTCTGTTCTTTTCATGAACCACACCCAGTGTCAGTGCATGTCTATTCTATTCATGAACCACACCCAGTTTCACTGCATGTATGTTCTTTTCATGAACCACATAAGGATCCACGAGTGTCATTGCATGTCTTTTACTTCCATAAACCACATGTGGATCCACCAAGTGTCATTGCATGTCTGTTCCTCTAAACAAACCACATAAGGATCCACCAGTGTCATTGGATGTGGTACCTTCTCATGAACCACACCTAATGTCATTGCATGTGTGTTCTTCTAAACAAACCACATAAGGATCCACCAGTGTCATTGCCTGTTTGTTCTTCTCATGAACCACATAACGATGGGCCCACCAGTGTCATTGCATGTCTATTCTTTTCATGAACCACACCCAGTGTCAGTGCATGTCTTTTACTTCCATAAACCACATATGGATCCACCTAGTGTGATTTCATGTCTGTTCCTCTAAACAAACCACATAAGGATCCACCAATGTCATTGCATGTTGTTCTTCTCATGAACCACACCAAGTGTCATTGCATGCGTGTTATTTTCATTAACAAACCACCTAAGGATCCACCAGTGTCATTGCATGTCTATTCTTTTCATGGACCACACCCAGTGGCATTGCACGTGTGTTCTTCTAAACAAACCACATAAGTCATTGCATGTATGTTCTTTTCATGAACCACACCCGGTGTCATTGCATGTCTGTTCTTTTCATGAACCACGGCTAGAGTCATTGCATTTATGTTGCTCTAATCAAAACACAAAAAGATCCACCAGTGTCATTGCATGTCTGTTCTTTTCATGAACCACATAAGGATCCACCAGTGTCATTGGATGTGTGTTCTTCTCATGAACCACACCTAGTTTCATTACATGTGTGTTACTCTAAACAAACCACATAAGGATCCACCAGTGTCATTGCATGTCTGTTCTTTTCATGAACCACATAAGGATGGGCCCACCAGTGTCATTGCATGTCTGTTGATTTCATGAACCACACACAGTGTCAGTGCATGTCTGTTCTATTCATGAACCACACCTAGTTTCACTGCATGTCTGTTCTTTTCCTGAACCACATAAGGATCTACCAGTGTCATTGCATGTCTTTTACTTCCATAAACCACATGTGGATGCACCTAGTGTCATTGCATGTCTGTTCCTCTAAACAAACCACATAAGGATCCACCAGTGTCATTGGATATGTGTTCTTCTCATGGACCACACCCAGTGTCATTGCATGTGTGTTCTTCTAAACAAACCACATAAGGATCCACCAGTGTCATTGCATGTCTGTTCTTTTCACGAACCACATAAGGATGAGCCCACCAGTATCATTGCATGTCTGTTCTTTTCATGAACCACACCCAGTGTCGATGCATGTCTGTTCTATTCATGAACCACACCCAGTTTTACTGCATGTCTATTCTTTTCATGAACCACATAAGGATCTACTAGTGTCATTTCATGTCTTTTACTTCCATAAACCACATGTGGATCCACCTAGTGTCATCGCATGTCTGTTCCTCTAAACAAACCACATAAGGATCCACCAGTGTCATTGGATGTGTGTTCTTCTCATGAACCACACCAAGTGTCATTGCATGTGTGTTACTCTAAACAAACCACATAAGGATCGACCAGTGTCATTGCATGTCTGTTCTTTTCATGAACCACATAAGGATGGGCCCACCAGTGTCATTGCATGTCTGTTCTTTTCATGAACCACACCCAGTGTTAGTGCATGTCTGTTCTATTCATGAACCACACCCAGTTTCACTGCATGTCTGTTCTTTTCATGAACCACATAAGGATCTACCAGTGTCATTGCATGTCTTTTACTTCCATAAACCACATGTGGATCCACCGGTGTCATTGCACGCGTGTTCCTCTAAACAAACCACATAAGGATCCACCAGTGTCATCGGATGTGTGTTCTTCTCATGAACCACACCCAGTTTCATTGCATGTGTGTTACTCTAAACAAACCACATAAGGATCCACCAGTGTCATTGCATGTCTGTTCTTTTCATGAACCACATAAGGATGGGCCCACCAGTGTCATTGCATGTCTGTTCCTTTATGAACCGCACCCAGTGTCAGTGCATGTCTGTTCTATTCATGAACCACACCCAGTTTCACTGCATGTCTGTTCTTTTCATGAACCACATAAGGATCTACCAGTGTCATTGCATGTATTTTACTTCCATAAACCACATGTGGATCCACCTAGTTTCATTGCATGTCTGTTCCTCTAAACTAACCACATAAGGATCCACCAATGTCTTTGGATGTGTGTTCTTCTCATGAACCACACCCAGTGTCATTGCATGTGTGTTCTTCTAAATAAACCACATAAGGATCCACCAGTGTCATTGCATGTCTGTTCTTTTCATGAACCACACAAGGATGGGCCCACCAGTGTCATTGCATCTGTTCTTTTCATGAACCACACCCAGTGTCAGTGCATGTCTTTTACTTCCATAAACCACATATGGATCCACCTAGTGTGATTGCATGTCTGTTCCTCTAAAAAAACCACATAAGGATCCACCAGTGTCATTGCATGTGTGTTCTTCTCATGAACCACACCTAGTGTCATTTCATGCGTGTTCTTTTCATTAACAAACCACATAAGGATCCACCAGTGTCATTGCATGTCTATTCTTTTCATGAACCACACCTAGTGTCATTGCACGTGTGTTCTTCTAAACATACCACATAAGTCATTGCATGTCTGTTCTTTTCATGAACCACACTCGGTGTCATTGCATGTCTGTTCTTTTCATGAACCACGGCTAGAGTCATTGCATGTATGTTCCTCTAAACAAACCACATAAGGATCCACCCGTGTCATTGCATGTATGTTCTTTTCATGAACCACACCCAGTGTCATTGCATGCGTGTTCTTTTCATTAACCATAGTTAGAGTCATTGCATGTCTGTTACTTCCATAAACAACGCATGGATCCACCGATGTCATTGCATGTTTGTTCTTTTCATGAACCACACCCAGATTGCATGGGTAGCCGTTAGACCAAGTCTTCTAGAAGGCACGCCCTAACACAGTTGTTCTGCTTGACGATTGTTACATACCGTTCGATTGGGGCGCTTGGACGATTGGGATGGTCTTCGTGAGAGCGATCCGCGAGTAGGTTGTTCTGCGGCATGATTGGCCACACTTGCTTTGGACAAACTGGCAACACCTGGCGCTCCCCTGTTGCGAGTGCCACGTCTCAGAAGTTCAGTGGGCCACATCCCAGTGTCACGTCCCCATTACTTCTCTTCCTCCCCGTACTTCTCTTCCTTAACCCTCGAAGCCACTTTCCCCACCTCACTCCCATCCTGCTGTAGCCGCAAGCCGACGGCGCCTCCATCCCAATCCCCTCTTCGGCAGCTACCCCCCACCCCTCTC
This sequence comes from Avena eriantha, assembly GCA_910589775.1. Classification (NCBI taxonomy): domain Eukaryota; kingdom Viridiplantae; phylum Streptophyta; class Magnoliopsida; order Poales; family Poaceae; genus Avena; species Avena eriantha. Next base: position 152,179,869 of record OU342746.1, on the reverse strand, counting down.
GCCATGGGTTCAAGGGGAGACGGCGAGGAAACGCGTCGTGACGACAGGGACGGTGATTTCGATGTGAGTCGTCTCATCTCTATTTCTATCATCTCTGGCCAGGTATCTATTTTTTGAGCTAGATCTAATCTGTTTACTCATGCGCGTATGATGTGTTAGGCCAACCAGACGATGTATGACTCTGACTATCACGGTTTAGAGGCAGTCCTCTGGTATGTAAACATGGATATGTGCCCGCTAAATTTGTAGCCTTTGAAGGACGAAATGCAGGCAGGAGGTTTCTACGGTGTCAAGGACATCATGCAATGATGCAAGGCGGAAGTTGCGGTGTTGTGAAATGGGTAGATCCAGAGTGGCCCAAATTGATGCAGAAAACGCTGGACAAACTATGGGAAATGACTGTCGAGTTGAAAGAATCCGTATTCAGCTCACTTCTTGACAGTGTTGAGATGAAGCTATGGGAACCAGTTGACACGACCAAGCATAAGCGAGATCTCAGGTGGGTGCAAGACAAGGTTATCAAAGTCGAGAAGGAGAGGGACGCGGTGTTGGCCCTGAAGGCTAAAGCAGAGCAAGAACCGACTCAAGCAAGGAACGATCTCCACCAGGCCAAAGTCCTGCAGTACACAACTACGAGTATTGACAAGTGCATGAGGAAAAATGCAGAGAAGCAATTGAAGTTGTGCAAGGAAGATGCTAAAATGAAGGAGCAGCCAATTCGATCCTTGCTCTCGCAGGAAGATGCGCATCGGGCCAAGATTAGGAAGATCAAGGAGGTGTGTGATAAATAGTTCTATTTAGCTTAAGCTCTGTGCTTTTTTAAGTTGTAATATTTGTACTTGTTGACCTAGCGGTCTGAACTATTGGTCCCGGATTCCAAGGAGGAAAAAATTGCTCTGACCCCGCATTAATTTGTGGAAGAATTTGTGATTTAGATCAATTTCTGCCTCGATTTAGATCTCTGTCCCTGATTGGGAACGTAACCGTGGACCAAAGACACCTTTTCTACTAGTGTATTCTGACACTGGTGGTTTGTTTAAACGTAATCTGCATGGATTGTGCCGCATGCAAATGGCACAACCACAATTTATAAAGTGGAAGCACGTACACCCGGTTACTGGAGATCCGGGAGCTTCGCCAGATGCAGGGGATGCTGGAGCAGAGAGGCGGTGAGATAGACGGGCTCAAGATTAGGCCAGAAAGTGGTACCCATTTCCTCCTCATCTGGGCATTATCAGTGAGAACATTGTTGTTTATGTTGCCACGTCGTTGTGCAACATCTGAAATAAGTTGCTGCTTCGTGGAGTGTGGCAGCTTAAATAATTTATTTATGTGCCACTTACATTCCATCATATTTGGAGACCTCCTTCCCCTCAGCAATCATGGAACCGGTGGATCCTTGTTTTCAGATAGCAGTGGCACAATCACAATTTTAGATTCACCTACTGACTCGGGCGTTTCCAAACCCTAAGTCACGGTACATTTTACTCAGAGAACGTGGGTAGATTGTTTCGCCCAGCAACGTGCCACACACAGAGCGAGCAGAATTTAACAGAATTACATATATAGGTTCAAGTTCAACACATTACTATGCATCTTCATTGCCATCAGCCTTCTTCCGCAGCTTGGGTGCCAAGCCTTCACATCCAATGGCTTCTTCATTTCCTGCCTTCTTCCTCTTCCTCGGTGCCAATTTTCCTAGCTTCACGTACTCTGCATCGCCGGGACAATGGGCACCAGAATCGTGTCCAACATCATCTTTCCACTCATTTTTAATTTCTTCGGGCAGCAAAATGACATCTTTCCACTAGTTTTTAGTTTCTTCGGGCAGCAAAATGACTGACCTGGCAGTCATGTTTCTAACCTTGTGGCGCTTCGTGTCAAAGAAACAAGACTGTTGCATAACTGCCCAATATCTGTAGAGTAAATAAAACAAAAATTACAATTCAGCACAAACATGCGAACCCCAAGAGACTTTTGCTTACCAGGAGCTAATTGGGTTCGAGGAACCACCCTGTCCAAGAATAGAAGGGCGACTCCCAGTTGCAGCAGCTTCCACATCCAGTACATCACATTTCAGCTCAAACATGGCAGCCGAAGCATACCTTTTCATCAACCCAATTAGCTGACTGTCACACGTTATAGGAACCATGATGCCACGTTCATCCATGAAGCTCAACTTTGCAGTCTGCTTCGGCCATAATTCAACATGATTACGCAGAGCAGCAACCATACCAGATATAGTGTAGATCTGCGTAGGCGCTTCTTCCATCGTGAAACAATGGTGTCCATACATCTTGCCCTTAGAGTCGTACCTATAGAGGACTACTGTAACCAGGTAAGGGGGTCCGCGCAGATCCCACTTGACAGAAAACTATGGACAAAATATGTTTGTCAACGTTGGGCTAACAAACAATTTGAGGTTCAGTAGCCAGCTAGCAGTTGTAACTAGTGCGAATAGCAAAGAGAAGGGTAGATCACCCGCTTGTAGACAGAACTTCTTCTTTCTTGATAGTAGGATCTGCCATCCTCCGAGCTGCTCGGCTCATCGGTGGCGGAGGCGGGCTAGAGCCTCGCAACAGCGGCTACGGCATGCGCCATTGGAGCTTGGTATCAGCGACTGGGCGTAGCAACTGGGCGCAGCAACTTGGCCCCGAAAGTCAAATGTCCGAAGGGATCGTCCTACCTGGAGGGTGGATTATGACGCCGTCGGTGCTAGGGGAAAGCTGGGTATGGATTTGTGAAATTGGTCAATGCATCCAATCCACTTAGCTGCTCGATTTGCCTAAGAGGTTGCCGTGTTGGTGCCCGCTTCACGGACAGATAACCGACATGTGGGTCCCGACCGTCTACTTCACGGGGAGGTTTAACGGAATGTTTGTATTTGGCGGGGTGAGATGAGTTTGCCTCTAAATGGCCCCTCTTAGTAGTTGGCGGCCCAACTTTTCGAAACGCGGTAATTTCAGGCAACTTAGGTACCGCCATGCGCTGGCCTGCCAACTTTGGTACCTCAGACGAACAAGCCCTCCTAGACGGCTGCAGGCCATACTTGGCAATAGGCGCAACTTCTTTAACAGGGAAGTTCAGGGGACATGTTGCTTCTGCTTGTGCTTTGGACGCGCATAATTGGCTTCTACCCGTAGCTTATGCTGTTCTTGAGGGTGAATTAAGTGAAAGGTGGACATGGTTCATGTAGAGACTACGGGAAGTAATTGGTCACCCTGAAGGCTTGGTGATACACACCGGTGCATCCGAGGGTCTTGAGAATGCTGTTGATGCTGTGTTTCCTGGGGTTGAGCATAGGGAATGCATGCGACACCTCGCTATTAACTTCATGAAGAAGTTCGAAGGAAAGATCTTTGAAGAGGACTTGTGGCGATCAGCATACACATACATCCCAAGCACGCATGCTACTTACTTGCAGAACATGTATGTAGTTCCAAAGGTGAAAAAATACCTTGAGGAACATTACACCAAGCTATGGGCCAGAAGCAAGTTTGGTGAGTTAAGCAAGGTGGATTTTGTATGCAATAATTTGGCAGAGAGTTTCAATGATAAGATTTCGGGCATGAAGACACTTGGAATTGTTATTTTGTTGGATGCAATAAGACAGTGCATAATGGTGAAGATAGATTTAAGGCAAAGAATTTGTGCAAGAAATTTTTTAGGCCATAAAATAGTTCCAAAGGTGGTTATGTTACTGAATGCAAGAACCAGGGCAATGAGAACGATAAAGATGAGGGTGCTCAGAAGTTCCAGAACATTGGCTGAGCTTTATGCAGAATACAAGCGTGGAAATGAACGGAGGTACACTGTAGACATTGGAAACAAGACTTGTTCATGCAGGCAGTGGCAGGTTACTGGTCTGCCATGTCACATGCAATTTACTTCATCTTAAAGCTTAGAGGTAACGAAGCTGAAATAGAGAACTATGTCGACAACTATTTCTCCGTGGACAAGTTTGCTGCAACTCATGCAGAAAACGTACCACCTATAGCCGATGAAAATGATTGGGAGATTGTTGATCCAGGGTTCAAACTTTAACCACCAGTTCTTAGGAGGCCACCTGGGAGGCCTAGAAAGCTAAGGATCATAGCCTCCACTGATAAAGATCCAAGGCTTGGTGCTAGGAAAAGGAAATTCGGACGTTGTGGCGGATTCGGCCATATCAAGAGGTTGTGCAAAAACCCAGTTACACATGCTATTGTCCCTATTCACACCCCGGTGGCAGAAAATGAGGCTTCTCAGCCAGAACTGGCGGAAGAGCAGCGCGAAGACGGTGATGAGCACTCGGAGGAAAACGTACGTAAGCAGCCAATTTATGAAGAAGTGGAGGTGCCGGCGAGAAAAGGGTGTGAAAAGAAATAAAAGGGTAAGCGGAACGGGGAGGAAAGGGCAAATAATGGAGGTGTATTAGAATATGAAGAAGTTGCAGGGGTGATTGAGGATGTTCTTAAGGATCTTTCGGCTAACTGCAGGAGAAATAATAAATCCCTGCCAATTTCATCTTTGTACGATTCTCCGGATGAAAGGTAAGCTTAAAAATTGTTTTATTTGCCATTTTATCATTTTTTATCCTCATCAACTGATGCTTAATGCAGCGTGGGCTAGCAGACTAATAAGAGGAGTAGAAAGATGCGGGCACAGTAACGTCCTATGTTGAATTGTATCATTGAAACTAAACTAGCCGTGTCATCTTTATTTATATCTAGCGCGTGCAACGTGTCTGTGATGGGGTCATGTGGACCATATTACATTAAAAAAAATATTATTACATTAATTTTTTACCTGCGTTTGGACGCGGCTACTAGTTCCCATCTCCTTTGCATTCCCATCTCCTCTGGCACACTCCAGAATTATGGTTGTGTCATCAAGTAGCAGAGTCAGCGTATTGTCCCATCAGGTGTGAACGCAATGACTTTGTTTGTTCAGAATTTGGCGACTTTTGATTAGTTTGAAAGATAGAGAAACCTAAAACATGTATCTAGACATGTTTTGGGTATAGACACATTTATTAAATATCTAAAAAAAAACTAAGTCAGTTATATCTGGACAGGAGTAGTACACTATTACAACACGCTCGATCCCTTCTCCTCAGGCACACTCCAAATTACGGCTATGCCATCAAGTGCTGGGAGCAGAGTCAGTGTATTGTCCCATCAGATATGCCAGGGAACGTGCGAACTTTATTGTCAGGATCGGACGAGTTTCGATCGACTAGTTTCAAAGACAAAGACAACTAAAACATGGCCAACATATATAGATTATGACGATAATCGACCATGACTCAGGTGACCCAGATCCAAAGAGCGCATTAAGATACCATACATAGATTTAATTTGGGAAAATTTGCTACAAGACACCGTTATTTTCTGGCGTTTGCTAAAACACACCGCTCAATTGTAATGGTACCTGGCAAAGACACAATCGGACAGTGTGTTGCAACAAATGACAGAAAATAATGGTGTCTTGCAGCAAATTTTCCCATTTAATTTATGCTTAAGTGGCCCTAATCGACTATGACGCTCCCGCAGTCTCCATCATTGACGACGTTGTCCGCGTCGCTGCCAGCCTCCTTCATGTCAGAATCAATCCCGACGTTCCCGGCAGCGTTC